>VXBT01012010.1:80758-130261 GCA_013400235.1 Oriolus oriolus | reverse complement strand
TTTTTTTTTTTTTTTTTACTCTTGGGTCCTGCAGAGATGTGCTGGAGTTTTAAAGCAAGTTGGATGCTCATTGCCCAGTGATTGGGATTTTGTTGGATGAGGAATAGTGGGATGTGCCTGTCCTCGCTGCCCTTGGGAACTGCTGACCTGGTACAAATGGGAGTATTAATTGAAGTAATGGAGCTCTCCTGTGTTTCACTTCATTTCTGAGAGTAGCTTGTGCAAAAGCATCTTGGTTTATTTATTTAGCTGATGCTTGGTGAGATAAAGGGAGTCCTGAGAATTTGTGATTATCTCCTTAGCTGGGGCTCGTGCTGCTGTCTCAGAATGCTGGGGAGCACACAGGTAGCTCCCCTCCTCTTCCTCCTCTCTGCCACGGAGAGCAGCAGCTGCCCGGCTCCCTCCAGGATTAATCATCTCCATCAAACCTCTGATCAGTTTTTGACACACATTAGGGCAGAGAGCTGAATGGAAAAGTGTTGTCTTCCTTCACAGAGATGTCTCGGAGAATGTACAAATCCGTGCAAAAATCTCCCATTTCCAGTCACTGTAATTGCCTGTTAGCTCAGAGCTGGTAATGTCACTTCTAAAGCTGCCTTTATTGCACAAGATAGTATGATAATTTCAGAGGGACATTTTCCCTTTTGCCAAGGTTTTTTTCTTTTTCATTTAGATGGAAACGTCCCACCCTCTCTAGTAGTCATGAGCTCCGTGGCCCTTCAAGTGAGCTGACAGTGCAGAGCTACCCTGGCTGCATTACAGTTCTAGTTCTTAGCGCAGCTCGTTCCAGCTCCTCTAATGAAAAAAATTTGTTGTATCTCTTCCAGAGCTGGGAATCCTCTAGGTCTGGGGAGGTGCAAATGTGTAATGGTTTGGCTGCAGATCCCACTTGGCCCTCTGGACCCTTGGAGGCTGTGCAGTAATGGACTCACAGCCACGGCTCTTTGTTTCTGGTACAATGACTTTTGTGTTGGCTTTTGTTGTGAAACTCTTGGCTTCAAAGTTTGTGAATGTGTTTGAAAACCTCCCATGTGTTCTACGCTTTCTTCTGACATGTGCAGTAACGCTGGATGAGTGGGGAGAAGAACGCTGTCCCAAAGCAGGGAAGTGTCCGGCTCAGCCCAGGGTGCCCCTGCGATGGGGAGCGGTCCCGTTCAGCGCCTGGTTGTGCATCAGCCCTGGACTTGGGGAGGGCTCTCAGCCTGACTATGGTGTTTGCAGCACTTGTTAGAAGTCTCAGTGGTCTGAGAACCTCTATTCTGTTCTTTGTGTGAACCTTTTTAAATTTTACCAAGCATTAAGGTCTGGAGATACTGTCATACTCCAAACTATTCTCATTTGCTGCCTTTCCTTGTGGCTTACTTGACTGAAAGTTGCCCCAGCTCAGTTTTTTTGGCTCTTGTCCTGGCTTTTAGATATGTGAATGTGACATGCTTTGCTTCTGCTAGTAAATAAAAAAATTTAAATAAAATAGAAGGTCTGGTATTCACTATTCTAGAAAAGCCCAACTCTAGAAAGTGGTGACTGCAGGGTGAGTAATGCTCCATTCACTCCCACTCCCTCTTCCCCCAAAAGAACAGGAAAACCCTCCTGAACACATCTTTGATTAAAAAATTCTCCTGAAGAGATTGATGTCTTGATTTTTTGAGAGACTGAGGAGATTTGGGATAACGATGGAACCTCTGCTTCTTGGATGAGATGTTTCAATGCCACCAATCAAAACATCTAAAAACATCCCATCTTCAAGAAGAACCTTTTCTTGCAAATTGGAGCCCAGTATTAAAGAACATACTGTTGATTGCAGAGGGTCCAAATTAAAGGAACAGACCAGTATTCCTCTCTCTTTTGTCCCTTTCCAGCTCCTCACAGAATTGCTGGGTATTTGTTGTAGGCTTGACACAGAATGAAAATAAAATTAGTCTGAGATGCTCCGAACTGTGGCACTTGAACTGCAGTGGAGTTTGCTCGGAAGGTGGAAAGTGGCCTGATTTCTCTATAGATACTTTTATTCTGCCTCCTGCCTTGTGTCTTGGCATGAAACAAACATTATCTAGTCCTTGTGAAAAGTCCTAGAGGAGAGAGTGTGTCTTGGCTGAACCTGATTGAAAGGGCTGAGGAAAATCTATCCAAGAAAAATAAATTTCTGGTGGAGTGGCCAACAGAGTGTGTGACATGAATCACTTCTGGAGGGATGGGGGTGGTACAGAGAGGTGATTTTGATTTGGCTCTGGGAAATATGGATGAAATGGAGGGATAAAGACCTTTTTTCTGTGTCCTTACAGACACAGTTAAAATATAACCATCTCTTTATAGCCTAAAATAATTCAGTTCTTGGTGTTTTCTCTCCAGTTCTTCCCATGACTTCTCTTTCCACCTTGTACCCTGAACTTTCTGATCTTCTCTAGATCTTGCAGAAGAGCATCTCCCTTTACTCCTGCCCTGTGGACCATGGAGCTGGGTGTCTTGGATAAGGCAGTGTTGGCTTTCATCCAAGTGGGAGTTTGATGCATTGGTTTAAATTTAACTTTCTAGGTCGAGGTCTCAGTTGTTTTGAGGTGGAGCAGAAGGGAGCCATATCCTGTCCCTTGAAGTGTCCAAGGCCAGGTTGGGTGGGGCTTGGAAGGTGTCCCTGCCCGTGGCAGGGAGTGGAGCAGCATGGTTTTTAAGGTCCTTTCCAGCCCAAACCATTCTGGGATTCTGTACCTGCCGGCTCTGGTGCCGGGGATCGTCGCTCCCATTGCGGTACCGGCACTGCCCGTGAGGGACCTCATCCCCCAGAGCTCCAGCAGTGACACGAACCTCACGGAGCTGCTGCTGTGGGGTTCCTGGGGCTGCCCAAGCTCTGGGGCTATTAGTTTGCAGAGGTACCTCCCAGGGCTGTTTATTTACGGAGGGAGAAGAGCTGAAAACCACCCCTGGCTGACAAGGGCACATTTCCCTGGGTGCTGTCTGTCCTCTCCCCAGCCCACCTGGGGTTGGGGTTGGCTTTGGCTTTCCCAGCTTGTTTGTTGTTGCCTCCTCTCTCCATCCAGCCCCTTGCTCCCGGAGCTGTGAGTCAGGAGCTCCCCTGTTTGCACTTACAGCAGGGAGGAGCCGTGTAGCAGTGGCAAACCTGCCGCGTCTGCTTGATACAGACCCGCATTGTCCTTGACAAGGGAAGAGCCTTCCAGTAACTCACCTTGCCAGCAAGAAATAGGATTTGTTTTTAAATTTTTTTACTAAGAGCTGCTGAGTTGCTTGGAATCAGTGCAGTGTTCAGTGACACCCAAGGAGGCTGTACTTTTGTGAATAGAAAATGCTGCTTAATTGCTCAAGACGGCAGTTTATTCTTTCACGTTATGGAATTTCAGTCTGTGTGAACCCAGCAATGTGGCTCTGAACTCACTATTTTTATTTCTTGCTTGCTGCCTTGATGTGGTAGAAAGCATCTCTCCCTTGCAGAATGAAATGCTGAATCTTTCTGTATCTAAATGAGATTAAATTAATACTGCATTCTGAGGAGCTCTTTTGTAAAGAATCGGCAGGATTCTGCTCTTCTGCAGGATTCTGTTAATCATCAGACACGAGTTGAAGGACTATGGCCACATAAAGCTGTGTAACAGGCCAGCAAAAAGCTGGAAAGTGCTGAAGGATAACTCAGGTATCTCTGGGAAGAGAAACAGGCTGCAGGAACCCTGAGTCACAGAAATAAATGTAGTTGACTGTGCGTTTCCCAAACAGCAGCTGAATCCGACTGTTCTAAAGTAAAAATGGTTTTGTTTTCTCTTTCACATGTGACGTACAATCCTTTTTTAGCTGCTCGTGTTTTTTAAACTATAGGGAATTGTGAATGGCTTGTGTGAATTTATAGTGAGTTTTGAGAGGCTTGGAAGCATTTTGGAGCGTGTATGTAGGTACACACTGTGTGCGTGGTATACAACCAGCTATTTTAAAGAAGCCTCTGTGTTTATTTAGATCCCAGCAGTTTGAGGCCCTTGCTCTCATCTCTGTAGTTACAGGTATGGTTAAGTTTGTTGGCTACAAGGAGGAAATCTGAAGTCTCTTTTTCAATGCAATCTCAATATAATTTTGTTAAAGCAGGTTTTAGGACAAGCAGGAGGTGAGGTGTAGGTCACTGGGTAAAAGCAAGCATGTTTTGAGAGCTTGTATTTGCAATCTTCATGTGTGTGACAAGTTTCTCGTGGTACAACCACATCACCAGAAATACCATCTGCTTTATTTCATGGAATCACAGAATGGTTTGGGTGGGAAGGGACCATCCAGTCCCACCCCTGCCATGGGCAGGGACACCTTCCACTATCCCAGGGTGCTCCAAGCCCCGTCCAGCCTGGCCTTGGGCACTGCCAGGGATCCAGGGGCAGCCGCAGCTGCTCTGGGCACCCTGTGCCAGGGCCTCCCCACCCTCCCATGGAAGAAGTTCTTCCTGATACCTAAGAACCTGCCCAAACTCAATCTTTCTCTTTCTCTACATGTCAATAATTTTATTGCACAGAGGATTTAAGCTGCACCATATAACTCTGTTCCTGAAACCACTTCTGTGTGCTTTGAAAGAAAACATAAAAACTAAGGAGGAGGATCTCCTCTTCGTGGTAGAGTTCATTCATGTTGCTTAGAGGTTGTTCTAAATTTTGAAATATGAGCTTTAACATCTCTTCTAAAACTTGTACCTTAATGTGGATAGCGCGATGCAGAATACTTAAATGTGGTTAAATTCCTGTAGCTTGGTGCCTTGTTTCTGGCTTCTGCACCACCAGTGTTTTGTCTTAGTTTTCTACCTTGCTGTGGCAAAAGCAGAGAGCTGTTAGATAAGGAGCTTTTAAAGATGAGACTTGTCAATAAGAAAACAGCCTGTAAGCCTTGCTTAGTCAGCCTTCAAATGGAATTAAGTGGCTGGGAATTAATTTGTTCTTAATAAACTAAACTGAATACAGTTACCAGTTTGTCCAGGACTTCATTTATAAGGTCCAGTAGACTTCTTGTAGCTTTCTTGTTGTAAGTTCTGTTTTTATATCAAAGGACACAAATCGTGAGTTCTTTGCTGCCTTAGGAAGGTCAGCATCAGGACCCTCCTGTATCAGTCTGGGCTGGTGACTCTGGGGAGGAGAGCTTTGCCCAAAACCAGTAACTGCTGCTTTTGAGCTCACTTGGGCCTTAGTCCCCTTTTTTCCTCCAGACTGGAGGCTATGAAGGTATCTGCTGTCACACTTGTAAATGGAAAAGGATATACTGAAGCGGAAATGTTGCCTGTGTGTGTTCTGTGTCTCAAGCTGCAATCGTAGCAGCATTGCCTATTGCCCCAGATCTTCAAGGATGAGACTTTTGCAGGCTCTTAGCAGGAATAGTTGGCATAGTTTGCATGCAAAGATTTTTTTTTTAAGTAAAATAAGTATAAATAATCCTTGACCAAAGCCCAAGTGGGTTTTGCAGCATTCTGGTTTTTTCCTTAGAGAAATAAGGGGAAAGTGCTACTCTGGGAGGTAAGACTTTATCTGTGGAATGTGCCTAAACATCCTCTTGTAACTCTTCCCTGGTGAACAGGAAGCGTTTGTGCTGTCTATAACTGTCTGCATTGAGCTGGGGAAGAGCAGGAAAGAGCTGGGATCAAAAAGAGCCATGGTGGTTCTCCGAGGTTCACTGGGTCAGTGTGGCCACCTCTGCTGTATTCCCTGAGCTCTTCCAGCCCTAACAGGTGTCTCCCTGAAAATATGTGCCAGTGTTTGCTGTCTGCTGGGGAAGAACAGTGTTCCTTTGTTGCTGTTTGGAGACAGGAGGGAAGCCAGCCAAGTTCAGTGCTGCTTCATGGCAGAGCATATCTCGGTGCTTTGAAGTTGTGTGCTTTTTAAAATGAGACCATCTAGACTGCAGCTCTGCAATTCTTTCTTGCATTCACTGAAATGTGCTCCAGTTAGTAACACGTTCTTCCTCTAAAATCTCTTCTATTAAAATTCTGTCCATTTTTTAATCCTCTTTCTGTTACTGCTCTGATGTTTGGGAGAGAGCTACTGGTTCTTCTCCGTCCTTTTGGGAGACACACAACAAACCCAAAAATTCTTCTAGTTAGTCATCTTCTCGGTCTCAGATGCTATCTCTTTCAAATACCCGGGCTGTAACTTTGGGCATAAAGACTGGATATCCCTTTAATTCCTAGGAGATAAAAGCAAAGATCTTGATGCAAGGAATATTGCGTATCAAAATAAGTTGTAAGACCTTGGCAAAGATGTTATTTCCTGGAGAGTGTTCAGCTGAACTTGGTATTTCCCCCATTCTTTTCCTGGGAATCTCTGGATCTGGGTGCAGTTGGTAGTTGAGAAAGATCAGGGTGTTGGGGGATCCTGTGTGTTTGGGGGAGTTTGGGAGGAGGGTGTCAGTGGCAGCTGAGTGGTTTTGTGAAGTTTTTTGATTTTGTGAAGTTTTTTGTTACAAGTCCTGGAAGACAGAATTCTCAGGAGATGTAACAAAACGTGGCCTCCCTTTATGGCAGTTGTTTCTACAGGGAGGGATTTGTACCTGTGTGTCCTGTTAGATCTTCCTTTTCCACGAGGAGCTTTACTGTGGAGTTGGGAGTGGGGTACGTGGTGTGTTGGGCTGCTGGAGTTAGCAGTGAACTGAATTAACAACCTCCTCCCTGCAAGCCAGAACTCCTGAGAATTCCCAGCACTGATTAAACTCCATTCACTCGATGTTATGATTCTCCTCTCTTCCATACAGCGGGAATTTGTCTCCTGCAGAAAGCACCGAGCACGTGATTGGGATGCTGCCACTGGGAGGATGATTTCTTATGGCTGGAAGTGCTGTGATCATTCTTGAAATAAATTGCTTTTATTTCCTGCTCTTGTCTTGCCAAATATCCTAAAGCTATGTGTTCACCTTTCCCCAGCAGTATTGGGAGCTGTTGGGTAGAGCCAGTCCCCTGCTTCTGTTCTAGTTTCTCTGAAAGCAAAGAAGGAAAGCTTTAATGGGTAGTTTTTAATTTCCTTATTAGACACTTCAGAATCCATATGGGAGAGAGATTCTGTGATATCTGCATTCTTACTGCGTGGGGAAGATTTTACTTCACAGCTCTTCCCCTCTTAAACACCAGAGAGTCTGTAGTGAAGCTGTTTTACAGAGAACGATGCTTGTATGGTACCATGAGCACTTGGATGCTCAGACTGTTAAGTCTGTCTTGCATGTGAGAATGTATAAAAGCTGTTACATTCTTCACTAGTGCACACCTTTCCAGGAAAATCGTTGTTAATAAATATCTCAGTAACTCTTGCAGCTGTGGTTTGTGGCCTCAGCAACTATTTATTTTTGCTGTGGTTGCAAATACTTGAGCATCTTTTTGTTCTCATTAGGCCAAGGATGGCTCCTGCTTGTTGGGATTTCTCCCAGGTAACCTGCGGTGGGACAAGAGGAAACGGTCTTGAGCTGTGCCAGGGGAGGGTCAGGTTGGACATCAGGAGGAATTTCTTGCTGGAATTGGAAAGGGCTGCTCAGGGTGATGGTGGAGTCCTCATCCCTTGAAGTGTCCAAGGAAGGCCTGGACGTGGCACTCAGTGCTCTCGGCTGGTGATGAGGTGGGGATTGGGCACAGGTTGAACTCAGTGGTGTGGGAGATCTTTTTCAGCCCAAATGATTCTGTGATTCCCACTCAAACTATGATCTCTGCTGAGCTGCTCCAGGGTGTGAGCTCCCCTGTTCCTCTGACCAGTCCGGAGGCTCTGGCCTGAGCAGTGGAATTTCAAGATTGAAAATTGGCAGAGGGATGTGCAGATACTGCTGTTTTCTGCTGTTAAATATAATCTTTTTCATGAACAGATTAATGCCTAAAACCACGGGGCAGTTGCACACAGCAGCCTCTTGTCCCCCTGGCACAGATAAATAAATCCTAGTGATGGATTTTGATCTCTTATTCCCGGAAAACTGCTCAGCTCCTGCTCAGGAGAGGCTGTTGCTGTTTGAGTGCCTGCAGCCCTCGCATGGCCCTGGCAAGGGCTGGAACTGCTTCCAGCTGCCTCGCTGGGCTTTGTGTGGTGATTAGTTTATTTGAGAGCTGGGAGTGTGTTAAAAAGGTTCTGTAATGCAAAATACTTGTCACTTAAAAACTGGACTTCTATTTTCTGTGTTACGATGTTTTAACTCGAAATTTAAGGCAGTATTGTTATTTAAATGTAATTATAAGCTCCAGCAGAGCTCCTGTCTCTTTATATAGTATTCTATACTAACTGAAAATATCTGAGAAGAATAGAGGAAAAGCAAAGCATGGGGGAGGTAATTGATTAACACCCCTTCCTACTGGAACAGGAGTGAAGTTAAGGCATATTCTAGCTGTTGGTATTTGGTAAGAAGCTTTCTCTTTAAGGTGTCTTTTTTTAATCCTGAATCTTCTCGTCTCTGGAGCCTGCTCCAGGATCTGCTTGTGTCAGTCACACGCCCCTCCTTGTGCTCTGCCCATTGCACTTGCAGCCCAAGGCTGGCTCTGGGTTTGAAGGTGCCGGGTGTTGTTTGGAGAGCTGCAGGTGCCAGGCAGGGCGTGTTTGGCTGCCCGGCCTGCCAGGGATTCCTGCGCTGCCGCTGGACCTGGCCGGGCACAGCTGCTCCCACCCTGCCCTCCTGCTCCCAGGGCTCCAGCTCAGCCCAGGCTGCTCCCTTGCTTGTCCAGCTGGTCAGCATTGGGCAGCAAAGGTCTGGTTCCCGTGTGCAGGGAGCGGGGCTGAGCTCTGCTCCTGCCACAGGAACGCTCCCGAGGGCACCAGGAGCAGCAGTCCCATATCCTGAGACTTGGAAATCCCAGTAACAGGGACGATACTCACAACTCCAGCCAGGCTGTTTTTCATTAGGAGTAAGAAAAATGTGAAGCCCTAGGAATTTTGTCAAGGCTTTTGATATGTGAGTACTCAGTGTTCTGCAAGAGGAAAATAAACTTTGATTAAAGACTAAACTCTGTTCCAGAAACTCCCAGCACAATACAGAGAGGCTTGTTCAGGTACAAGGACTCAGACCTGAGCTGGGTATTTGGTTGAAGTGACTTGTTGTGGCTTTCCATGAGACTGTCATGCTTTCTGTGCACGCTTGGAAGCTTCTTTGTTTGCTTCTTGCCTGAACCTCGTTTTGGAACTTACTACACGTAAATATTTATACAAATATGTAATGTTTATATGTGATACTTTTGTTGGACCTTTCAGAGCTTTTCTATCACTAAAGTTTCTCATTGAAAGGGTTTTGCTATCACACTGTGAAGGTCTGAAAAATTTTATAGGCCATAAAGTTGGGATTTTTCAAGCTCTGTGGGTATCTCATGACAAAAGTGAAGCTGCTTTTTTTCCCTGCTTTGAGGATAATCTTCTGCCATTAAGGAATGGTTTTTGATATTGTTTGCTTTTAGGAACTTGACTGTGTGGATTTCTGTCCCATGTCTCCAAAAAGCAGACATTTGTGGTGCTGTGTACTGACAAGCAGAAAGACAAATTCGGAATGATCTGCTCTGGAAAGAATCCAAGTGCTTTAATTTGTGTGTATGTAATTCTAGTATCTCTCCTAGAGCCAAGTCTGCCCTCCTTAGACTTGATGATAATGCTTAGCACACAGAGTGTTTTTATCTTGAAAGCACTGCACAAACATGAACTAACGTGGCAGTTAAGCCTTAAACTTCCTTTTAGGTGACATTTACTCAGGTGTGAGAGCCACTGGCTGTGTCTGCATTGTCTGTAGTGTTAAATACAGACCAGGAGCTCGGTGCAGGCTCCCAGTCCCGGGCTCTCAGGCTCTGGCAAAAAAGTGCTAAAGATAAGAGTCCCAGAATCCCAGAATGGTTTGGATTGGAAGGGACCTTAAAGCCCATCCGCTGCCACCCTGCCATGGGCAGGGACACCTCCCACTATCCCAGGTTGCTCCAAGCCCCGTCCAGCCTGGCCTTGGGCACTGCCAGGGATGGGGCAGCCACAGCTGCTCTGGGCACCCTGTGCCAGGGCCTGACCACCCTTGGAGTAAAGGATTTCTTCCCAGTATCCAATCCAAACCTGCCCTCCTTTGACTTAAAGCCATTCCCCCTTGTCTGATACATAAAAATGTCATATATATATATACACACACATATACTACATATATGATAGAAATCCCTCTTGTCTGATATATACATAAATAGCTGCTGATAGTTTCTCTGGGTGGTGGAGGAAAACTCAAATCACTTTTGGGTGTGATTCTCTTGATGTGATCAGAAGCCCGGTGACCACATGGCAGCTCCCGCTCCGAGCTCAGCACTGGATCCTCCCAGCGAGAGGCTTTAAATTTCCATGGAGGTTGGAGCTGATGTCATTGCTGTGAAATGAGGCAGCAGTGAGCTCCTGCTTCCACTCACTCTGCTCGGGAGCTGGATCCCAAAGCTTTTCTGGCATAATCCCATGTTCCAGAAACCACGGAGCTGTCCTACTGTTGCTGCCATACCACTGGTAATTACTTAATCTCAGTCAGGCAAAGGGCAGAATTTGGTGAGCAAAATAGTTGAAGGAAACACAATTATAGAATCAAAGAATCCCAGACTGGTTTGGGTTGGCAGGGACCTTAAAGCTCATCCAGTGCCACCCTCTGCACTGGGCAGGGATGCCTTGCGCTACACCAGGGTGCTGCGAGCCCCGTCCAGCCGGGCCTTGGACAGTCCCAGGGTTGGGGCAGCCACAGCTTTTTCCTTTTTCTTTTCTTAATTTTAATTTTTTTATTATTATAATTTTAAAATATTTTTAATGTAAATTACTCTGCAAATACTTCTGTCAGGACCTCCAGAGGTCCTGCTGCTGTTTTGTGTGGGGGGATTGGGCAGCTTAGGGCTGCTGTCATTCCCAGGGACAAGAGGACACATCATGGGGTGTTAAGTCCTTGGGAACCGTTCCTGGCTCCCTTGGATTGTGGTGCAGCTTTAAAAACCTTTATCTTTGTGCTTTTGCTGAGGATTATTGTTGCTTCCCTTAGTTCCCTTAGCAGAACAGGTGGCCTTTTTCTTTGGTGTCTTGGCAGATTTCCTCTTAAGTCTTATTTTAGCGAGTTGAAAGAGGAAGAGGGCACAGGGTGCTTTTTGAAGCCATATTCACTGGAGATTTATTCCCACCAGCATTGTGAAGTCTGGAATAGTTACTCTGGGATTCTTTGCTGTTTTGAGGCAATTACAGTTTCTTGGTTTCTCAATCGTGAAGTGGAAGATGTTGTCCTATAAAAGAAGAATATATCCAGGAGGAGCACTGAAACACAGAAAGAAGGATCACAGGTTTTATTCACTGCCCCAGGATTTATCCACTTTGTCTTGAGACAGGTTTTACAGGAGCTTGTGAGGGCATGGAAAGATGAAAGCAAACATGGTCAGCTCTCTTCATCGGGAATAGTAGGTGGTTGAACAGAATTTCTGCATGATGCATTTTGACATTTATTAACCCCTTCGTTCCCCCACCTTTGTCCATCTTTCTGTAGCTTTGAGTGAAGCCTGACCTGAAGTGCCTGGTGAGCAGATGCAGAGGTGCTCCACTGCTGCAATTAGATAATGTTTTTGCCCACATTTTCTGTAAGAACAGCTGAAGATGGGTGCAGCCTGTTCTTTCCCTGCCCTGTGAAATCAACAGAGGCCTAATTTTTCTTTAAGAAAAAAAAAGAAAGTTCGGTTATTACTAAATACATCTTAAAGGGCTTTGGGTTTTGTCAACAGCGTGAGCAGCAGAAAGGGAGACAGATGCTTGTGATGGGTTGCTCTGTGGACGCTTGAGGGAAAACTGAGCACTGATTTTGCAGGTCTGGCTGTATCACCTCTGTCACTCTGTGTCTCTTTTTCCATTAGCTGCAGGACAATCTGAGTAATCAGATTCCGCCGTGAATCGGAGCTGGGGCACTTTCGTTGTTTGCTCTTGTCTTGGCGTGTGATTCACTGAGTTTTGACTGGGACTTTGGGAGGGTGACTTGCCTGGAGCTGTGGTGAAGAACTGGGATTGCTTATTAGGAGTAGCTGCAAGAAGAGGTGCTTGTTCCGAGTCTGTTCCACCTCCCCGTTTTCTAATTACGTGTTTGAATTTCTCCCTGCTCAGCTCACCTGTAATAAATCACACACCCACAGGTTACATGACCCTTATCTTTGTCTCTTCTGATAAAGGTCTTTAAATGATGTTTCCATTAAGGTTTTTAGCAAACATCTTCCGGAGGATTGCTTTTAAGGACCTAGCAGTGTTTGAACTTGGTTTTATTTCAAGTCTAACCCAGCCCAGGTATTTTAGGATGCCCTGTGCAGGTGGCTGTAGGACTGTAACCCTGACCTGCTTGAAGCTCTCCTGGTAACACATTTGATGTCATGCTATAAATAACTAGTGACTTTCCAAACATAATTAGTTTCTTTATTGTCCTCTGAATAATGTGTGAAGCAGGTGTGAGCTCCACATCCCCTTCCAGCAGGATTTCCAGTTTCAAGGGGCAGGTGCACCCTCTGGCTGTGCCTGAGCATCTCTTGCTTGAAAGGTGTTTTGGTACAAACCCTCCTTCCTGCCAGATGTGGGTGCAGAGCTGAGCTGGGCTCCCTTGGATGCTGGTTGCCACAATGGAGCTGATTCCGTGAAGTGATCCAAACACTTGGCTCTGTCTTTCAACCACGTCAAAATTAGCAGGGCTGAGTGTTTGAATACTTTAAGTGCTTGCTGGGTACTGATGGTTGGGACACTTTGCTGGGACTGAAAATGTTTTGTGCTTAAATTCTCCGGAACAAGCATGCGGTGTGTGTGGACAGTGTGTCTTGATCTTCCAGCTGCTGGCCTGGAAGGAGCAGGATAAGGCTGACACGGATGGAGTGGTGCAGTGCCTTGGGCAGTGGGACAGAAACACTGCTGGAAGAAGACAAAATGATCCTGAGAGAACTGGCAGGAAAAGAAAGAAAGAAAGCTCAGAGAAATGGTGTCAAGAATAGTTGTTTTTGCCTTAGATCATAAGGCCAGATGAGATCATTTATGTGAGAAGACATCACTGTGGAGGCTGATTTAGCTCAGTAAAGTCTTGTTTGCTTGAGCTGGAATGGATTTTCAAAACCATTCTTTTCCTGCTTAGGTTGATCTTGTAGCCATCAGTTCTTGTTTCCTCCCTTGCCTGTTGGGTTGGGAAGCCGCGGAGCAAACACAAGTACTTGTGGATGTGATCTTGTTGCCTCTTGCCATCTGAAGAGAGCTTGAATTTGAACAGGAGATGTGATGTCTTTTTAAATCTGTTGTCATTTACTTAAAACTTCACTTAAAATTTTCTGGCTTGTTGATGGATCATTTACCACCCCCCCTTCTTTTTTAAAGAAGGCTTCATAGTGGTCTAATTCCAACAATGCTTTTCCTCTGTGATCCAAACACATTTTTCTCTCCCTCTTTTAAAAACTCCATAAATCCCAATACTCTAATTCTGCCCTATATTCTTTTGTGTCTGCTAAATACAGTCAGAAGTGTTAAGTGTGTTTTCATGCTTCCCTTTGCTGTCAGTACCAGTGAGCCATCTTGCTGTCAGTGATGCATCTCACTACTTTTTGTTCCTTCAATCAAGGTTTATTTAGATTTTTGTTTTGCAGAACTACTCAAAATGCCTCCTGTTCCTGGTCTGTCCTTTCAGTTGCTCATCATCTGGGACGTGGTTTGTGTGCTCTGTTGGTGAGAACCATGCTGATGGCTTGGTCAAGAACCTGCTGAGTACCAAAGACTTTTTCAAAAAGAGTTATCTTTAAGCATTTAAACACATTTTTTGTTACATACGTGGAGCTTTAGACTTGGAGAACTTAATGTGTACAGAAAATACTGAAGTGTATTGCAGTTCTGCCATGAGAGGGATTTATTGTGTCTTGCCCAGAGCAGCTGTGGCTGCCCCATCCCTGGAAGTGTCCCAGGTCAGGCTGGACAGGGCTTGGAGCCACCTGGGATAGTGGGGGGTGTCCCTGCCCGTGGCAGGGGTGGGACTGGATGAGCTTTAAGGTCCGTCCAACCCAAACCATTCTGGGATTCTGTGATTCATTTGGGGATATGTCAGCAGATGAGATGAAGTCTGAGGCCTCCCTTTTTCTGACCGATCACTAAATGTTCTGGTACAATAATTTCCTTTAACACACACAGGTGATGGTTGTCTTGTAAAGTTTGTACAGAGGTTGTGTTGGTGCCAGTGGGAGCTTTGCTAGGATTGAAGATGGTGTGCCCTAAATTCATGCTGTCCTTTAGACCTTAATTACCAGTGCACTTTGGCTCCATTCCCAGGAATGATCTGAATTTGAGGTGCTGGAAGCTGAACAGTGTCTGGTGCTGGGAGATGTTATTTCCATGTACGGGTTCCTTGTCCAAAATAAAATGGACTTTCCATTTGTGTTTTACCTCTTGTAAAGTTTGGAGCATGGAGCTCCTTAATCAAACTGGGATTTCATTGAAGAATTCCTTGGCTGCTTCTCTCTTGGCTCAGATGTTCTTGCCCCCTTCTTCCTCCTTGTCTCCTTTCGCTGTGCCATCTGTCTGTCATCTGCTTTCTCATTTCTCTGACCTATTTATGAAATATGTTTGCACAACCCCTTTTGCAATGGCTGCAGAGGAGTGTTGGAATTGTGACCAGGCTTATTTCCTCTTCCCCTTTGTTCAGTTTGTCAGCTCCAACCCATTGGATTTGGCTAGTGTCTCTGGTCTTGTCCTAAATTTACGCGGTGGTTTCAAACCGGGGCTGTGCAGAGAATTTTCTGGTCGTGGCAAGGCAGGACACAGCAGCAGCGTAAACCTCGGAGGCTGGGATTTGTCTGAGTCCTGGCAGGAGGGGGAGTTGGGTTTGGGTTGCAGCTCTTGCTTGTCAGGGTTCAACTCTCACAAAGAGGAACTTTATTTCCGAGGCTTTGGACAGTGATTTCATTGTCCCAGAACTGCCGGGCATGAAGGGGCGCATTGAGGCGCTGTCACCAGTCCAGGTTCTGAGTCCACACCTGTCGAGGGGCGGCAGCAGCCTCTCGGCTCCTGCCCTTGTGGTTCTCCCCTTTCTCATGTGGAGGGATTAAGGCGTGGATTTGCTGCAGCTGGTCTCAAACTCGGCCCAGCAGCAAACTCTGGAAGCAGCAGTGGGATCGCTGTTGGCGCACGCGGGGTGAGACCCACTGTGGGAGCAGCCAGCGTGGATGGGCCTCCTTTCGTGGAATCCTGGAGTGGCCGGGTTGGAAGGGACCTTAAAGCTCACCTTGTTCCACCCCCTCCCATGGCAGGGACACCTTCCACTGGACCAGGTTGCTCTTGTCCAGCCTCATTTATTTTTTCCTGAATTGAATGTTCCGTAGGCAGAGGTGGCAGTGAAGGGATGGCAGGATTTTGAAAACTTCCTCAATTTCCCTGCTCCCTCTGGGTAGGGGCTTTCTCAGCAGATACATCTGGGAAATTTTGCCGCTTCCTTTGAAAGTGTTTGTCCGGTCTCAGATGCTGCAAAATCAGAGCTTTGGGGGAAGGGTGGATTGAAAAAACAAAACAACAAAAAGGCAAAATAACCCTTGATGCAGGCTTCTGTAGATCAGGTCATGTTTTTGTTTGTAGGTCAGACATGATAATAAATATATTCAGGATTACTAAAGGGGAGAAATAGCTTTAGCTTTTTGAGGTTTTTTGTGTTTTTTTTTTTTCTGGAGACATTGAAGAAAGAAAATGGAGCACAAGGGGACAAAAAGAATTGGTGAACACAGCATGTCCTTTCCCCAGCTTTAGGGAATAGCTGAAGAGTCTCTGGGAAGAACCTGAGCTGCAGAGAGAGAAGGAGGAAGCATCCAGGAGGGTGTAACAGTTGTGACGTAGGAATGGCTGCACAGTCCTGCTCCCCAAATTCGCATTGAAGATGCCTCACGTAGCTGAACTAATAAAAAGCCCAAACAGCAGAGTTACTACATGAGTGGATTGTTAACCTGCAGCTGACCCCTCTCTTTTAATCTCAATAAATGAAATGAAGCCCATATAATCACTCCTAAATTTGTGTGTGTATCTGTGACACATATTTTGCTCCAGAAGAGCCTGGCAGTGGGGGGGAGGGCAGCTGTAGGATCAGAGATGCCACAGGGTGAAAACCCTCCCTTTGTCCTGCTTTTCTTCACCCACCTCCCCTGTGCTTGGGAGGGAGTGTGGGCCTGATCAGAGGGAGCCTTTTTGGCAAGTGTTTAATTAATTAAAAGAGAGAAGGTGGGTTGATGGTTACAGTGGAATGTCTTCTGTGATGCTAAAACCATTCCACTCTAAAGTGATCTTATGCCTGGGACAATAAATACTCCACAGATAACAGAGCCTCTTGACCATGAGCCAGAACTCCTCTGGCCATGTAATAGATGAGAAAAAGATGTCAAGTACCACGGCCAGGATCAAATGGCAAATCTGTGATGGAGCACAGAATTAGCAGATTTGGGACTCGGGGCCCAGTTTTGAGCCTTTTAAACCATAAGACTTTATTCTTTCCCCCCACTGCTCTGCCACGTTGCAGAAGATGGATGAGAGCCCTGGGTCAGGATTCCACAGTGGCAGTGTCCTGTTCCCTAAGGGAAGATCTTCCTTTGTGATGTAGTAAATAAGTACTACATTCCAACCACGGATATACAGACATGGAGTCTGCTATCAGCTTCTTGCTTTTCTTCCTTTTTGCTTGTTCTTTGCTTTTCTCCCTGGTCAGATGTGGACTTCCTCCTTGGAGCCTACCTGGAGTTAATCCCTTAACTCTGCTCTCAGTGATAGTTCCTGTGTTCTCTCTGGTGGGCCGCTGCCTTTTGGCTCTGTAGGAGAAGTGCATCTGCACACGTGTGACTTTATGTATTTGGACTCTCCAGAGTTCATCATCCAAAATCCTTGTGTAAACTTTTCATTCAAGGAGTCCTTGAGGACGTGGCACCGGCAGGGGTGTCCTCGTCAGGCTCTCACAGGGTCTCGTGCAGCAAACACGATTTGCGATTTGGGTGGTTCACGTCCGAGTTCCAACATTCAGTTTGTGAGCATCGGCCACCTCAGCTCTGCAGACTCATCCAGATTCTGCTTCCTTCCCCCTCCAATGCTTGCGTGCTCTCAGGGTTTGAATTACCCCATGCTCTTTTTCAGCAAAGTAAATAGGGGATCTGTAAGTTTAAACATTAAGGCCTTTGTCAGCCCACAGCGAGTAGCAGAGGCCTCCTGTGGCTAAAACTATGTTTGGGGGAGGTCCTTGTTTTACAGTGCATTGAGTTGTGTTGAAGGATGGTTTGGCAGCATGGGACTGGAGCAGGGCACAGGTGGAGCTCCAGCAGGAGCCGTGCTCTGCTTGTCCCCTCCCAGACACTTGTGCCGAGAGCGTTTGGTCCTTGTCCCAAAGGGCAGGGCCTCTGCCAGGGTGGACGGGTGGATGTGACCCACAGGACTCGGTTGCAGCCCTCAGATGAGCTGCCAAATGGAGCCTTGGCTCCTTTTTGTCTCCATCACTTCTAGCAGATCATCCAGAGTTTGTTCAGCTCCAGCATGTGCCACCTCTGCCGTGTGTTGGGTGAAATACTCCTCCTTTCTGCTGTCCAGAAATTGCTGGGGTTTAAAATTGTTTCTGGCAAACACGTTCAGAAGACAGTACTGGCTGAAATAGTGGCTCTCTTCAACTGTGCTCTATGGAACTGTGCAGAGGGGTTTGCAGATTCATTAAATGAGATTCATTAAATGATGGAAAACTTGATAAAGGAGCCAGGAATGCCCGAGAAATTCACGGGTGTTGGCAGACATCCACTGGTGCCAAAGCTGTGATGAGGAGGGAAGGGAAGTGACATGATGTGTCAGTGGTTGAATGCAGATGAGATGGGAAGCTCCCTGAAAACCCTTCATTAGTGGCATTCATTAGTGGCCAGAGTTGCTCTTCTGGAAGATTCTTCGACCTGGTCAGAGCTCAGCCCTTTCTTGGAAAGCAGAGATGCTCTTTTGTGTCTCCCATTTGATGTTTGAATCCAGTGTTTCTTCAGTCCTTTGTGTGCCAGAGCGTCACTGATAAAAGGGGTTTCACGTGGCCAAACAACGCAGATTGTGCCTTTCTTCTCATGGAAATACAACTGGGTTTTCACAGCCTTATTTTGACCATCTCCAGCCGCCCCCAGGACAGCTCTGCCCAAAGCTCCTTCCTCTGGTGCCCCCGGTTTACCTACCCCAAACCAACAGCTTCCCCTGCATCCACAGGGATCTCGGTCTCAGGTTTGATCCAGTGCCATGAAACCTTTCTGCATCTTTGCTGTGGAACACAATTGCTAATTCCATAGTTTATACCTTCTGATCTGGTGCCTCTGGTGCTGCCTGGCCATGGTTAAGTAGCTGGAAGCAGCTGCCCTTCTCCCTGCCCGTGCCATCCCGATGCTCCATGACCCCTTTCCATCGTGTTTCTCTGGCTGCAGGCAAAACCGAGCATAGCGTGACTCACATCAGTCTCCTGTTGTCCCTCTCCCTTTCCATTTCTCTCTGGACTTTTTCCACACTCCTGTGCTATACAGCAGTCCTTCAGCCAGGATTATTTTATCCCATTTCTTAGATAAAGGGCTTGGAGGCCAGAAATGTGTTGTTTCTGTGTTAACTGGAAGAGCTCTTTGGGTTGAGAGAGGAAACTTTCCTTGGATCGATGCCTGAAATAGCACGGCTGCCCCTTCCCTTGACTAAATGACCTTCAGATTTAATATTGATGTGTAGCTCTATTCTCGCTCTGGTTTAGACTAAAGAGGTGATCTTTGCTGGGGACTGCGTTGGGAGAGGCCTGGGGAGGGACTTGTGCTAAGAGGGGCTGCAGAGGAGCCGAGCGCAGCACCACACGGAATCTCTGCATCCAGCGGGCGTTCTCTTTCCCTAAAAGACGTGGTGTTCCTGTCGCTTTGAACAGGGATGACCTCCCCGTGCTTCAAGCCAAAAGGAAGAGGAAATTTCATTTTTCCTACAGCTCTGAAGCTACTGGAATTGAAGGCTTGGAAATCAGGGCAAGCCCCTGAGTGAGTGGGTCTGAGCTGGGATTGCACTCGTGCAGCTTGCTCCCAGTGCTCTCCCGAAGGCTGGGACGCAGATTGCTGCTCCCCTGGAAGGCAGGGAGCCTTGGGACTGCTGGGTGAATTCATACCACTGATGCAGTTCTGCATCGATGCTGCTCTGCTGCTTCAGTGTTCCCTAAAATCCAAGATTAGTTCTCCCTTACTCCAAGCCCGGCCCATTTCAGCCCTTTTTGGCACTGCTGAGAACTTCTGCTTCTGCTGGAAATCTTTCTTGGCTTCTGCCTGGTTTGTCCTGGTGTCACTATGTGGTCCAAACAAATGTATTTTTCAGAATCATAGAATAGTTTGGGTTGAAAGGAACCTTAAAGCTTATCCAGTCCCACCCCCCTGCCATGGGCAGGGACACTTCCCACTAGACCAGGTTGCTCCAAGCCCCAGGCCTTGAACATTTCCAGGGATGGGGAGCCAAAAACTCTCTGGAGTTCTTGACTGCCGCCTTTGTGTGAGCTTAAAATCCTCCTTGCTCTAATGAACTGAGAGGAAAACTGAAAAAAACCTTTCTAGGAGACTTTTGTGAGGAGGGTTTAGAGTTTTTGTGTTCCAGATACGGAGCAGAGCATAATTTTGTGATCTCAGAGCTGTGTTGAGGAACACAAACTTCGTGTCGGAATTCTGCATTTGGAGACGTGTTTGCAGAGCTCTCTCCTCTTCCTCCCAGGACATGAAAGAGCAGATAAGGAGGGTGAGGTCATCCCAGTGGTGCAGAAATTTCCCAGGCCTTGAGCTGAGCCTGTTTCAGTGTAATCACTTATCCTGAAGTTTCATTTTGATCTTGGGCTGCAGAACCTGTGGAGTTAAACAAAAGCCCCCCTGGTCCCCCTGAGCCATGACAAAACACCCTTTGACCTCAGGTCTTAACGGCTGCATAATGAGAAGTGAAGAGACTGAAGCTGCTTTTTCATCCCTGGAAAGATGGGAGTCTCCAGTGCTGCTCTTCTTCTCTGTCGGTGCTTACTGAGTGCAGTTAAGTGGGTGGGGGCGAAGAGGAAGACTCTTATCTCCTGCGAGATAAACCAAGAGGAAAATGAAAGCAGGTTTTATTTGTTGCCCTGCTCACTTCCATCCTGCAGTGACGGTGATCAGAAGTGGCTGAGTTGAAAACAAGTTTCTGCATCCTGTGTCAGTGTGTAGTGAGCTCTGTTGGTGGGAAGTTTGGTAAATACTGAAGGAATAGTCAATTCCCCTCTTACAAGGAAGAGTTCTTTGTTTTGAGATTAACTCCACTTTTTTCTTGGATATCTCATTGTGAGATTGTTTTGCTGATGCCGCCCAAGTGGGGAAGCTTTGGGACACTGAGACAACTGTAGTGGCCCTTGTTTAGGTCAAGTTGAGAGCAGCACTATCAGGAAACGCCTTTGTTGGTGCCATTCGCCTTACAGTATGAGCTGGAAGGTTTTAACATCCTTCAGAATCATTCCATAAATTCTGCTTTCAGTAACCCTCCTGAACAATGAAAACACGTCCCAAATAAGTCCTGTTCTGACACGGCGTTGTGTTAGTGCTGCTCACCAAAGCTCGGAGCTGCCGTCCTCACCGTGGCAATAATTTCACGTAGTTTCTGTATTATGGAATATTGATTTACTGTGGAGCATAAAAATGTGCCGTACTCAGCAGAAGGGCCTCTCCAATTGTTATGCTCCAGGAACACTGCTGCTCAGGAATGTGAAATAAATTTTCCCTTTTAACAATGGATCCTGATTTGCATAGTGTCTATTCTTGTTCCCCCAGGGACTGTGGCACTAATGGGCTGCAGCGAGCGCTCCCCCACTTGGACACCGAACTCCTCTATTTGCACACATACAAAGGGCTTTGCTGTGGAACAAGTGTAATAACTTTTCAAACAGTTTACTCCGTGCCGTAATTGTCTCCTCTCTGTTGTGCTCTCAGTTCTGTTAGAACACTGAACACCCCCTTCCTTCTCTTTGATGTTTTAACTGCATTATTTTCAGGGAAACTTGTTCTCCAGCAGTCCAGAAAGTCACATCGTCCCGTGCTGCCAAGTGTGAGGTGATCTCTTGGTGCTGAAGGGAGACCGGGAGCTGGGAAGTGGCTGCTTTGCTCTTCTGGTGCTTTGCTTTGGCAGCAAGCAGAGCTTTAGGATGGAGTTGCAATATTCAAGATAATGGCTTGTGGTTGTTGCTGGTTGTGCTCATGTGTTAGTGAAGATGTCAAACCTCTGTCATCACTTGCTGTATCCTCTTAGTGAACAGGAATCGCTGGTCCTCAGCTCTTTGAGTTTGCCAGAAGAAAGTTACAAATCTCTTGGTGAAATCCCACCTTTAATGTGAAGAGGAGAAAAAATGAAGAGCAGAATTTCAATTGGCTTTGTGCTTCTGCCACTTTCTGCTTTCTTGTAGAAGAATTTTAACTCCTAGTGAGAACTCTGAGCTAAGAAAGGTAATGATTCTCCTGTGCAACCCAGACCTACTGGGAAGCTGCTGTAAGCAAAATTATAATATTGATAAAGATCCTTACTCAGCAAAAAGAAGGATATGCTCCTGGAAGATGTTTGTTGTAAACTGGAGCAATTGTATTTTAGGCATTTTGAGGGAAAAGTGGGCATTCTTGGTTTCATAGTTCATAATGTTGAGAATGGCATCTTAATCTGAGCGTTAAGGGAAAAAATCCCAATGAACTGAATGCAGGTGGAGCAAACTTTGGTGCCTGGTGTAGTGTCACCTTCTTGTTCCTGGATTTATCTGCAAGGGAATAAGAAACTGCCTTAATGTCTGGAGTGATGGTGATCAGGCAGAATTTGCACATTGGCAGTTTGAGCTGCTCTGCTCTGCCTGCCTCAGTGCCCGTGAGCATGTGGAGAACTCTACTGAAAAATGGGTCTAATAAATTCTCTTAAAACATGGTATTTTTCAGCTGACTTGCTCTGCTGTGCCTCTGGAGAGTTGGTTTTACTGGTGTAACAGGCAGCTTGTGGTGACCACACTCTTCTGATTCCACCTCCTGTCCCCCACCTTGCTCCCTCACCTTCCCCTTCTCTCCCTACACCTTTGTCCATGGGTGCTAAACAGGGTTCAGACATGGCCCAGAGTACCTGTGTTGGCATAGCCGAGAGAATAAAATCCGAATTTTTGGCTGTTGTCACGGAACAATTGTCGCTGCTAAGGGCTCAAGAGCAGCTGGAGCTGGGAATGGCTGTTTTTCAGACAGTCAGCTGAATAAGTGCTTGGGGCAGTGCATAAATGTCATGGTGTAAAGATTTGGGGCACTTGGATTTGAAATAGCACAAAAGTACTTCTGAGACACCATTCTGCCATTTCCAGGCTTTGGTGGGAGCTGCCGCCTGTTCCTCTTGAGGCTCGTGTGTTTCCCCTGGGCCTGTGGATGGGCTGAGAAAGAGCAGCACAGACAGGGAGTGACTCAGTGTCCCCGTGAGTCACCCTGGGTGCTCCACGATCCAGACCCTGCGGCCCAGGCGTTAATCGGGATGAGAGGCTGTGTCACCGCACTCCAGCCTCGTGTAGCACCTGGGGCTGTGGAGTTTCACCTTCACATGATTGTGGAATCCTTTCGGTTAGAAAAGACCTCTAAGACCATTTAGTCCAGCCTTGGGCAGTGCTCTGGAGCTGCTCTGATACGGGACCTTAACTCCATTCCTGCAGCACAGCCAGACCCCCGCGTGTGGCACGGGGAGCGAGGGCTGATGTCACAGTTTCTGCAGGTGCTGGGGATGGTGATTCACAGCCAGCAGTGTTGCTCTGAGCTAAAAACAGGAGGTAAATAAAATGGTGATTTCTAGTTTACTGGTGAGAAACCGGGTGCAGCTTGTTTGCTCCGTGTGTCTGTGTGTGTCTGCATAGAATTTGCTGGGTTGTTCCCTGCCCACTTAGTGGGATTCCTCTAAATGGCATATAGTATTTTTCAAAATACTCTGTTTAAGGGAAACGTAGGATCATGGAATGGTTTGGGTTGGAAGTGATCTCGAGGATCATCCAGTTCCAACCCCCTGCCATGGGAAGGAACACCCTCTACTATGCCAGGTTGTGCAGAGCCCCGTCCAGCGTGGTCTTGGGGGTAGTTTAAGGAAGAAGGATAATTTAGTAGGGTGGCTTGGTTTAATTCCTTTAATGAGGACACTTTGTGAAAGCACTTGCATGCCAGACATTTAAGTCTTATGAAGATAAGCCTGACCCTAAGGTATGGAGATGATGATGATGATGATGTTCGACAACATAAATAATCCCCTGACTTTTTACTCAGAGGGAAACTTTCTCAGAGTGGATTCCAGTGTATTTTCATTATGCAGCTTCTGAAATAGTTAAACTTGTGAGTCACAGTACTGTGTGTGAGTGATAGGATGAGTTGAAGGTGGTTTTGTAGCTTTGGGTTTTTCGGTGCCATGAGCAGGTTGGGGGGTCCCTGTCCCCCCACCTTGGCAGTTGTTTCACTTCGGTATTTTTCATTTCCCCCTTTTGTTTCCCCATCTGTAGGTCTGTTTGAGGATTGAGTTTTGTACTCATCCAGGGGCTTCCTTGGATCCGTAGGCTGCATTTGCCTTGAGCTAGGAAAGGATTTGGGGATATTTTGGGGATAAACTGCCAGGAGAGAGTGGCCTGGGGGCAATGCTTTGGCTGCAGCAGTGAGAGGGGAGAGTGGGGAGAACACAAGGAATGAACTCCATTCTGGGGCATTCCCTCGTGATGAGGGGCTGTTGGGACATGTTAGGCCGTGGGCTGGACACTCTTTCTGCAGCTGGGGTGGTGGAAGTTTGGATTCTGCTGAGTTGCCACAGGCTGTGATTTCTGGTTGTGGCATGATTGCTGTGCAGGAGTTCAGGCATCTTTGAACAGCTGCCTTGGGCCACCTTTTTTTTTTTATTATTTCATAGAAATGAATTAAAGATGCCAAACCAACCCTTTCATACCCTGACCGGGTGGTGGTTGCTGGGGGGTGGCGTGGTTTCGATGGCTCTCCCTCACCGAAAGGGGGGCAGTCGGGATGAGCTGTGTTGGAATGCAGATCATGCTGGTCCCTGGGCTGCTGGCCCCTGTCTGGGGCAGGAGCTTGGCTTAGCCCTGCTCAAGCTTCAGGATTTGTGCTCCCGAGTTTTCCTGGAGCAGTGGGGGTTTTTCAGTGGAAATAAGTCTTCACTCCCAGCCTCTGGAGGTCCTGGGTTTGTGTGAATACGGGAATGAATGAGCCGAGGGGAGTTGGAAGGAGATTCAGCAGAGTGCCGAGCACATGCTGGGAATAGAGGAGCCCTTCAAAGCTGATGGTTCTGTCCAGGGGTGGGGGCGGGTGTTCAGCTGAACAAATTGTTCACTTTGGCTTCTTTGCAGGCAGAAATGTTACGATCAGCTAATGAGATTGTTCTCGAGCCTTGTGGGGTTTTCTCTTCCTCCCTCGGAGTCGTCATGAGAGTGGGTTTGGCAGAGCTTTAACTCTTGCTCCACGCACTGATCTGGTTTTGCATTGATCCAAAATAATAATAATTAAAAAAGGATAAAAGCTTGGTGAGCTGAAGAATGAATGTGAAGAATATGTGGAGCAAAGTGGAAGATAGCAGCTGAATGGGGTTCAAATATCTTTCTTTAGTGAGGCACAGTTAAAGATTACAAGAGCAATTTTAAAAATTGCATTTGTATATTGCTTGAGGGTAATGCTTAGAGTTGTCTGTGTGAGCAGAGCACATGGATGTGTCACAGCCACAGAGTCTTGGGATGGCTTGGGTGGACCTTAAGGCTCATCAGTCCCACGCCCAGCTGTGGTCACCTGGCAGCCATCTCCCAATTCGCAGTGCTGCGGCCTCGCTCGGTGGCAGGTACTGGCTGTCTTATTGAAGAAAGGTCCCATTCTGCACCTCCTGGGCTCTGTCCCAATGCCACGGTGAAGCTCCTCCGTGGAAGGGGCTGACACCTTCCCAGTTTACCTCTGGAAGGTGAGGGAGGCTGAGCTGTGTGTCTTTGGGCGGAAGGTCTCAAACCCCAGGGCTTTGAACCACTCTTTGGTGATTTTTTCTGTCCAGAGCTGTGTAGGAAAGAGGAGAGTAAATACAGCGTGGCCTCTGCATTGGAAGGTGACTGCATTCCAGGGGCAGCAAAGCCCCTGGGAATATGGCAGTACAGAGTGGAGGAGGGGAGCCATACGGAAAGTGCCTGGAGAGCTGGAGCTTATTGCCTCACCTTGCGGCATTAATCTGTGAGTGTCCGAGGCTCTCGGAGCTGCCGGGTGCCCCCGGCTGTGCCGCCTCCTGGCATCACTGCCAAAGGCGCTCTCTGGTTCCCAGTGAATCCCTCCCGTGGCTGTTCCAGCTCTCAGCCTGCTTGGCTGCCTGCAGAGTTTCTCAGTGTTTCTGTGTTGTGTTTCTCTCTCTTCTGGCATCGACTGTTCCTTCCAGCGTGACCTGTTATTCCTCATTTAGCATCAAGATGGTTTGGGTTTGCTCAAGTGCTTGGAGTGGCAGAAACAATCTCCCTCCGGACCCCGGTGGCCGTTTCTCATTCATTCTGCTGACTCCTAGAAGTGGTTCTGATGATGTAGTTCCCCTTCAGCCTGTAGCTTTCCAGTTCTAGCTCTACAGCAGCTCTGTGCTGCTCCATGTCCTTACCAGGATGGTTTAGCAGCAGCTGGTGGATCTGCTCTGCTCACTTTGCAGCTGGGCCTTTAGTAGGGCAGTCTTCTGGTGAAAAATAAGTCTGCTAATCTCTAATTCCCTCACTTTGCTGGGGCTGTCTCTGTCTGCCTGGTTGGAATTCAGCTGCATGGACTCAGCAGAAAGCAGCGTGGACTGGTGGGCAGATGGGCTGACTGACGGACTCAAAGCTGAGATTGAGATTGGATATTGGGAAGAAATCCTTCCCTGAGAGGGTGGTCAGGCCCTGGCACAGGCTGCCCAGAGCACCTGTGGCTGCCCCATCCCTGGGAGTGTCCAAGGCCAGGTGGGACGGGGCTTGGAGCAACCTGGGCTCATGGAAGGTGTCCCTGCCATGGCAGGGCATTGGGACTAAGGGATCCCTGTGCCCTGTGCCAGGGCCTAACCACCCTCCCAGGGAGGGATTTCTTCCCAATATCCAACCTAACCTTTCCCTCCATCAGTTTGAAGCCATTCCCCCTTGTCCTGTCACTCCATGCCCTTGTACAAAGTCCCTCTCCATCTTCCTTGTAGACTCTCTTCAGGTTTAGAAAGAAAGGTGTGGGTTTCCCTCTCCCCCAGAGCAAGTGGAGGTTTCCTATCCCCAGTGGTCACTGCAGGACATCACACTCTATGTTGTGCGTGGTTGCTCCTTTCTAATGCTAGATGAGAAAAGAGTCATTTTCACAAAATGCTTACAGAGACATTAAAGCTGAGGAATATCCATAGGTCCTCATCCCAGAGCTGATCCCCACGAGGGGAACATCCATCCCAGGATGCTGCTGCCAGCACCTCGCAGGGAAGGGTGGGACCGAACTGGGAAAGGCTCAGTTCTAAATATAGAGACACACTACGCTCAGTGCTGTTTTGGAAAGTGTGGCTGAGCCATCATTCTGTTCTTCCCCTCCTCCACTGCTGCCGCAGGGTGTCAGAGGATGAAGTGTATATTACTGTGTTTCGCTTTCTTGGGTTATTTTTGGTGCAAATCCAGTGGGTTTTTCTGGGGTAGGATGTGTCCTGATTTTAAGGTGAGGAGCAGGTCTGCTGCTGCTTGTGCTGCCATGTCACTTAGGAAACTAAATGGATTTAAAACTATTTTTTTCATACTTAATCTCAATTTCTGTGTAATCTGAGCAAAAGAATGGGCTGTATTTAACAGCACAGGCCAGTGTTACAGCAGGCAGAGCTGCTTTGTAATGCTGGGAGAGGCAAACGAGGGAATTGGCACTTCAGATGTGCTCTCAGCAGCATTTGATTCTGAAAACTTACTTCTGAAAACAATTCCCAGGGCTCTGTGGATCCCCAGAGAGCAAACTGCCAAAATCTGGCTTTACACAGGGAGATACTCCAGAGAGAAGGACTTGAACTCCGTTTTGGAAAAGGTCTTGAAGAAGGCTGGGAGGGCAGAAGGCAGCAGATGCCGTTGCCTGTTCTGTGGGACTGTGGCCTCATCCCCAGTGGCTCTGCAGGGACGTCGCCCGTGCAGCCACAGGTCTGCAGGAATATGGATACCATGTCTTGTTCTAAATGCATGAGTTTCACTTGCCGTGTGAAGCAACCAACTCCTCCTTTTCAGGGTATTTCTGTTAGTTGATTTGAAACTTGTAATAACCCTGGGACTTTTCTGTATTTATTTCATTTTCAGGCAAGTGCATTTGGTAGCAGTTATGCCTAAATCAGGGCAGAGGCCCAGGAGGTGCAGATTTTTGAAAGAACTTGATGATTTCTGCTCCTTCCCGTCTCTGCAGCTGGGGCTGCCTTGGTACAAAACCTCATTTACCACGTGCTGCTTCTGCTGTAGTGGCTGGTTTCAGCTCTGAAATGGGTTAATCTCAGCAGAAGACTCTCTGGTTTGATTTTGGAGGAAACATCTGGACATTGCTGTGGCTCTCCTGCCCCACGTGCTCTGGCTGGTTCAAAATTGCTACATAAAAGGAGGGGGAGATGGGCAAAGGGAATTATTTTGTGATTAATTTCTTAATTGCTAAGCATCCAGATGTGGCAAAGGCTTTGTGCAGCAACACTGGATTTGTCAGCACTTTCTGCTGATGCTTTGTTTCCACACCATGTCAGAGCTTTCCTCCTTTCTGGGCAGCCTTAATATTTATCCACGGGAATCAGGATGCTCAGGGTATATTTTCATGATATTGTGGCTTTTAATGTGGCGAGTGGAGCCATGGATTTATCCGTTCCTTACCATCTTTGTGTTCCTTTCTGCCCTGGAGTGCAGCAGTAGGGATTGAGGGTGTTTTGATGACAGTTGATGTTATTTCCTGGCTTCTTTATTTGCTTGGTCTGTCCGTCAGATGCAGAAATCAGGTCTGCACTGCTGTTGCCTGCTGTGTCCTCTGCAGGACCTCACTGCGGGGGAGCAGCTTGTGCAGGGTTGGCCCTGTTGGTCCTCTGCAAGCTGTGGTTTCAGGTGGATTTGGGGACTGATGACAGAGACTTTTTTTTAAAGACTTCAGTCCCTGGGTATCAGAAGATGTTGGAATATTGCTCTGCAGAGACATGGCCCTTGTAGCACGTCTGTAATTCCTTGGTAATTATTAGCAGTGGTGAGATGGTATCAGTTCTGCCATCCAGGATGGAGCTTTTGATCTGTCAGTCAGTTCTCCTTGGATTTTTGTGGCCTGTGTAATTAAAATCACACTCAAAATAATCCCCCTTCTCCTCTGTGTTGTTGCAGGAGGCGAAGGGCAGAGTGGAGATGGGCAGCAGACCGTGCCGCCATCGTCAGCCGCTGGAACTGGCTCCAAGCCCACGTCTCGGACCTGGAATACCGAATCCGGCAGCAAACGGACATTTACAAGCAGATTAGAGCCAATAAGGTGAGGAGCAGGATGCCTTTGGGTACCTATGGTTCTGCTTTGCCTCCTAATGGCTCTCTCTGACTCCGGAGAGTGCGGATGCAAAGTCTGATGCTTTTTTCTCCCTGCCTCTCTCCCAAAGCAGATTGCAAAGCTGTGACTAATTGTAATGCAATTTGGCATGGGCTGAGTGTAATTCCTGTCCCTGGTTCAGTATGATAACGTGAAGGGAGCAATACCTTGCTTTAGAGTCAGTCTTCGGTGCTGAGCAGAGCTGGTGCTCTTGTGTATGTGTGGTGCTGTTCCCTATCGCTCAAGCCCTTTCTCTTTTTATTTGATTTTTTTTTAAAACCTTCCAATTCTTTCTTTTTGGGAGTAGCTGAAGATGGGGATAAGAACAACTGAGACTCAGTGAGAAAGGGAGTGGCCTGTGGAGGAAGTTCGTTCAGATGCTATCACCCAGCACAGGCTTAAAATTGAGTCTGTTTCATGAAAAAGATCATTTCTTGGTTCTGACCTTTCTCTGTGGAAGGAATTACTTTTTTAGAGTTGCTCTCAGATGGTGGGAGAATGGAGGAGAGCAGAGAAGGGATGAGGAAGGGATTGTTATGGAGACTTGTTCAGGCATGCACATCTAAATGTCAGGCCTTGGAGGGAGGAATGTCTGGAGTTTGTGGCAAGAAGGCTCCTGGTATTGCACCAACTGAGAGATCCTCAGGAATTCAGTCTGGCAAACGCCTTTCCCAAGATATGTGTTGCTCTGGGGGTGGTGGGGAGAGGCTTCCAGGGGGCAGAAAGCAGGGGAGGCACACTGGACTTCGATGCAGCTGTGCAGAAGAACAGGCTTGATTGAGTGAGTGAGGGCTCAAAAAGAGCACGGCTTGTGAGCAGAATCCATTACTGAGATCAGGGCAGAAGGCTTCTGGGAAGTGGGCAAATGAACGATTCTTCAGAAAGGATCATCTTCCTTCCGTCTTTAAGCTGATGTTGCAGCATGGTTTTAAGTACAAAATACTAAATAGCTGAACATTTATATGCTAAAAGTTAAGTAATGGAAGAAACAAGAAAACTCATGTATTGATGTGGAAGGTTCAGGGCTTTCACCAGGTGATGACAACTTGACAGGCTCATGAAATGGCCTGAAAATGGTTACAAGCATCCCCAGTGTTTTTATCTAAGGCTGCAGCCTCCAGGTCTGAAAGGAGGTTCTGGCCAACAGGATCATCCTCTTTGGTTTGTTCAACCCAAAACTCAACTGTGATAACCCAGTACATGCATTTATGGTAATACATACTGCTTAGGGTGCAGGGGGGTTCAGATCTTGAGTGTTTTGGGTAGTGGCTTTTCTGCCTGAAGAAAATGAGTGTCATGTACCCCATCTCTGATAGGACTTGCTGGAGATTATTCCTGCACCCAGCTGTTGTTATCTTGATGTCATTGAGCTCTGGGATGGTTGTAAAACAGATTCTGTTTGCACCAATGAAAAACTAGAGAGTCTTAAAAGGGCTCGTTACAAGAATAGGGGACTAGAGAAACAACTCCATGTTTCAATAACACTCGAGCTTGTTGGAATGGATTTGGGTTCAAATTATTCAAGGAAAACAGTTAAAGAATTTGGAAACACCTTGTTTTTTCTATCAACATAGCTTAACTCCAGCTTATTTGGCCATAAGGAGGTTAAAATGTAGCTGCTGCAGGAATTCAGAGTTCTACAAGTTCTGAAGTTCAAAGAAATTCTATTCCATTCTTTTTTAGGTTAATTACCTTTATATGTTAAAGTTTACATCCCAGTGTACCCTTCAAGAAAGACACATTGCTGTGTCAGATCAAAGCAAGGGAAGGACCAGGCAGTCAAAAATAACCCTGTGTTTTGAGGGTAAACTGCTGCCTGGGTGTCTCAGCAGGAGTTGTGCTCTCGGCTCAGTCGGAGCCTGGTGAGATGTGGAGGAAAACACCAAATCAGGGGGCATGTGCTCAGAGCCGGTTGTAAAATACCCTGTTTCAGGCACTTAAAAATAGCAGGCTGTTGTGCCTTTGGGTTGGAAGAGTGTGTACGGTAAGTGTAAGGCTCTGGGTGTCCATGAAGGTCGTTGGGTGGTTTTGTTTCATTTCACAAATGTGCATCCTGGGGCATGGAGCAGCTCCCTTCGTCCCCTGCCTTTATCCAGAAGCAGAAGTCCTTGGTGGCGGTTTCTGTTCCTGATGCCCAGCTTTCCCCACCTGCTCCTCTCGCTGAGCGTACGAGAAGCCTGAGTGCTTTCAGGGGTGTCAAAGGGAAGCAGTTTCCTTGTTCCCGATTTTGAATTCAGTCCCAGTCTCTGCATTTTCTGGAGCTGACTGAGCTCTTTGCTGCACCATGGCCAAGGATGTTTCTGGAAGCAGTGCTGAAAGGTGATGGGCTGCTTCTGGAGAGGATCTTTCAAGAGTAGAGGAAAATCCCAGCAGTACCGGAGTTTAGACTCCCAGCCTCTCTCATCTAAACATCCTTCTGGGATGCCAGAGGGCTCTAGAAAACCAGCATCATGTCTATTCCAGACACCAGCTGCTTCCTCACTGCTGGTCAGAGGCCACCTGTGGTTGGATTTAGTTTATGAACTGTTTTTAAACAGTGTCCCAGAGCTGCCACCACCTTTCTGGAAAGCCACGGATGTGTCAAACAGCCGGTTGTGTCAAGGCAGATAATCATCCTTCAAGTTCCAGAGTCCCAGGCTGGTTTGGGCTGGAAGGGACCTGGTTCCAGCCCCCTGCCAGGTGACTTCCACTGTGTCCCATGGCACCAGTCACATGGGATTTGACTTGGTGGACTTTGAGGGAAGCCTTGGAGCTCTGTCCTCTCTCCATGTAACGTGCCCGGGTTCCCCTCCAGGCTCACTTTGCTGTGACAGGCTCACTGTGCAGCCTCCAGGATTGTTTTCAGGTGACTGATCTGCCTGTTTTGATCTGAGCAGCCCCTTCACAGTTCCTTGTTTGACCAAATGCAACTCGTGGGGCTTGTCTTTGTCCTGGGCTGTGTTCGTGGCCTGTAAGTCCCACCAGCTCCCTAATCCCTTGCACATTTTGCCCTGTTTTAATGCAGCTCAGAATATGCATAGTTACAATGCTTTTACATCACTTTGTGTTGTTCCAAGAGCAAAGCAGTCCTGCCTTTAGATTAAGCTTTACTCAGGGTAAAACAGAAACAGGACAGCATATGTTAAACCTGATAAAACAGTGTTCAGCCACTGTGCTTTGTCCTGCTAAGTTTATGGCAATGTCTTTCTTTCCTTACTGAATTTTTGTAAGTACCATTTCGGGGAGGGGAGGGGGAAGGTCTGCTCAGAGTAACAAGTTTGACTAGATTTTTGGCACCCACTCAAAACTGTTTGCTTGGCTGTGGTGGCCAGTTCCACTTTGTACGATGAAAGCCATCGCTTCCTGCTCTCTACTGCAGCAGAATGCTCCCTTTGGCTTGGCTGGCATGTGTGTCCCTGGAGCTGCTGTGGGGAGGAGGGGAAGGGTGGGAAGCAGGACAAGCAGTAGTTCAGCAGCTTCGCCCGAGAGGGAGCTAAACGTCTCCTGTTAACGGGCTGGAGGCATGTGAGCTGGCTCCAGCCACTGTCCTTCCCTCTCTGAGTTCAGCTGAGATGTCAGGAAAACCCAGGCGGCAGCCGGGGATTGGGTTTGGCATCACGTCTGGAAGCCGTGGGGGAATTCAAGGCCTGCAGTGCAGCCTCGGGGTTTGGGGGGGTGGTGGGTGTGCATCATCCCTGTGGAGACCGAAGGATCTGCAGTTAATTCCTGTTCCCTTCCCTCTCTTCCAGGGGCTGATAGTTCTCGGTGAAGCATCACCCCCTGATCCTGCAGTAGATGATTCATCCCGTCCCGTTAGAGCTGAAGTTAAGCTGGAGCCTGGGGCTGACCGGCTGGTAAGTGCCAGCAGTGGGACTCACTGGTCCGGGTGCTTCATCTGCACCAGTTTTGGGGAGGGAAGGGTCATCCCTTAAGCTATGGGGCAGAGGGATGCTCAGACCATGGGACTGGCCTCCTGGGGCAGCTCGTCCCTGTGACTCCAGGTGGGAATCACTAATCTTGGTCTGTAGCTCACCCCCTCCCGCCCTAGTTTGGGGTTAATAAACAATAGGATTTAAACACCTTTTAGAACAGAGTTCCTGGGGGCACCTTTGTAATATGCATTAGCATTTTGTGAAGCTAACTAATCCTTTCCCTCCAGCAAAAAAGTACCTCAAACTGAGAGCAGCATGATTAGCAAAGGCTGCTAAAGATGTGGCTATTTAATATCTGCCTGAGCATTCCCCCTTGGAAAGGGCACTAATGATTGCAGTGAGATGCACTGGAAACTATGCAGAGTGCCAGGTATTTATTATTTAATGCAGAAATGTAGGGCACAGACTAAAGGCTTGATCTTACTGTTCAGCCTGCCTGTGATTGCTTTGGATCCTGGGGGACACATCGACGTATTAAAGTGGAGGGTTTGGAAGTTGTGGTGGAGTAGGAAGAGCAGGATGGTCCCTGTGTGGCTCAAACTTCTGCTGCCAGGCTGCAGCATTCCTGCTTTTCTGTCCCAAGCTGCAGCATTCCTGCTTTTCTCTCCTAATGCCATGACTGGATGGACATGGGGTGTCACTGCAGCTTGAGGTTTGTGGACCGATATTCAGTGTAGTTGACACAGGTAAAAACACTTCACTAGAAGTGACCATAAAATTGTACCTGGAGTGTTTTCTTCTGTCCCTGGTACGAATTTGACAGAGATTTCCTGATAGTGATAATATGCAATACTGTGAAATTTTTTATTAACGCCAGACCACAAAGGGGTTATTGCACGTGATTGTAATAAAATAGCTCCTTGCTTGACACTGGCTTTCAGATGTGTGTTTGGGGTTTAAGTCTTTCATTAGCAGATTAGCTGAGCCCCAAACTGCTGGGTAATTTGGTACAAAGGAAGGTTTGGCTCACAACTGAAGCAGTAGATGGTGTTTGAGATGAAAACAGAGCTGCAGCATTGGGGACAGGGGCCCAGGGACTGCGAGGGCCTGATGGAGTCACGGGCATTACGCAGTGTCTGGCTTCAGGCAGCGATGTCCGTGTGTCCTGTGCTCCCCTCCCCTTGCCACGCTTTAACCCAAAACCACTTGGAGAATAAAGAACCAGTGCAGTGACAGCGTGCTCTGATTGGCCTCAGGAACAGCTCCTGCACTGATGGATTGGCTGTTGTGTGGGACCTAATCTGTAGTGGCAAGCTGATAACAGAGAAAAATGATCAAATTTATCAGGGATAGGGAGAATATTTTCTTCTTGTCTGTTTAAATCAGGATGTTTATCTGACATGAGTGTATTTTCAACCTGGAAATGTGCAGAGGGAAGGGCTGTCCCACCTGACTTTGTCCCTACATGGAATCATGGGATCCCAGAATGGTTTGGCTTGGAAGGGATGAGTCCCACCCCTGCCATGGGCAGGGACACCTTCCACTATCCCAGATCGCTCCAAGCCCCGTCCAGCCTGGCCTTGGACACTGCCAGGGATCCAGGGGCAGCCACAGCTGGTCTGGGCACCCCGTGCCAGGGCCTCCCCACCCTCACAGGGAAGGATTTTTCCTGATACCTGCGCCCTCCTTCAGCTTAAGGCCATGGTAAAGTAACATTAATACGCAGTAAAGACATTTTCCATATAACTTACAAAACCATCATATTGTCCTTTTTAGAAGTGTCTTAGACATCATCTTGAAATGCTCAAAACAAAAAGTGTAGATTCCTGGTGAATGGTGGAATAGAAGCTGCTTGCCTCTGTCACGTTTGGCTGCTCACAGCCCTCTCCTTGCTGCTGTGTTTACTCATTTTCTACATTATCCCTTTTCTCATCCCTTTCACTTGGCTCTGAGCTCTTCAGACAGAGACTTTTATCACTGCAGGGCTCTCTTGGTGGAGACCCCATGGCTCTGGCAGGTCTTGGAGGTACCAGTGACCCAAACCATGGACACTGAGAGCAGTGAAAAACATCCTCTAACACAGGCTGCAGGTTCTACTTGGCACTTCTTGTGGCCACTCCTGCAGCCCTGCGTGCCTTCTTGGAGCCTGCTCCTGAGAAGGGTGTTTATTCCCCTTCCCCAGGGACACACACATCACTCCACACTCCCAGCTTCTCTGTGACAGTGCTGGAAGTGTCACCCCTGGAACTGCTGCCTCTGGCACCCAGCCCCTGAGTTTGTGCTTAATTAGGGCTGCTCGTTAGGGTGGGGTGTTGAGTCAGAGCCTTGATCTGCTTCGAGCCAGAGATTACCCAGAGAGTCCCCGGTGGTGCGTGAGGGCTCTTGCTGGAAGGGGATCTCTTGGGCCTTTCCTGGAGAGGTGCTTATCATTTTGGCACCCTCCAGGCTTTCCCCCCCCAAACTGGCAGAGCAAGAGACACATCTGCAACGTGGAGCAAAGGGAGGAATCCATCCTGTCTCATCCCCAGCTCCCTTGGATCTCCTCCTCTCGTGGGTGCCTCCCTTGGCCGGCGTGCACGCCGGGTACGCGTCCTTGGGCATCGGCTTCCTACGTGGGATGTGGCTGATAATCCCCAGGAGGAACTAATCCTATCACCAGTGGAGGGAAGGGCTTTGCAAATAAGGCCTGGGAATATCTGCTGGGAAATGGAAGCTCAGTAGGTGAATAAATGTTTTTGCCCAAAGATGGAAATAACGCAAAGCCCTGAAGACATAACTTGGCTGTTGATTTTGGTTCCTTGGATTGCTTGTCTAGTGAGGGGGCTGCACTCGAAATACTGGATTAGAGGGCAGTATCTAGTAATAGGTGAAGGTCTGAACCTTGCCTGCTGTATTGGGGTTTTTGGGAATACAGGGGACGTTCCTGGTATTAGCTCATGGCTACCTGTCCCCGCTCAGCGGCTTTGCTGCCCTGATGTGCAACAGCAGATGTGCTGCAGTTGAATCTTTGACCCCCCAGGGGTCCCAGGGATCCTAAGGACCTGGACATAGAAGAGCTCAGTCAGGAGCAGGGGTGTGATCCTGGTGCGGTGGATGCTGCTCTGGATCCCAGCCTGGCTGCCCAGCCAGCCCTGGAGGACAGCGTGGCCTTGGGAGGTGCACCAGGAGCTGGTGTGAGAGCGAGAGTGCAGGAGGTGTTGGCTCTGCTCGTGTGTCAGGGTACACCCAACTCAGGGCGATAAAGAGCCTGGGCTGCTCCCGATAAATGCACGTTGGATTGATGCTGTCCAGCTCCTCCTCAGGAAGCAGCTGAGTCCCTCTGTTCCTTTCTTGAACCACCAAGACAGAGCAAGCTCTCAGAGAAGAAGTTCCTCCTTCAAGACCGTTTCTGGAGAAGAAAATAAATTATTTCTAAAGAGCTTATGAGTCATGAGTACCCGCCCTGCTGCCCCAGGGGTGCCTCCGGCGGGTGTCACGTGAAGGCTCAGCCTTGCCAAGCCTCTGGAAAGCAGAGGGAAAGTGTTCAGCTCCTGCACTGACTTCACCTGCCTGGGGTGCTGGGTTTACCTGATGGCTCAGGTGTGATCTGATCTTGCTCCTGTGTCTCTCTGGGTGGCAGAGTTGGTCTCATCCTATCTTTGCTCCCCCATAGGAGAGACGTCTCTTTTAGCAGAAGTGTAAAAACCCCAGCAAAGTTCCTCAAACAGGCCCAGGCAGAAGCTGTGTCTGAGTTGTTAGAAATTGCCCTTCCCTGGGTGACTCAGGTTTCTGCTCTTCTGGACATCGTTAATCCAGCACTGCCGCGGCCTCGTTTAGTTGTTTATTGAGTTGGGGGGTGTTTGCAGGGAGGATTTAATCACTGCAATCCAGAGGGGTTTGGGATGGAGTCAGGGCCAAGCAGGGGGCTTGGCTGACCATCTGTGTGGTGTCAGAGCTCTGCTTTTGCCTTTTTTATTGGTGCTTGAACCACATCACCACCGTGTGTGCTCAAAGGGGGAACCCCAGTGAGAGACAGGGCAGGGAATGTAGGAAGTGCTTCATGAAGGAAGAAATGAAGTTTAACCCCGGGGAGGAGCATGTCTGACACCAAAAACAAGGAACTGCACGGATGGGGCTGGAGGTGGTGAGTGCCAGAGGTATGGACACACTGGGCTATGCCAGGGTGGGGAGCAGGGATGTCACTGGTGGGAGGTACAAAGCCAGTGTGTCCTTGGAGGCTTGGTGACGATCCTGCTGCTCCCTGCAGAGCCAGGGGGTTTGTGTTTCAGACCTTAGGCAGAAGGGATTGGGGAGCACAGTGTCTTTAACTCAATTTTTACTCACGTTCCTCTGCCAAAAAGGTGTTTCCAGCTTTGTGTTTATCCAGCACTTTTAGCCTTACAGACTTGCCCTGCTCTCATCCAAGCCCCACAGCCTGGGTTCACACTCACTTAAAACACTCCTTAAAATGCTGTTTGGACTGTGTTTGCACAGGTAGTGAGTTAAAATGCAAATTCAGTTTTGCAAGTCTGTTCCCCTCTCCCTCCCCCCCTGTTTTCTCCCAGAGTGCTTAGGCAGGAGCTTTCAACCACATGGCTCAGAACAGAAACCAAACTGCAGCGGAGACTGCAGAGGTTTACAAGTGGTGATGAACTTGTTTGCACCATGGAGACAAAATGCTAAAATCTCCTTAAAGCCCTCAGCCTTTCATGCTCCTGATTGCCTGAGGGGAATTAAAGTCCTTTGGATCTTGGAATGAAAGAGCTGCCGTGTATCCATCCTCTTGCTGCTCCCTCAGATCTCCTTATGTCCCTGGCCTCCTGTTCATACAGTGACTTCTGAACCCTGGTTTGAAGTCCTGTGTGGAAATCCATGGCTACAGGGCAGAATCCTCAACTAGAACCCAGGAATAAGAAAATTGTGGCTATTTAAGAAGCTTTTATTAATTTATATTTTTCTCAACCTTCCTTAGAACGTGTCTGGATCCCAGCCACTAGAAAACTTGGGTATTTCTGCTGCAAATACTCCTGAATCCCATCCCACCAAGCCCTGTGGAGCACCAAGACCTGTCAATGGAGTTATTAACACGTAAGCTCTTGGATATTATGGGAAGAGTTTGCTTTTATGATCTTGGCAACATCCCATTGGAAACCAGGCTGTAACTGGGTTGTAAGTGGGTTGGTAATGGTATAAATGGTGTCTTTTTTCAAAAAGTACAGTAGTAGTTCATGCCTGGAAACATTTTGGAGGAGATTGGTTGCTTGAGGTTTTCTGCTGCATTGTTTTGCTGAAAATGGAATTAAACTGAGCTGTGTTTACATGAACAAGCCCTGCAGGCAGCCATGCACTGAGCATGGGCAAAACTTGTTTCTTTAGGAGTAGTTTTAATCTGCAAATTGTGTGATTCAAAGGTACTAATGCCCTGCTCACAGAATTATCTGTAACCACTGACCCACTTTATTGGAGTTATGGAGAATCCCATTGATTTGGGGAGTAAAACTTCTTAAATTCTTAATTTCTCCAGACTGCTTTTGTTGAGAAGGTCTTGAAGTGGGTAAATGAAAACAAGTGAAAGACATTCCTCGATGCTACAGGGTTGAACCACTTGAAAACCCTTGAAAAACATTGCACTTGCTCAGTGCCTTGAGGAGGCAGGGGAAAAGAGAGGGGAAAAGGGAAGGAGGGAGGGAGGGATGGATCCTGCACCGATGTCGTGCTAGCAGGCATAGGAGGCTGGGCTCAAGGAGCCCACGGCTGCAGCTGGAACACTGCAGGCTGTAACAGAGCCCTTTGTATCCCTGCAGCCTTTGAACTGTGCAGCCTTAGACCACAGGGCTTTAATGTTTTGCATTTTTGGAAATGAAACACTTGTAGAATAGACATGAAAAGGTTCCGTAGATGAGGAGCTGCTGCTCTGGGATCTGCCCGTGGCACGGGGTATTGATGCCAGGGCTGCTGCAGCCTTTGTGCCTAAGACAGAGGGGTTGATGTTAGCACTGCACCTTTCTGGGGTCACTGCTGAGAGCTGGCATGGGTAGAGATCTCAAATATTCATCAGAACCAAGTTTACATCAGGATTAAATATTTTTTCTATAAAATTATATGTTCTCTGGCATTTAGACTCATGTAAACCTCTTGTCTTAAGATTCCCCAAACTCTAATTCTGGAGGAAGCTGAATTCTAGGGTCAAAGCTGTTCAGGTCTAGAGTGGCTTTTGCTCTGTGATGGGCTTTCAGTGCTGTTTTTTTGTTCAGAGCTTCCAAAGGTATTTTGTTAAAGGTTCAGTCATGGGAGAGTGGAAGGTGACCAAAGTAAAAGCAAAAACTTGAGTTGGTTTAATAAAACCTGTTGCCTCCTGAACTGCAGAGCTTTAAACTCGGCTTGGAGTGTTTGCTCAGGTGTGAGCCATGAACCTGCTGGCAGTGCTGCATGAATAACAGGAGTTTTCTTATTCTCCTCTCTTCTGGGACAGTCTGCAGCCTGGCCTGGCAGAACACGCTCAGGGAGATGGCCAGGAAGCTGAGGAGCTCCTGCATAAAAAGCAGCGCCTGTCCCTGGTCCCCTCGGACGGGACGTGTGTGGCCGCGCGCACCCGCCCCGTCCTGAGCTGCAAGAAGCGGCGGCTCGTCCGACCCAGCACCATCATGCCCCTTTCCAAAAAGGTGAGTTGGGTGGTTTTTGCTCTTGTTTTTCTTGTAAAGATGGAAAAAACAACAGAAAGGAAGAGCAAGACAGCAGGGTTTCAAAGGCTGTTGGAAAAACAAAGGAGAAACGAAGGAGAAGGTTGTAAAGTGTTGGAAGGTTTTTCTTAGCTGTCACTGGGGAGGGAAGATGCTGAACTCGTGAGTTTTCTTAAGCCAGCCAGCCTGAGGTGAACTCAAGGCCAGGTAGGTCAGTGTGGCACAGTCTGAGCAGGAGAAAGAAACCCTGAGAAGTCAAGTATCAGGAAACCTTAACTCTGACACAGGAATTAGCAAAGCCCCAGGAACTCTCTGCTGTTGCTCAAGGGAAAACCACGGTTGTCTTGCCCAGGCATATGTGGGATGAATGCCCTGTCTCTTCCTGTTTTGTTTTCTTTATTATTATTTTTTATACTCCTCTCCCTTATGCAGAATTCATTCAATGGAAATACAGTTTATTGCCTGTATGAGGAAGGGCCGTGTTTCATTCTTTTTATTTTCTCTTAGGAATGCCATAAACTGTCAGTTGGAGGGAAAATAGTGAGAAATGGAGGAAATAAGGACCTTTATTTGTGCATGCAGAACCATAATGGCAAAAATCTGCTTACCTTTGAGACAAAGTGTTTCCAGTCAAACTTTCCCACAAGGGCTGGGGGTTTTCGCACTGTGGATGTTTTAAAGAGAAGCTCCAAAAGCAGCATTTTTCTGAGCAAAAGAGATTCTTGCTCAGCTGAATCAGCTTTAACTGATCACTTATCTGCAGTTTTATCTGGGGTATTTCTGGGAGAGCTCTGCAGTGATTACTTGCAAGATCTTCAATGAGTTGGAAGTTGATGAACTTTCTCGTGGTTGATGCTGCCTTGTACACTCAGTGCTTGAAGAATTGGCTGTTAATTCTGTGTTAGGTCTTTGTTGTCGTCATCAAATGCATTTGGTAATCAGAGATGGTTCAGAAGAGCAGTTCCAGGGATGGAAGAAGTGCCAGAGAGAGGGGATTTCTGTGCACTCCTCCAGTCATTCCAGAGACAGCTGAGTCATGGCCAAGTCGTGCTCCAGAAATACCTCCAGAAATACCACGTCCAGTCGCCCCCACTCTCCTGCCCAGCACCGAGTGGCTGTGTGGATTGAACTTCACACATACATTGCACATACGATGTGGGGTTTTTTATCTTGTAAGGTTTTTTATTGTTTTCCTCATAATTTGGTGCACACATTTATTGGAATGTGTGCCCAAAGCTGGGGGCAGCCCTCCAGCTCACACAATGGCAGAGTGGCAGGATTGCCTCTCTGCTTGCACAGCCATCCTGCTTAGAAAGCCCCGTGGGCTAAATTTTTATTATTTTTAATTAATTAATTAATTCCCATCAGTGGTTCAGCACTGCTGATTCATGCTCATTTTTGGATCCATCACAACCTCCACATCCTTTGGGCAGAACTTCCAGAGGTAGCAAAGGAACTGCTCAGTTACCTCTTCCTCCTCTTCTCTGGGCACTGCATTTGCTTCTTGCATTTGCCCTCAGTGAATTGTATTTGATTTATTTTAGATAATTTCTCTTAAACTATAACCAGGAGTGGGTTTCCAGCTCCTTCTTTCAAGCAGCCCTTCCCAGTGTGGTGTTATTTGCCGTGGATATTCTCTCCCATCCTTCAAGTCATTCATGGAAATTAATTGAATGATTCTGACTCAGAACAGGCTTCTGCAGGATCCAGTTTGCTCCGTTCTTCCATTTTGGTGGGGAATCAGGGGTTGTTTTCTCTGCGTGGGTTTTACCTCCAGTTGGGTGTCTGCCTGCAGTGGTTTCACACAAATGAAGTCTGTATCAAGTCTATAAATCTGTGAATTGAGACTCTGTCCTGGATTGAACAGAACAAGGTTGAGAACCACCTTTGTCACTCTGTAGATGTCCCTGGAAGTGTCAGCTCCTGGCATATAATGATGGCTCTGACCCATTGGAACTAAAAACGGCTTCTTTCCCCCTTCTCTGACAGCGGAATTGTGCTGCCTCATGATTTTTATAAATGAGGTTTCAACCTAGATAAAATTAAACACTTTTAGTCAAATTTAGCAGCTGTTAAACTGTCTGTGCTGGTAAGTCGTAGTTTTCAGTTGTGTTTATGCAAAGTGAAAGCATCCTCTCGTGAGGCCAGACTAAATTAACAGGTTCTGTACAAGGTATAGAAAAAAAAGGGGGGGTGTGTATATGTGTGTGTGTGTATATATACACCTTATAATTAGATATAATATATATATATATAATAATTATTATTGAACATAGTATACATATACATAATAATTATGTTTTTATAACAACATAAAAGTCACATAACAACTATTCAGTATAATAAAAGATATAGAAATAAAATGAATTTATTATATATTTATTAATAATAAAATGTAACTATAATATATAAAATACAGGTGTCTTTATCTTTATGTATTTTATATGCATATAGAGTATGTATTTGTATATATGTGTACAAGGAATATTAAAAAAATGAAACTACCTCTGGGATGTTCTTCATGAGCTGTTAGAGGAATGTGTGAGGAGAGTCCTTGGGCTCGCTGACCCGTGGTGTTGCTGACCCGTGGTGTTGCTGACCCGTGGTGTTGCCCCGTGTCCCTCTGCAGGCCCACCGGACCAGCCTGGCGCGCTGCAGCTGCGACGTGAACCCCTCCTGTGCCCTGTGTGGCACCCGCAGCTCCACCACTCTGGAGATCCAGTACGATGCCCCTCTGCTGGAGCGCCTCTCCCAGCTGGACTCCTGCATCCATCCTGTCCTGTCATTCCCAGATGGTGAGCGCGGCCCCCGCGGGTCCCGCTGGGTCCGGGGTGGGTTACAGGGGACGCTTGGGGGTGCCCTGGGCTTCCAGGGGAGGTGCAGATCTGCTTGGGTACAACCAAACTTGTCCATCTGCGGGTATTTTTGGGATCAGAGCATTGGCTGGAGCAGGAGGGTCTGGGAAAGTGTTACACCTGGGCTCTGCTGTGTTTTGGGAATCTCGACCTGGAGCCTCACTCACAGTGGGGAAGCCAAGCACTGCCTGGGAGTCCTTCCTGGGACATGGTTCTGGGGTCTTTGGGAATCTAAACCACTTGAGAAATATTTGCTTCCATGAGTTTGTCCATCTGCATAAAATGATTTGTGGATTGGTTTGTCACGGGAAATGCTTTTGACCTTGTGAGGAACTGTAAATGATCTTCCATGGTTCGGTAGGCACAGCAAGAAGGGATGTTCCCGTTAGGACACTCAGTTTCCTGTGTTACAGCTTCAGGGTTAATCATCATTAAGAGGAATAATTAACCAGCCCTGACTGTGGGGTATTCACAGATTTCATGTGTAGGGACTTTTCCCAAGGGAAAAGTAGCTTCCCAGAGTCTTCTTGAACTGGTACTTTTATCAGGAGAGTTGGGCAGTGCATGGGTCGTAGTGGTTCCTTCCCTTGGTGGGAGTTTGTGCCTGCTTGAGGTGTAAAATTGGGGCTGCCCCATCCCTGGAAGTGTCCAAGGCCAGGCTGGACAGGGCGTGGAGCACCCTGGGCTCGTGGAAGGTGTCCCTGCCCAAGCCTTTCTGGGATTGTCATGCTGGGAGGAAGGTGTGTGGCCTTGCTTCCCGTGGGGCTGTCAAGTGGTTGGTCCAGGATAAGTCGCTGGGCTAATGTGTGTGCTTGGGTTTAAATTCCAGCTTTTCACAAACTTCATGTGACAGTAGGAAGTGCAGGGAGTGTCTGGGAGCAATTAATGTGGCCTCTTTCATTAGCACTATATTTAAGTGAGACTAAAATAGTAAATTGGTGCTATTTTTAGCTAGATCACTCCCCTCCCAAAGACACAGCTCTGATCAGGAGTGCTCAAGGAACTTAATGAACTCCTGAAGCAGGAATTTATTTTCTGATTTCACAGCGCTTGTGATTCTCTGTCTGTAGTGCTAAATCAAATACCCTGGGAAGTGGGGAGACAACCTGTTGGGTGCTATTGCAGCAGAGGCACCAGGCAAATTATCCCATATTCTTCCCATTTTTAGGGCCCTGCAGCCAGCTCACAGGGTAGAAGATCCGTTCTGGCTGTATGAGATTAAAAAACCTGGAGTTTAAAACTTAATTGGTGTAAAGCTTAAAACACCTGTACAGAAATAGCCATTTTTCCCTACTGGTGAACTTTATTTATTCAGTAATGCTTAAGGCAGTTCACAAGGGTTGATTTTTGGGATGGGGGTGATTCCTATCCCAAGGAAAAGCCAGGTAAGCTGTTCAGGTGGGGAAGTTGCTGCGCCTGGTGCTGTTGGTGTGCACTGAGGTGTCTCCGTGCCTGTGAGCATTAATCCAGGATGCTGCTGGGGCTGTGGCTGTGCAGGGCTCAGGGAGGGTTCCTGGTGGATGGAGCAGAGAGCATGTGCTGACTTTCACTTTGAGCCCGTCTCTCCGGGCTCTCGGTGCCAGCCAGGATCTCCGGAGCAGTTTGCCAAGGGCAAAACTGCCAGGCACTGCAGGAGGAAAAGATCATTTATTCACTTATTCCCCTGGCAAGCAGGACACAGCCAGCGAGGCCTTTAACCCCTGCGCTTGTGCTCTGCCAGCACTTTGTCCCCTTTTGTCCCCTTCCTTTCAGGGTGGTGTGGGGTTTTTCTGGGTTTTTTTTTCCGGTTGGTTTGATTTCTTGCTGGGAATTTTTGGATGATGTAATAACCTTGGAGGGAGGATGAGCGCTGGGCTCACTGTGGTTGCCATCTGCCGGTCCCTGGGAGCCCTGCACTGCTTCCCGAGGAGCAGGAGGAGGAGGGATGGTGTCACTTGCTGTACGGACTCTGCTGCCAGCAGGGCAGTGCCAAACCAGCAAAGAACTCATTTTCTCCTGACAGCGTTTTGTCTTGGCGTTCTCCCCCTCCCTTCAACCTGTCCCCTCCTTCCACAGATGGTGTGGGATGTGAATTGGGAGGAGAAAGCAAAAGATGAGCAGAGAGCAAAGGACATTTTCCCAAAGTCTGACCAGGCCTGGCCCCTCTCTGTTTTTTGGGACATGTCCCCACAAGCCAGCAGTGATGGCCAGAGAACTGTCACCCTGTGACAGCGCTTCCTTAGCAAGGGATCGGGTTAGAGCTCGAACCATCAAGGTACTTGGAGTGCAGCTGTCCTGGCTTTTTCCAGGGAGCCAAGTCCCCACCAGCTCCAGCCCCTGCTCTGCCAGCTCCATCCTGTTTGCCTGCCTGGATCTGCTGGGGCTTTCCAGTCCCTGAAACTGGGGTGGAAATACTGGGACAGGGTGATGGGACCACAGCTCTTTGTTGCATGATCAGTTTGCATTCCGTGTTCTGTATCCCTTGCAGATGTGCCGACGAGCCTGCACTTCCAGAGCATGTTGAAATCCCAGTGGCAGAACAAACCCTACGAGAAAACCAAACCTCCCAAAAAGCTGTCGCTGAAGCACAGAGCCCCCGTGCCCCCCAGCCTGGCTGACCCCGCGCGCAAGGACCGCCACAAGCTGGTCAACTCCTTCTTCACCGCGGCCAGTAAGTGCTGCCCCTGCCCGGGCCGGTCAGAGAGGAGCAGGAGGAGGAGGAGGAGGAGGATGCCCTTCGAGTCCCGCTCCTGGGGGTGAGGCAGGGCTATGGCAGGGCTGCAGGTGAGGCGTGTGCAGGTGTAGCTCAGGTTTGTAGGGACTTTCTCGTGCTCGGTGTCAGCCATGCCCACAGCAGTGCCACAGGCCTGAGCACACGTCCCCAGCACCCCCACGGTGTGGAGAATTTACGGAGCTGGAAAACTCTGCCCAAGCCTCCTGTGCCAGCAGAAAGAGAGGTGAAAGCAGGCATTTCATAGCTCTTTCTCTGTTCCCCTCCTCAGAGCGCTCCCATCAAAAAGCCCAAGCAGACAAGGCACACAGGCCGCCTTTAGACGATTTTTCGGCCGTGTCCAGGGCCGAGAGAGCGCCAGAGCGCTCTGCCCAGCCTCCTGCCTTTGACAAAAAGCGATTGCGAGACTGCTCATCTGAGAGGAGTGAAGGTAGGCCCCCGGGGCAGTGTCTCGGGGGGAGCTTGGGCTTTGCTGCATCCTCAGCCTCTCTGCCCCAGAGAAGGGGGCACGCACTGCTTTGGGCTGAGTCGCCACCGCAGCAATGCCTCGTGTGCTCTAAACTGCTTCTTCCCCAGGGCAGCTCCCTCGGAAGGTGCTTCTCTTTCCTGCAAAGTGCTCCTCAGCACTGGCCGTTCCTGGTGCACATGGTCCTTTCCTCGCCACCGCCACCCCCTCGGGTGGGTTGGGTTGGGGTTTTCTGCTAACGCTGTTGTTCATTTTCTCCCGCCCTCCCCGTGCAGTGTTGAAGCATCACACGGACATCGGTGGCCCGAGCTACCTGTCAGCAGCTGTGACCCCCACCCCTCACAGCCCCATAGCTCGGCAGCTCTCCACTTCCTCCGAGGGCTCCGCTCCCGCCAGCTCCGCTTCCCAGGGCGCCTCCAGCACCGCCGTGAGTATCTGCTGCCTTCTGGGGGGGTTCTGGGCTCAGCTCCATCATGGGGGCTCAGCCTTTGAGCAGGTTTTGGGCTGGGGAGTGCTCAGTGTTCCTCTTGCCACACTGGACCCGTTGGTTCAGCCGATGCTGGGGTTGCTGGGTGGGTGTTGGGTGCGTTGGCTGTGCAGAGCCAGGCAGCTGCAATTCCGGGTTCACCATCAGAATGTTCCCGTTCCCAGCAGTGCCTCAGCTTTGCTCCACATCCAGATTTTGGGTTCTGAAGCTGTGTGGGGCTGCCAGGAGAAGAGCTGAGCCCCAGCAGTGCTGCTTCCACTGGGACAGCTCCCCTCATGGCCTCGGTGGCACCGGGCTGTGGATGGGCTTGGGGTCACAGGGCCAGGGCACAACAGTGGTGGTGGGGGTCTTCCACCTGTACACAAGCTCCAGCAGTCACTGAACTCAGACCATCTTCTGAGACACACTCAGACTCCCAAAATGCTTGAGGATGGCAGGATGTGGGACCTTTATGAGCTGTGTGAGTGAGCAGAACCGAAACTCCCTCCCACTGTGCTTCGGGACAGAGCGATGGCACAGCTCCTCCACCAGACACGGTAGCAGAAGCCTTTCAGTGAAGGACTGAGTTCTGCTGAGCTCACAGTCCCAATGAAGAATTTGGCTTCTGTCTGGCCACCCATTTGGTAGTTTGGGCCACAGCCTGAGCTGGATGTGACCCAGGGACAGCAGAACAGGACTCCTTGAACCCTCTGTTCCAAGCTTGTTGCTGTGGGGTTCCAGGTCCCCACTGGGTTCCTTCACTGTGGAATTCAGTTGTTCCATCACCAGCTGTGACATCAGGGTATCAGAAGAACCCAGTGGTGTTTCAGCTTGAGTGAGCTTGGCGTTCTGGGGAGAGGACAGCCCATACCAGCAGCTCTGGCACCTCAAGGAGGCCTTTCCTTGGCTCCACACACCCATCGTGGTTTTCTCTTGCTGCTTTTCCTGCTGTGTTTTCACAAGCTCATTCAGAAATGCAAGATGAAGAGGTTTCCCTTCCCCAGCAAGAGGATTCCAGGGCCTGGGCTCCACGCTCTGGGCTTAGGGGTGGAGCTCCTGTGTTCAAGCGTCCCAGGCAGCTGCGGGTCTGTGTGTGCTCCCCAACCGAAGGGTCAATCCTTGCTCTGCGCAGCCACACCTTGAGATTTGCTGGGGCAGTAGATTTTGGGTTGGGAAGAGGACTTGAAGCAAGCAGTAGGGGAACTCTAGTCTGATCCAAGTTGATGTTGGTTCTGAAGTGTCCGTAGGTCAGACAAGGCCATTTTGTCCTCTTTCCATCAATGGCTTCCACCAATGACTTTCCCACGTGCCAAACCCCGCATCCCTTTCTCACGTGGTTCTTCCGTTGCAGCAGCCGAGGAGGAGGAGGGGCGAGAGCTCCTTTGACATAAACAACATCGTCATCCCCATGTCCGTGGCTGCCACGACCCGCGTGGAGAAGCTGCAGTACAAGGAGATCCTCACTCCCAGGTACTGCGCCAGCAGGAAAGGGATGTGCTCTGCTTCTTCCTTGGGAGTAAGGGAGAGTTTGGAAAACTGATCGTACCATTGCTGGAGACTGGCTAAGTGAGGGAATATTTTCTGTGAGGGTCCCTTGGCCATCACAGCCAACTGCCCAGCTCAGTCTCTGCTCAGTTTGAAGTCGGTCCTGGTTGTCTCCTTGTCCTGCTGCTAAGCCAAAGGCCCCGGTGGTTTCCCAGGTGGTGCCTGGGCTGGGTTAACCTTGCAGTTCTGCCTCTTCCCAATTTTCCTCTGTCTTCCTCCTGGTCGTCCGAGCTCTTCCCTGGCCCATTTCAGAGCCGGGCAAGGCAGGAGGGAGCCTGTGGGAGGAAGAGGAGGAAATGCTGCAGCCTCTGCCCTTGGGAAGCATCAGCTGTGCTACCAGACCACTGAGGAGGTCTGGTACTTTAAACTGAGCCTAAATGTGTTGCTCCTCGTGGCAGGGTGGAATTTCCCTTTCCCAAAAGCCAGTGTTGGGGGGGGTGTGGGCAGCTGGTTCTGGCTGTGCCCTGAGTGATGCCCGTGGTGGTTGTGTTGCAGCTGGCGTGAAGTTGATATCAGTGCTCTGAAGGCCAGCCCTGAGGAGGACAACGAGGAGGTAAGGAGGATTTCATTTCCCAGTTAATGTGGAATGGGGCTGGTGGTGACTGAACAGTGTCTGTGGAGGGAACAGAGGCAGGGACATCAGCGAGGAACCAGCTGGTGTTGGTTCCTGTACAGGGCTGCCAGAGCTCCAGGAGCATTTGGACAACGCTCTCAGACACAGGGTGGGACTGTTGGGGTGTCTGTGCAGGGACAGGGGTTGGACTGGATGATCCCTATGGGTCCCTTCCAACTCAGGACATTCTGCAATTCAGTGATAAACATTAAAATTCTCACTGTAACTAGTGCTGGCAAAACTGTACAGAGATGGTTGTTTAATAGCAGAGAGCTCTGACCAAGCCCTCTGCCCTTCCCTTTCCAGGTTGAGGACTTGTCAGATTCGGCCTTCGCCGCTCGGCACGGGAAGTGTGAGGAGATGGAGCGGGCGCGGTGGCTCTGGAGCACGAGCGTCCCCCCGCAGCGCCGGGGCAGCAGGTACAGCCCTGCCCCCGGGGCCGTTCCCAGCGCTGGGATGCTCCTGGGAGCAGCTGGTGATTCATAGAAGTGGTTGGAAGCTGGTGCCAGTGTTGAAAAGTTTGGCCCCATCCAGCTTGAGGAGCCCGTGTGGGAGCAGGGCAGAGTCTTGTTTAGATGGGGGTGAAGCCACAGCTCAGTTTGGCAGCAGGCAACTCCTGCACCATCTGCTTTCTCAAGCACTTTTACTGCTCCAGAAGTGTGGGAGATGCTGTGCCAGCCCAGGAGTCCAGGGGAAGGCACAGGGGCTGCGAGGGCATCATTCCTGCAGGATCAGGGACACTGCCACTGGACACTCGGTTCCCTTTCTGTCTTTGTGAGTGGGTGTCTAAAACCTCCCACTGTTTCCAGCTGTTGATCTCATCATAAACCTGCACGAGAAGAGACTTGCTCTTCTCTGTTCCACTGCAATTCCCAGTGCCCCTGAGAGTGGGATGTTTTGCTGTTTCTTTAGCCCGTTTCTTACATCCAAAGTCCTTAATGGCCACTTGCTGTTGCAGTTCATCTTGGAGAGTTGCACATGGACTTGGGAACTCAATTATGTTGCTCTGCTTGTAGTCTGTGGGTTTTTATCTGGAGTCTGTGTTAGGGCTCAGGCTTTCGTAATTCTTGGTTGAAATCTGAGGTCTCGAGGTTTCACTGTGCTCCTCCTGCTCCCACCTGCTGAAGAGCGGCGTCAGTGATGCATCCAGACAGTGGAAAAGGGACGGAGATGGGCCTGGATGGGTTTTGTCTCTGGGCTCTGGCATTCCCTGCTCATGGTCCCATCAGGGCAAAAGGATCCTGGGGTGGGATCAGGCAGCAGTGGGGGAGCATGGCTGGGCTCTCAAACCTGCTCCTGTCTCAGGTCCTACAGATCGACGGACGGACGGACGACCCCCCAGCTGGGGAACCCCTCGACTCCCCAGCCGGCATCCCCTGAGGTGGGCAACTACCACTCCCACTTGGAGCTGTCCCACACCCACTCACCACGCAGCCCCATCAGCCCCGAACTGCTCTGTGCCCCCCTGACCCCCCTGTCCCGGGACTCCCTGCGGCTCCTGTCCAGCGAGGACACGCGTTGCTCCACGCCCGAGGCCGGCCTGGACGAGCAGGTGGGTTGTGGCTGCGGCCGGGGCAGGTGCGGCACCACAGGTGACCCTGGTGTGGGGAGGCAGCTCGGAACCTGCATGTGGGCAGTGCCGTCGGAGCTGGGCCAGGTGGGATGCACGGGCAGTGGGAAGCGTTTCCAGCAGCTGGCTCCGTGTGCGGCTGCCGTGTCCTCTCCTCGTCCGCCGCCGGTGCTGCTCCCGAGGCCGGGGCTCTGCACCAGGAGCAGCTCTGCCCTCCGGATCCGTGCGAGGAGCGAGGACACGAGAGCTTTTCCAGGGATTTTCCGTGACTCGATTCTCTTCCCCTAGGCCGTGCAGCCCTGGGAG
>VXBT01012010.1:35636-79689 GCA_013400235.1 Oriolus oriolus | reverse complement strand
GTTGGGGTGGAGGCGCCGCTCCAGGGCCCGGGGGTCCCGCAGGTGGGTTTGTGTCAGACAAGGGGAGAGCAGAGAGGGAAGGATGGAGGCAGGAGGCGGCTCTCGGGGGTTCAGGGCCATCCCGATCCCACGTGGGATCACCACAGCTTCGCTCCACTCCCGCACCGTCCCAGCACCGGTGTCGGTTCCGTTTCATTTCCGGGGCGCCCGAGGTGCCCCCTCCTGACAGGTATTTGAGTTTGAACCCCAGTTTGTTGTTCCTCCCCCTCCCCTCCCGCCCGGTTCCGCACCCGCAGTGACTCCCGGATCCCGCGCACCGTCCCCATCCGTAACGCTTTCCGGTCCCGACGGTGTGGCTCCTGGTCCCTGTCCTGTTGCTAGCATTGTGCCTGTCTTATGTATAATCACATCACCAAAAAAAAAAAGAAAAAAAAAAANAAAAAAGGAAAAAAAAAATACAAAGGACTTTTTTTTTTTCCATTTTGTAATCGTAAAGAAATAGTCGCTGAACTGCTTCATGGTCGCGGTTTTCACAATTTTCAACATGATCTCGTGGTTTTGGTTCTGTTCTAGTTTAAAGGATCCGTCATCGTTTCTTTAAAACAAAAACCCAACAAACAATGGCGCTACCATATCCCTCTGCAGAAGTGCTTTTCTATTTATAAGGTTGAAAATTCTGAATAACCCTTTTAGCATTATAAAAACCACACAAAAAAAAAACCACCTTGTATTTTGTAAATATTTTCTTTTCCTGCTTTGAGCTGTGTAATGTCCTTGTTATATAGAAATGCTTTTCTTCCGAGAAGCTGATCTTTGTTAATGTCTTGATTCTGTTGGCAAAGCACAAATGTGCTTATAAAAAAAAAAAAAAGAAGAAAAGATTAAAAAAAAAATTAAAACGTAATATTCCATTTGATGAGTGTGAAACGCTGGGCTGGGACAGGGAAGGGGCCCTCCAGTGCACTCAGATCAACTGCTTCCCTCCTGCCTTTCAGTGGCCTCTTTTTTCCTCTGTGCTGTTATTTCCCGGCAGTTACCGTCAGCAAGAGCAGGAGCCCCAGGTCCGAGGTTTATTTTACATTTCTGGGGTTAACTGGGTGCTGCTGGTTCTCATCCAGGGACTGTTCTGTCCTTCCTGGCTGCGCTGGGCAGGGTCCCCCCTCCTGCACCCTCTGTGCTGCTCCCAGTAGCTGCTGCTGCGGCCCCGAGGGATCGGCTGTCCGAGAGGATGGATCCCCACCCCCGAGTCCCCCCATGCAAAAGAGGTGCCAATTATCATTATCGTAGTAATGACTTTATTTCCAAATTCACTTTTACGGCAACAGTGTAAACCAGTTGTTAAACACACGATACACTATGGACACCCACAGACAGAAGCTAAGCTAGAATGATACACTGAGATCAAACCTTCCCTCCCCTCCCCGGCACAGCGCAGGGGGCACGGGGCTGCCAACACCACACAGGCTGGCACCGACCTTCACTAACACGCAGAATCTTTTGGAGTGCAGAAATACGATTATTTTTTTTTAATCAGTGCCGGTTTTAACCCTTTTCAGACCCAAGATGTGTGTGGAGTAAAGGAAAAGCCGGGGGTCGGGTTGTCCGGCTGCTCATGGGGACCCTCAGGCCTGGGTCTGAACGCAGGGTCAGGGCTGGGGATGTGGCTCGGGCTGCTGGAGGGGACAGCGGGTGACACGGTGGATGGAAAGGGCTGTCTGGGGACCCCACAGCCCCCGGGGGGGGACGGCAGATGGGGCTGAGGACACTCACAGCAGGAAGGGGCCGCTCACTGGAGCTCGGCACACGCAAAGGACGTCCCGGCCCTGGGTGCTGGTGTCCCTCAGGGGCTGCACGGAGGGGACAGGGGTGGCACAGGACAGGCGAGCTCAGCTACCCCGTCCTGCAGCCCTAAAGGGGTAAAGAGGTGATGCTTTGAGGGTTCTCCCACTTGCTCGTTCTACAGAGGACAAAAACCGCAGCGGCTCCTACAGCGCTACAGAGTCAGGGACGGAGCACAGAGTCTTACAATCATGGAGTCAAGTGAATGGAGCGAGTGACAAGCTGGACAGGGTGGTGGTGCTGGACCAGCCTCTCTCCAGCAATAAAGCAGCTCCCGGGGCTGCAGAGAGAAGGGTTGGACCCCCCAAACCATCCACAGCCAGGCCTGCGGCAGCCCAGCCCCACAGAGGGACAGGAGGTGACAGCAGGTTCACAGCTCCCGCAGGATGGGAGCTGGTCCTGTCCTGGGAGAAATTGCTGCGGTGGCCAGGAACAGCTGCTCTGACAGCCCTGGTGGCACCCAGCCACCACCTCAAGGACAACCAGGGGCCCTGACCCCCGCCAGCCCTGTCAGACCAGGATTCGGGCCCTTGCGAACAGCCTGGGGGTGCAGGGTCTGCAGCCCCACGGGGCCCCCTCTGCCCTCCCACCCCCAGCTGTACCCCCAGAGCTCGGCTGGGGCCTCTGGGGGAGACAGGGCAGGAGGACACACACGGAGCTGCACTGGTGGCATCTCAGCCTCTTTGGTTGCAGAGGGAAGGGGCAGGTGGGGACAGCCACGGGAGCCCCCCCGTGCTCCCCAGGGAGCCACAGGAACAAAAGCAGCCAAAGAAAGAACTCTACTGGCTCCTGTCCCCGAGTAGTGCTGGGGTGGTCAGTGCTGTGTGAGGGGTGAGACACTGCCAACTCAAACCCGGGGAGCACCCGGAAAGGGGGTTCAGTGCCAGGGAGCAGCCGCTGGCCCCGGGCTGGGGGAGCTGCTGCCGCCTCCCCTGCGTCCTCCCGGGGTCTCACCGCTGCCACCGGCACAGCAGAGCCATGGAGCTGCCACCTCCGCCATCGCTGAGCTGACCTTGCAGGGAAAGAAAAAGAACAACCCAAAAATGTCACAAGCTGCACCCAAATCCAGGAGCCATCGCAGCCCTGGAGCTGTGAGTGCCCCTCATCCACGCTCCCGGGCGCTGGGAGGTGCCCGGCCCCGGGGAGCCCCGGCCCCCGCCCGGCAGACATGCAGCACCGGGCTCCTCCCGGGCACCAGGGCTGGGCACGACCCGGAGCCGGCCGAGCTCCCCGGGCCCCTGGCTGGGCTGCGGCGGAGCCGGCGCGGGGCAGCTCAAAACTACTTACAGCATTTATTTTTTAAACACATGCTCGTTTATGAAAACAATCACCCTGGCACGGTCCAAGCATATACAGACAAATCTACTCTACGACACGAGGGGCTGCCAAAGGAATGGGGAAAAGCCTCTACTCATCCACTCAGCGGTTCCAGCACAGCCACGGACAGGGAACGGCCGTCCGGGGCCCCTCGGAGCGGGCACCCGGCGTCGCCTGAACTCCAGCTGCCGGAGCTGAGAGCGGGTTAGGGGGTACCTGGCCGTTATCTTCATACACATCTCGGCTTTCGGAGATAAAAACAAAAGGTTTCTTCCAAATCAGCAGGCAAATTTAACGCGGGGAGGGAGGGCACCTCCCCGCAGCCCTGGCTGCGCACCCAGGACGCGTCCGGCCCGCGGGCCAGCCCGGCCAGCAGCAGGGCACGAGCTGGGCAAGGTCACAGCCCCTTCCCGGGAGGGCCACCCACTGCCCTGTGCTGGTGTGGGGTGCTCGGGTCAGCGTCGTGCTGTGGCCGCCCCTCGGGCCCCCTCCCCGCGGGGCTGGGACAGCGAGGGACGCGGCAGGAGCGGGGGGAGCGCGGGGACGGGGACGGGCTGTGCGCTCCGAGGAGCAGGGGGAGAGGAGGTTTTGTACCTCATAGTGTCACTGATTTTGAAGTCCTGGAGCTAGAGCTGAATGAACAGTAAAAGCAGGTTAAATCATTAACCAGTTAGGGATGGGGAAGCAGCTGTAAAAGGAACAGAGGAAGAAGGCCAGATTATTATTTTTGTTTCTTTTCTTTTTTGTTTCCTTTCCTTGTCTTCTCTCCTGGTGGCCGCCGTGCCGTGATCACAAGCCCTGCTTGGCCAGCGAGGCGGACACCTCGTCGGCTAGCGTGGCCAGCTGGGGGGAGTCCACCAGGTTGATGCTGCCGGTGGAGGAGACGTTGCTAAGGCGGCGCGGGGAGGCATCTCCGGAGATGGTGGGGGACTTGTAGACGATTTCGGCGCCGTGGTCGGTCTTGGCTTTGGCGTTCTCGCGGAAGGTCAGCTTGTGAGTCTCAATCTGTGAGGGAGAGGAGGGCGGTCAGGGGGGCATGGCCAGGGGGACGGGGGGGACCTGCCAGGTGTCCACTCAGGCACGGCCGCTGAGAGGTGGGAGGAAAGCTCAGAGCAGTGAACCAGTGCCCCCAGTCCTCGGGCACGTCCCAGGCGCCAGAGGGGACAGCAGGACCGGAGCATCTGGATGCTGCCAAATCCTCCCCAGGTGAGGTCCTGGGTCCCAGAACACAGAGGGCACAACCTGGGCTGCTCCCACTCCCCTGGCAGAGATCATGGCAGGACATGGCACATGAAGCTTCCCCTTAGCCCACAGAGCTGCTCCCAGGAGCCAAACCCCTGTCCCGGTGAACTGGATCTGGTTTGCTACTTACAGGTGCCCTCCCCAGCCGAGTGCAAGGCTGGGGGCTGGCTCTCCGTGGGGGCGAGCGGCTCCAGCACCAGGGCCTGGAGCCCAGCAGGGTCTGGGCTCGGGGTCCAGCTCTTGTCTTCCTTGCCTTTCTCTCTCTACAGGTGAAGAAACCCACCCAGGGCAGTGGGGGGCAAAAAATGCATCAGCAACAAAAACCATGATCCAAGAAATGTCAGCCAGAAGGAAAAAGACAAAAAATATAGAAAAGAAATAGAAAACTGGGGAGAAAAAGATCTGAAAAACAGGGCCATTCACTGACTCATAGAAAGAAGAGTGGCTGCCTTTGGAGCCAGGGAGAAAAACTCCAGGAACAGCAAGGGAGAGCACAGGGACTTGGGCAGAGCACGGAGCACTCGGCTCCCCACGGCAGACTCGGCACAGGAACCAGAGTTCAGCCCCAACAGGTGTGGACTGTGAGTCCAAACGTGCATCTGTGTGTCACAGAGCAAGGAGGGGGCTTGGGAACATGGGAAAGGGGCAGCAGAGCTGCACCTGGACTCAGTTACACCCACAACCTCCTCCAGGTGTGGGTTTGGGCAGGGGAGGGGCAGCCACCAGGCTGGAAGGCTGAGGTGGTGATGCCACTGCTGGGTCACAGCCTTGCAGAGAAACTCCCCTGCAAAGGGCAAGTCCTTCAAACTATGGCCCAGTGAATGCACCAGGATGTGACAGAGCCATCACTGGAATCACAAAAGCGATGGCAAAGGGCTCAGTGAAGCACAGGGGAGGCTGATGCACGGCAGAGAGAAGGGTAAGGAAGTCAAGCGGTCCCGCAGTCAGAGGCCAGCTGGAGGTGAGAGCTGGAGCTGCACAGAGAACACGGGGCCAAGAACAAAGTGCCAAAATACAGGAGCTGAAACAGAACCTTCCCCTCCCATTGAGACAAAAGTGCTGGAAAAACAAGCAAGATAAAAACCACTTTTCCCCGGGGAAGCTGAACCCTGCGTGTCGCCAGGCTGGAGTCTCAGCTCTGTGCTTACCTGATGTCCTCACCCCCCTGCCTGCTGGGGACTTGGTGGCCTTGAAGCCCAGCTGTGGAGCTGTTTTACTTGGCTGAGACTCACTGAAATCACCATCAAAGCCTCGGTGGGAACAGCTCAGCCCAAGCTCAGTGTTTCCCTGACCCGAGTGCCTTTTGTCTTTCAATTCAAATCCCCCCAAACACCCCCCTCCCTTCACAGAGCCCTCGGTCAGGAAGGAGAAATCACCTTCTGAAGGGCCAGTTTGCTGCAAAGTCACCTGTGCTAAATAAAGCTGAGCCTTTAATGCTCCACTTTCACTGGGGATCCGACACCTCTGCAGCTCCCCAGCTGCCAGCTCTGTGTCACAGCAGCAACACAGCACAGGACTTGATGGTGACGCTTTGTCGTGGGAAGGGTTTGAGACACAAACACAAACTTCAGAGACAGCAGAAAGAGCAGGAAACCACAGGAGAGGCTGTCACTGACCCTCGCACGCATTCGGGTGGCCACAGGCCCGGAGGGACACAGAGACACCCTGGCAGCAGTGCCAGCTCTGCCCAGAAAACCCCCTGAGCCCCGAGCAGGACCCTGTCCGAGGGCAGACCACCCCCCACGCTCACACCCCCAGAAGGACACGCCTGTCCCCAAGGCCCCTTCACCTTTTTATTGCCTCCTCCAGGGACGTGGCTGATGTTATCTAGGGACCCGATTTTCGACTGCACCTTATCTTTGAAGTCCAGTTTCTCAGATTTCACCTCCACCTGGCCACCACCTGGAAGAGAAGAGTGGGAGGTGGGTCAGGAGCTGGGAACAGCACCCAGGGCTCCAGGGCCCACTGCGATGCTCCAGTCACCGCCTCCCCTCGGCCCCTGCCCCTCTCCACACCCGGTGTGAGCGGGGCCAGCACAGCCCGAGGGGTACCTGGTTTGTGGTGGATGTTGCCCAGGGAACCGCATTTGGACGTCACATGGCTCAGGTCCACTGGCTTGTAAACGATTTGCACCTGTCCGTAGGAGAGAGGGGAACGGGATGAGCTGGTGGCCAGCACGGGCAGCTGGGGAGGGGGAGCACAACACACAGCGGCACCTGAGCTGGACTGGAGGGAAAGGACAGCTCAAACCCCAGGAGGATTAATGACACCAGAAACTGTCATCAGAAATGGGAGATCATTAATGCCCGTGTGCAGTAGCCTCTTAACATGTCAGCATGCACGAGATCACCTCTCCACAGAGGGGGGAGTAGAGGCAATTTTAAAGTGCTCAAGTGAGAGAGAAAGTGGAGTGGTAATTAATTAAGATTTGCATACACATCATCCAAAAGGAGGAGATATACCAGAGAAAAAACGTAAAAAATAAATACCTTTTCTGGTGTAAAACATAAAGCTTATGTCCACAAAAACTGAAAGAACAGAAATGATCAATGTGCACAGAACTTTTAAAAGAGTGACCAAAATATGCATTTCTGAAAAATGCTGAAACGGAAATAAGGGTTAAAAAAAAAAAGGCAAAGCAAAGTCTAAACATCTGAAGTTCAGAGCATAGAAATTAAAATGGCAGTTATAAAATACTGAACCACAACAGCATTTCAAGATATTTAAGCTCTGTTTTGAAGTGTTTCGCCCACGACATCTCTGAATGCGGGCTCCAGCAATTCCACGGATCCCCCCCGTCCCCAGACCGCGTGGGGCCGGTGGCCTCTTGCGCACGGACACCGGGGACACGGGACACACACACAGAGGGACGTAACAGGGGCTCTGCAGAGCTACGTTAGCAGCTACACACCAGGAGAGGACCCCGGCCCACGGCACACACACGGCAGCTACGGCAGGAGCAGGAGACAAGGCGGCAGAAAACATCCCCGGAACCCCACGGGTTCCCCTGGACCCCGGTGTGGGACTCGCACCGGGTGTGGGTCAGCTCTCGCTGGAGTTAGTGGGGCTGTGCAGGGGAAACGGGATCACTGACACCTCGAGGTTGGTCCTGCCTCTGGGGACTGCCTGGATTTCCTGAGGAGCCTCCGCTGCTCTCCACGTTTCCCCCAAGCACCACAGCGGGTGTGATGCTCTCACCAACCCCAGGGGATGTGCCAGCACCAAGGGACCCGTGCAGGGGAGCTGCCTCCTCCCAGCAGCCCCAGACCAGCACCAAGGATCCACCGCAGCCTCTGCTCCCCTCTGCGCACCCGGGGCCGACCCAAAAGCCCCAGGGCAAGGTGCATCCTTCAGTTCTCACGCTGGCCCCATCACCCCCAGCGACGGACTGCGACTGCCTGAGGAGCAGCCCTGGCCCCACGGTGCAGCCAGGACCAGCAGGAGCAGAGGCTCAGTCCCAGGCACGGAGCCCTGCTGACCTGCCTTGTCTCCAGTGCTCACGCAGACCAAAAGGCACATTTGACAGGAGACAGAGAGGGAGGAAAGCAACCCCTGAGGGTCTGGGAGCACACCGTGGACACAGACGTGGAGACAGCGCTGGGAAAGGTCACACGTTTAACGCACTGGGCAGGAGTAGGAAACACCCAAAAAGGGCAGCTGGTGCCTTTCCAATCCCAGCTGTGACCCTGAAGGGTCTATGAGCAATTCAGGCACCGCTGAGACCTGGGACTGAAAGTCCTCCCGTTTCCAGTGCAAGCAATCAGCAACTGGAACTTTCTGCTCTCATTCCAGTCCCTTTTTTGGCAGACAGGACTCTGTCATCCCTTCCCATCCTGCTGGGGAGCAGAGAAGGATCCTCCCCATTTCAGCAAGAAAGGAAAAGGGGAACAGAGTTGTTTGCCTGGGAAACCAGTGCCAGAGACCTGGGGATCCCACCCCCCAGCATCAGCAGTGCTGGGGCCAACTTCTACCTGAGGCATCGCCTGGTCAGAGCACCCATGGGCTTAAAAATCCAGGTACCAACCACAGGGAGGGACAGCTCCCCCTGGCAGCAGCCATGGCTGGGCAGGGGTCCCTGCTCACGGTGCTGGGGGTGGTCAAGTCCCAGTGGCCATCAAAGCCCCGGGGTCTCTGGCTGCCCCTCTCCCAAGGGAGCCCCAGGGCCCAGCCCAGCCCCCAGGACAGCCCGTGCAGCAACATCCTGCCCCTGCCAGGCTTCGCTCTGAGAGCTCCCACAGGCACAGATCATGGGGTTTCCAGTTCTGGCAGGGCCTGAGGAGGGATCACAACCCCCAGACGAAAATCCAGGTAATTCTTAACCCACTGCAGCTGCCAACGCCCACGGTGTGAGCCCTCCGTGGAGGAAGGGACGAGCTCAGCACCAGCACCAGCCCCAGCACGGAGGACTCGTGGCCAGCACTAACTCCTGGTCCACCACACCCTGGGCAGCCCAGGCAGCGCAGGACCCCAGAGTGTGGAAAAGGGACAGCCATGGAACTGCCTCACAGCGGTCTGAGCTCTGCAGAGCAGCTCCTCTGGCTGTGAAATAACTGCACAGCGACACCAAATTTAAGCCAGAGGCTGCAAACCCAGCTGTGTCCCTGTGTTCACCTGCCAAGCCTTCTGCAAGGCCCAGTTTCTCAGGGAGGGCATCCACAGAGATCAAAAACAGCCCAAGGAAAATCCCTGGGGAACATCTCAGACCAGGCCCCACAAACCCCAGTCACACTGTCTGGGGTCTCAGGGATGTGCCTTCCTCAGTCCAGCATCTTTCCTGGACCCAAACTGCCTCCAGCTGTAAATCCACCAACCTCTGTGGAGTTTCTCCAGGTTTCTGGCACAGTAACTGAAAGCTGAGTCTGGTATTTATGTGGGAACAGCTGGAAATGCCAGGGTTCAAATCAATTAACTCAGCAATACTTCAGGCTCAGCCTCCGTGGGCGCTGCCGGACACATTCGTTAGCAAGGAGAAACTTAATATTTGCATGGATCATACTTGCCTGATGGGAGTGGGCAGGAACCTGCATGTTCACATGTTGGGCAGGATCCTGTCCAATTTAGCAGCACATTAAGCAACGAGGACTGGGTCTGCTCATAAATCCACCCATCTCCTGCGTCACTGTGTGCCAGAGGCCCCATCCCGCAGACAAGGAGGCTTTCACCTTCCAGGTACTGCAAAACCCTGGAGTTACTGGGATGTTTTGTTACAGACGTGGTTTGGACACGGGGCAGTTAGTTCTGTCCATGTCAGGCATGTCCAGGACTTGTTAGGGGTCATCTTTTGGGTTAATGGGGTTAAATGACAGCACGTCCCCAATGGCTATGTGACAGCAGCGTGGCTGCAGATAGCATTGGTGATTAGTGTAACAACATGCCACTAAAATCAGGATTATTACAGTGCATTCAAAGTGTGAAGGTACTCACACTGCCTCCGCCCGGGATGTGTTTGATATTATCCTTTGAGCCACACTTGGATTGAACGCTGCTAAAGTCCAGCTTCTTATTAATTATCTGCACCTTTGGTAGCCAGAAAAGAGTCATTGCACGTCACCAATAGCTATCTGATGGCAGGGTCGCTGCAGATAGCATTGGCAGTTTAGTGTACACAACATGCCACTTATCATAAGAACCATTATAGAGCATTGAAAGTGTGAAGGTACTCACACTGCCTCCGCCCGGGATGTGTTTGATATTATCCTTTGAGCCACACTTGGATTGAACGCTGCTAAAGTCCAGCTTCTTATTAATTATCTGCACCTTTGGTAGCCAGAAAAGAGCGTGAGAAACAACATGACCATCTGCAGCTTGACCATGTGTTACATCCCTAAACCAGGAACCTGCCTTCCAGTGCCAGGAGTGAAAAAGAGGATCTCTGGCTTGCTGCACAGATTTGTCTGCTCCTGGGCTGGAAAGTGAAGATGGAGGTGGGCAGGTTACAGGTAGAGACTGGACAGGCCTGGGTGGCGATGCAGCCCTGGGTCCCAGGCCACAAACACCAGCCAGAAAGCCAGCTCAGCCTGGTTCCTTCCACCGAACAGAACGGGGAACTTGCTGGGCAGTGAACGCGGGGAAGGCTCCACTGAGAGGCACCAGGGCTCGGACACTCCACCAGGGCTTGGAGACTCAGCTTCTGCACAGCCAGTGGAAGGAGGAGGGATGGAGCTGACAGAAAAATCCTGCCCAGCTCCAGCTCCCGTGCCAGGCACCACAGTTCCCTTCTGGGCCAGGCACACCCGGCCTTGGGCAAACAGGCACCACCGGCTGGGCTGGGGAGCAGGAGCTGCGTGTCCAGCACTGGGAGAGGACACCGAGCACTGCCCTGCACAGGGCTCACACTCCCTCCACAGCTACCAAGAGAAAGCCAACGCTGCCAGGGATGCAGCCCCAGGCCCCCATCCCGGGGATGCAGCCCCATCCCAGCTCTGTGGCACATTCCCAATGCCGTGTCCGGCGGGAGCGAGGCTGGCAAGGGCTGGTGCCACACGGGAGCCACGTGCCCTGCTAACCGCACCCTCCAGCCCCAAAGCCTTCCCTCCACACACGGATTTCTGTGCTAATGAAGCTGGTTCCACTCAGGGCTTGTTTTCCCCACTGGTTGTGCAGGGAGTGACCTCAGGCATCGGAGCAGCTCTTCCAGACAACCCGAGGGTGAAGACAACCCCTGCTCCTTCCCCACACATCCTGGAGTGGCTTTACAACCCCCACAGGTGTAAATGCAGGTAAAAACCCACAGGTCTGAGCCTGTGTGAAGCACGGCCCTGTGAGAGGGACCAGCAGCGTCACATCCCTGGGCACAGACACTCCTGGTGGCACCACCCCACCTCGCCTCCACCCCAGCACTCCAACCCCCGCCGGCTGCTGCCAGGAGAGCTCCCTGCTACGCCCTGGCTCTCCAGCATCAGAAGCACCACGGCTGGCATGTGCTCCCAGCAGGATTTTCCAAGCTCACATCCACTAATCCCACACATTGGGACCCAGCTCTGCCAGACCAGGCTTTGCCAGACCAGGCTTTGCCAGGGCAACACTTGGTGATCCAGCAACAGGAGCGCTCAGGCCATGCAGGAACACGGGCAGAGATGGCTCCTGGCGCATGTACCCCGTGTTCCTTTGCTTCCCTGGGCTGAGGGCCTGCAATCTCCACGCAGAGCAGGCTCCAAACCCATTTCTGACCAGCCCAAAATCAAACGTGTCAATCAGGCCCTTCTGCTCCAGCTGCAACCATTCTGCTGAGAGCAGCCTCGTGTCCTACAGAACCCCCAGCAGAGCATCCAGCCCTGCAAAGAGCAAGGAACTGTCCCAAATTCAGCTGCTCTTATTCTTTCAGTAACAACAACAAACAGAGAAGCAGAGAGGGAAAAAACCAACTCGTACAAACTGGATTAAAAAAAACCCAAGCAAATAATCTAACTATTTTCCAGTAAACAAGGGTTCCTTCTAAAATCCCTGGAGAGCAGTGTTTGTGGGGGTGGGAAGAAAACTCTATGTCTTGTGCTAAGTGGGCAGGAGGGCTGAGCCCCCCCCAAAAGGACACTGTGCTCATGTGCTGCTGTCTCATGACCAAGAGCCTTGCCCAGGCCCCAGAGCCCCCTTGGATTGTGGCACAAAGCCAGTAAATCGCCAGCCACAGTGGAAAACGCTCAGGAAGGCCATGGAAAAGCAGGCTGCCATTTCAGAGGATGCAGAGGAGCCAGCTCAAAGCCTCCCCCCATGCCAAAGGGGAACATTCAGAGCCACCGAGGTACCTGCTCACACAAAATGCCATGCGCAGCACTCAGGGAACATTTGTTGGGGCTCTGCAAGGTCTGGAGCCAGGCAGTGTCACCCCAGGACATGCAGTGTCCCCTGCCAGGCTTGCAGAATTTAACCCAAGACCCTCATTCCCAAGCACTTGGAGCCCAGAGGTCACTTTGCTGCTCGTGAAACAACTTTTCTGGGAGTGCAAAGTGGTTGAAAGGACAGAAGTGCCACCAGTTCTGGCCGTGCCACCCTGCACCGTGGCAGCGCCTGATGCCACAACACAACCCGAAACCTTGCCAACAGAGCTGGATCCAAAATCCCAGTGTCTGGAAAAACATGGGATCTGAGCCTGAGACCCTGAGAAGGAGGAGACAGAGCACGCTGTCCTCTCCCTCAGTGCTGGAAGGACTGCTCCAGGCACCCTGTGGGATTCGGAAACACAGCCCTGGTCCTGCCGCTCCTCAGAGCCGCAGGTCACAGCCTGCCTGGACACCACCAGGGAATGTCACTCCCCTGGCAGCCGCTCCACGAGGCCCACACCACGAGCTCTCCACGGGACAGCTGAGCTGCACTAAGCCAGGCAAGGCACCCCAGGCCAAGCATTCAACCCAAAACCTTTCAGATACACCAGAGTCAGGCTGGACCCTGCCCACTGCCCGTGGCCGGGCTGCTGCTGCTCCAGGGAGGTTCTCCCACCCCGGCTGGAGCGCCCAGCACCCTCTGTCCCCACAGACAGGCCCCTGGGAAGCAGAGTCCGTGTTTACCTTGCCACCTCCGGGCTGGTGCTTCAGGTTATCAGTGGAGCCGATTTTGGACTTGACGTTTTTCAGGTCGGGCATGGGCGCGGCCGACGGCTGGATGCGGGTCTTGGCAGAGGCGGGAGATTTCGGTGGGGTGCGAACCACTGCCACCTTCTTGGGCTCCCTGGCTGGTGGGGTGGGCAGAGAGGGGGTGCGGGAACGGCTGCCTGGAGTCCCGGGGGAGCCGGGACTGCTGTAACCGCTTCTGTCTCCAGACTTTGGCTGCTCACCTGGGGTTGCAGACAGGACAGCAGGGTCAGAGCCCTGCCCTGCTCCCTGCTGCCCGCGGGGGCCGCTCTGCCTCGTCCCACAGCCCACCCGCTACTCCCAGTGCAGGGGGAGGGTGGTGGCTGCACTTCCTTCTACTCCATTTTGAAGGAAAAACTGTGATTTAAAGGCAATTTCCTAATATCCCAGAAGGAAGATGGTCTCCATTGCCTGGATCGTCAGTAAGACTCCCCACCCGAGCGTGGCATGATGAATTACAGACAAAAGACACTCAGAACCGCTTTTCTATTAGAAATTTGGAAGCACTTTCACAAAATTATTTTCTGTAATTAACTAAGGTTGATCGCTGAGCAGCTTAGCACTGTCCCCAGTTTGAAAAGGAAATGAAAGAAAAAAAAGAAGACCCTTAAACATCACCTTTCTCAGTCTTTGCTGCTGCAGGAGGTGGTTTTTTCTGCTCCTTTCTGCCTGTTTAGTGAATGAGAAAGATGCTTAAACATAATAAAGCTGGAAAATTAATTGATTTAAGGTTTTATGCAGCTCTGGTTAAGTATGAAATATATGTATATATCCAGTGAAATGCACCATTTTAATGGAAATTCACAATGCCTGATGCTTTCTGGGGGTTTCTTCTCTGAGCATAATGGGCTAATCTCCATTCCTGTAACCGAAGAATTGATCCTCTTGCCCCTGGTCTTTGTGAAATACCGTCAGAGAGAAAACGAGTAGATGGATTAAAAAAACGGAGCTGCCTAAATCTTCCAAATTTGAGGAAATCCCACAGGATAAAGCAACTGCCCTCTCCTACACACTGGTGACTGTATGGACAGAGGGGACTGAGCAGCACCTGGAAAGGCTCAATTCAGAGGGATCATCCCTGGCTCTGCGCCCCAGCCCCAGGAGAGGGCTGAGTTTGGTCATCAACCCCCCGGAACTGCCCAGCAGCAGCACCCAGTCACCAGCACGCGGCTCCCACCGTCACCTACCGGAGCTGGGAGGGGTCTTGGGGGCCGTGGGGGTCTTGGCCGGGATGCGGGTGGCGTTGGTGGAGTTCCTCTGCGCCTGCCCCGCGCGCGCCGTGCCCGTCTTGGAGCCACCCCTCGCCTCCGAGCCCTGGGGACACAGCGGGGACGTCAGGGACAGGCTGTCACCCCCAGGATCAGAGCACAAGACCCTCCCACCTCCTCCCCTGGGATTCCCCACATCTGGAATGTGCCCGTTCACACCTCATGTCCCATCCCCACAGCCAGGGCACAGCCGCTCCTGGGCCGCTGGAGCAGCTGTGACCTTCGAGGTGAGCCCCTGGCTTCAGCTGCACCACTCACTGCACGCTCACGCCTGCTCTGGCCACACCTCTGATGTCTAAATTTCATCCTTTAGATTCCCCCGTTCTGCTAAAATTTTGTACAGAAGATAAATTAACCCCAGCATCTGTGACTGGCACAGGGTGCCCAGAGCAGCCGTGGCTGCCCCATCCCTGGCAGTGTCCCAGGCCAGGCTGGACGGGGCTTGGAGCACCCCGGGATAGTGGAAGGTGCCCCTGCCCACGGCAGGGGGTGGGAGTGGAAGAGATTTAAGGTCGTTTCTGACCCAAACCATTCCAGGATTCTGTGGTTCTGTGTGAGCTGCACTCCCTGTGCTTTCCCTCGCCACGGGTGTATTTATGTGACTGAACACCACAAAGGGAAAAAGCTCTGAGGTCCTGTTCCCCCTGCAGGATTAGAGGGATGTGCTGCATTCCCTCCTCTGTGCAGCACCTGCAGCTCCAGCACAGCTCAAACTCATGTGCTGTTTGCAGAAACAGAGCTGCAAACAAGGAAGGGCATGAAGGGACCCGGCAACGCCTCGGGGAGAGCAGGTGGCACCCTGCAGCAAGGAGCCCTTCGTGCTCCGGGTGCTGGTTCCTCCCAGCACCGCAGCCAAGCCTGGCCTCAGCACGGGAAGGCGAAGGGGCAGCACATCCCACCCTCCCCGTGGGACAGGGAAGGACTCAGCCAAGCTCCATCGACCAGGAACACCTCCAGGTGCTGCCCTGGGCCTCTGTCACACCCTGTCACACCCTGTCACGCCCTGTCACGCCCTTACCTTGGCTCGTGTCTCCTGCGCCCCGGTGCCGGCAGGCCGGGCTCGCGCGGAGCCGGAGGCAGGGCTGGAGGGTGGTTTCGGAGGGGCTGTGTGTCGGAGGGGGGGGATGGAGCCGGGGGGGCTGGCAGGGCAGGGTGAGGATTTCTTGGACATGGAAACGAAATAAAATGGGAACAAAAACAAAAACAAAACAAAAAAATCAGCATGGGAGGGAAACAAAATGGGATCAGCGACATGAAATAGGATTGGAAGGTGCAATACAGAGCTGGGTGTGGGGTAGGTGATGGCTGGGACTGCCAGGGCAGTGTATAGAGAAATAACAAATTTCAGCGTTTGAAAATAATTCTATCCCTCATCTTTAACTCTTCAGCCACTGGATTTCCCCTCAGCTTGTCCATTATCCCACTCAGGCACTACCCAGGACAATGGCCAGCTGAGCTAAACCTCCTCCAAACTACCAGTGTGACAGATATTGTTAAACTTCTGGAATTTACCCATTATTAAACTCTGTTCCTCACCCAGAATACAACACAGCATCTTTCTGGGGGGTTGTCCTGTGCAAGCCAGGAGCTGGATTTGATGATTCTTGTGGATCCCTTCCAACTTAGGATACTCCTAGATTATTTAATTTAATGTTTTAATTACATGTTTTGCTCTTTTCACACTTATGCTTGTCCTCAGTGCAGTTTTGAGTCTGCCCCAAGGTCAGCTGCTGCTTTCCAGTCCTGGGCTTAGAAAATGATTTCTCCAACCACCCACCCAACCCCATGAGCCACATGTTGATTTAGATTTGGACCATTTCCTCACCCTCAAAGAACCCATGGATTGCACCATCCAAACCCGAGGGAGGGAAGAAAAAATGAAAACACTCTTGAAAACAAATGGAAAAATGGAACATAATGTGAAGGTTTCCTAAGAGGCACAAGAGCAGGCCAGGAGGGCAGGAGAGGAGCCAGGAATGTGGACAGGTGTCACCCCTGGTTTTGTTTTTTAGCTTACCTTGGGTTTCTTTTCATCAGCTTCGGTCCCTTCCTTGTCAACACGACCTGGCAGATGGAAACACGCAGTTACACCTCTTGGGACTGGTTACAAACTCCAGAGATGACACCACACTGCTGGGGGTGTTCCCTGTCCCTGCTCTCCCTTAAACTCAACTCTTAGAAACACGACAAAGTCACCGTTTCTTGCAGAAATCCCTCCACCACTCCACAAACATATTCCTTCTGTGTTAGCAGATGATCCTGTGTTAGTCAGCGCTGGAGACCAGACACGCCAGCGAGGTTTGTGCGAGAGCATTTCGCCCAGATTTCCACCCAGTTCCTGCAGGATCCATCCAGTTTAGGACAGAAAGTTCCCTTCAACCCTAAACACGAGTCTCTGGAACACCCACTTGTTCTAACAATCATATCAATAGAGGCTCAAGCTGAAGGAAGCCCCAGCCCAGCAGCACTGTGATCTCATTTAAGGGGGTTGTTCAGCTGGCGTTGCAGAGCACTTTTATCCCTGGCTGTTGTTAATTCCCATCTCTCCTGGCAGGCTGCTCCCTGCCTCCCAGCACAGCGCCCCTTCCACCTGGCTCAGTCTAATCAGCAGATTAGAAATGGGGAGGAGATAAAGTTTGAACTTCAAGGCACTCATACCAAAGCCCTTTTCCCCCCATCTTCAGCTAACTGGGAGGAGAAGCTGCTGATATTGTTCCCACTGTCTGGAAACTTGTCCTGGGGGATCAGCCCTTTCCCAGGGACAGGGACAACGTTGTTAATCCAGCACTGACCCATCCCAGAGCTGCTGGAGGCATCACCCCTCCCGAATTCAGTGAAACTGCACACTGGCGCGAGGCTGGCGCCAAACAGCCACCAAGTATCTCTGTCTTTGAAGGGAAAGACCATTAAATAATTAAATTTCTCCTACTGAATCAGGAGCTGGCTGGCTCTGGGCAGTGCATCCCCACCCCGCCGTGGTTGCAGGCTCCAGCGCAAGCCATGCCAGTGCCCTGCAGCACCCGTGCGAAGCCTCCCGCTGCTGACCCCGGAGGGAACAACGAGAAATATGTTATGAGCTTCAGCTCCAGTGGAAAAAGCTCCATCAACAATTTCTTTGTGAGCCCTGCGCAGCAAAGAGCCACAAACCAGAGCAGCATTCCCAGGCTCATGGGAGCAGCCAAGCCAGCCTCTGGAATGTGGATCTGAGGGAAAAGGCAGAGCTTCCCCCAGGACAGACCCCGGAGAGCCAGAGCTGAGGTACAACACGGTGAGACGCCAGCGTGTGTCCTGCTGCCCTGGCTTGTTAACAGCTCACAGCACCACCTGCCTTCGGCCACTGAGCTGGGCCCTGGGACATTCCTGAACCCAGAAGAGGTGGAAAATAGAAAGGAAAGGTCTAAGGGATGCTCATGCATTCAGTGGTGAACTCAAACCTTCACCCAAGCCTGCCCTCCCAGCCCAGCCCCACACACTGTGTAGATGCCTCCAGACAGACAGGCAGCTCCGGCTGAACCCCCAAAGCCAGCACTGTGCTGGCACACCCAGGGACACCCAATCCAGAGCTGGGATGGCAGCAGGATGCTGTGGAAGAGCAGTGGACATGCCTGGCAGTGGGAAAAGGTCCTGCTGGCTGCAGACCGTGCCTCCAGCAGCAGTCGGTAGCAGATATTTAAGGGCAAAGTACAAGAAACAGGATCAATGTGGGGGCTTTTCCATGGTTAGACCTGGCATCCTTGCCTTTTTCCTGCTCCCTCCTCTTTAGGAAAGCCAGTTCCAAGAGTTATTGGATCAGACATGCAAACCAGATGGCACGTGTCCTGCCGGAACAAGGCGCACACGCCAGGTCAGCCCCGCTCCAGCATGCCAGAGCCACGTCCATCCGGTCCTCCTCTTCTCTGGGAAGGTGCCAGGTGGGAGTTAAGGCACCCACCCAACAGATCCAAGGGAATCAAAACAAAAACAGGTGAAAAAAAGCATGATTAGGGACACGCCAGCACCATGCAAGGGACGCGGAACCGCAGCGCAAGGGTCTGGCAATCCAATCCAGGATTAAATAAAGAGGGAGGGGCAGGGAGGGAGCAGCAGCGTTGTAGATCAGTCACAGCACAGGTCCAGGCCACTTCCAAGCAGCAGGAGTCGAGGTGGCAGCAAGCTGCGGTGCTGGATGAGGCAGCCCTGTCGGGAGCCAGGCGAGGCGCGGGCAGCAGCTGCAGCACACACCTTTGAGGAGAGGGACGCGGCTGGCCTGGTCCGCAGCCGGGCCACTGCGCTTCCTCCTGGGCGTCCGGCGGCCCCCTGCATCTGGCACAACCCCTTCCGAAGGAGCATCTTTGTCCTTCACATCATCTTCTACCTCAGCAGGGAGTTTGGCTGTTTCTGGCACAGGCCCAGAATCTTCTCCCTCCTTGGGCTCAGCCTCTTTCTGGGAGACACTTTCAGAAGGCTCTGATGGGGTCACATCTGGACCTCCTTCTCCCCCCAGTGGCTGTCGCTTCTCCTCTTGGTCCTCTCCTGCTTTATGTGACTCAGCTTCAGTCAGAAGTGCCTCTCCTGGGGTGTCTCTGAGGACATCTTTGGACTTGTTTTCTCCATCGTGTTCTTCACGAGTCTCCTCAGCTGCTGCTGCACACAAGCCCTTTTCAGGCCCCAGTGAAACACGCTGATCCACAAGGGAAGGCAAACCCTGCTCAGAAGTTTCATCAATATCCTGGTCCTCATCTCTCTCCCATCCGCTGGAATCTTCTTTTAGCGGGGCTCTGGCACACAAAGGAGACGGTCCATCCCTACGGTCACCTGCGCCACCTGCTCCTGCCAGACCCTCCGTGCGCACGCCACGGCCCAGCTCTGGCTCCACACCGACGCCTTCTCTGCCTCCCTGATCCCACAACTCACTGCTGCCCTCGGATGCTCCGGAGCCTTGGTACATATCCAGGGGTATTGGGATGGTGACCTCGATTCTGGTGGGAGCTGCTGCCGGAGCCTTCGTCTCACGCGACAGAGGCGGCCGCTGGAGCCCCGCTCCCTGCTCTGGGGGCTGGCTGGCACCTTTTGCTGCCTCTCCCACACACTCCTGAGGGCCAGGCTGGAGCTTTGGAGAGCTCGGCTCGCCTGGAGTTGAAGACGTGGGGTATGAAGCATGGGCAAGAGATTAGCACAGGCATGTCAAACATCACGTAACACGAGAGATTCAGGATTTCTACCAGCAATCGAGAGAGAAAAGCAAGTCCCACCCCACCCCACTGAACAGACAACTCGCTCCCACAGTGGCTTTTGCCTTTAAAGAAACTCTGATCCCCACAGGAGTCAGGAACAGTGATAGCCACAGCACGTGGGAGACCAGATTCCTGCCTGGACCCAGCTCGGAGGTGGCCGGGTTCACCCTGCACTCCACGAGCTACTTTAGCTGTAGAGGTTTCCAGAAGAACATTCCCATTTTCCCTAACACCATCAGTTTGCTGGTCAGTGCCCACCTCTTCTTGCCTCAAGGGCCTGAGCAAGGGCCAGAGCCCCGTCCTCCTTCCTGACTTTTTGAGCACTGATCAGGTAAAGAGCCTAAATCAGAGCCCTGAGATCACGACTGTGGCTTTGGTAGAATAAAAAACAAGACCAAAACAAGAAAAGATGAAGTCAAGACCGACTTGGTCTTTCATCAGTGTCCTCCCCATTTTAAGAGAATATCACAGTTAAGTGAAACAAACAAACAAAGACCTCGTATGTGACGGCTGAAAGATCCCAGGACAGGACAGAAAGGGCTTGGTAAAAATCTGGTGAGAAACAGCACCAAAGCCAGGGCAGAGAGAAGAGAGAACTTCAACCCCCTCCACTAACAATCCTGATTTCTTTTTTATAGTGGTGCCACTATTTCATATATAGAAGAGTTGACAGTGCAAAAACCACTGGCCAGGCAAGTAAAGGTTTTATTCTAATTGCAGGGAGCAGAGTGCACAGAATTGTGCTCATCTGTGTGTGGAAAGCAGCAACAACCTGAATTCCGCTCTGAGCTGAGAAGGCAAAGACCTATTTACTTCTGTAAAAGACATGGATGTCTAAATGCACTAATGGAGCCACGAGGAGGAAAGACACTGCCCAGCTGGAGGGGTTTGCTGTGTTTACTGCACAGGAAACTGCTTCACAAAATGGCTTTTCACCAAGATTTTAAACAGCGCAGTAACTCAGGGCTGTGGCGAACAGCGCAGGCAGGACAGAAACATCACAGCGAGTCTCAACCCCTACATCTGCCCCACAGAATTAAGCCAGCACTGGGGGCTTTGGGAAAACCAATTTTCCATCAAGTCTGAACTGAGCAGAGTCAAGAGAAGCTTTCCAGGTAGCCAAATGGTCCCTGGATAATTTTCGGCTCATCTAAGCAGACGCATAATTAATGCTGTGAGAACACTCGTGTCTGCCCACTGTGTCTGGCTTTGTCACTCACATTCCCCAAGACTGGGATGAGGAGAAAAATCCCATAATGTTAAAGTCAGGGTATCAGTGAGTAGGTTTGAGTCATGTTTTACATTAGAAAGACACGGTAATTAAACAATGTACTAGTTTCACATGTGACACGCAGGGCCCACACTGCCCCCGCTAAATCTGAGCGGCTCCTCTGGCCACGGCACATCCCAGCTCTGTCCATCAGCTTTTCCAGCCTGGAGAATGCCCTGGTTTTGCAACTGGACAAACAAGCACCATGACTTTGGCCATCTGAGAGGGAAATCTGGTGCATGAGAAGCTGCAGCTCCCTGAAATGAGCGTGCTGGAACATTCCAAGCGCGTCAGGAATTCCCTCCTCTGTCAGGAACAGGGAGAACTGCACAGCTGCTGTGCAGGGCAGAGCATTTCCTCACAGAACAAAATTCCCAATCCACCACCAACCAGTTGCACACGTGGGCAGCAACTACCAGCCCCAGTGACAGACGATTCACCCACCTTGAGTGGCATCTCCTGCAGCATGGTCCTCCAGGTTGGGAGTGGCTCCTACGCCCGCCTCTTCAGCTGCTCCGAGGTCGGAGAAAGAAGGGGAAAAACAGGATCAAAACAAGAGTTAAGTCTAAGCATATGCCTGGAGAATGAATTTACCTCCCTGCCGAGGCTGCCCATCAGAATGGGCAGGATCTCTGCCGCACCACAAGCAGGGCAGTATCAGAAAGGAAACCTCCCCGCACTGAAGATGGATCTGGGTAGATCTGTTCAGCCTGTGCTGTACAGACCGGAGGGGTGTTTCACCAGCTTCCACGTCCTAAATGGTTAACACAAGCTCTTCCAGGCAGAAAACAGGCTGTTAAGGAACAAGGAAACTTGTGGATTTAAATCCCTCTTCTACCCCACCTGGCCTTTACATGGCCAGCAGCACCCCTATGAATGTCTCTTACCTGAGCTCACCTTCTTGGTGTCTGTGACCAACCTGTGAACCCTGCCAAGGCTGTGGGAGACCAGTAATTCCAATCCCGATACAAATCTAGAGAAATCCTGAACTTCAGGACTACTGGTACATCAGAGAAGCATGGTTTTCTTCACAGTGATGATGGTTTGTCTCCATCAGCATTTTTTCAATTTATTCTATGACTACTTTCAAACCTGCCTAAACAATTACATTTGTACGTCGCAGTTCTCCAGTCAAACTAGGACCTTCTCTGTTTTCCCCGTTTTTTTCCAAGCGGTTCAGGACACACACTGGCTCCCTAGGACAGTCAGATCTTGCACCAGAGCCTCCATGTTTCAGCCCAGGGCTCCACCAGCAGCTCATGGACTGGATGCAGGACAGAAATTTCACTGCTCTGAGTTTGTTTCAGCGTTTGGCACTGGCAGAAGCCCTTTTCCACCCACTGCCTTCCTCAGGTCCTGCCTGATGCTTCCAGGGAAAGCCACTGGCTACGGCACAGGGGACACGTCCCCATTTCTCGCACACAGACCTGCCCTCCCAGATCCTGCTCTCTCACACACAGCGCTGCCACAGTCACTCCCTGCTCTGCCTCTGAAAGGCCCCATCCTTCGTGGAAAACCAGGCCCAGGTGCAGTGATTCCCCACAGGGCACTCAGGCTGAATTAGCCACTTCACTTCCTCCGCATTATCCCTAAAAGCGCTGCTGCAGTGGCCTGGTTTTCACCCGCCTCTGCAAAGACACCCGCGAGGGCTGGGCAGAGCCCAAGGGCCGCAGGACAGGCACCGAGGGGCTGCGGCACAGGGGCACGAACGACCCGGATCTGCAGGCAGAGCCTGGAGGTGGGAGCCAAAGCCACCACAGAGACACCAGACAGAAGGATTGTCAGATGTGGAGCAGAGAAAGAGAGAAGAAAAGGCTGCGAGTTTCCCCCAGGATGGGGAAGGCAAGAGGACAACTTAAGTGAGGAATTATTTGGAGAAGAAGGAAGTAGCGTCGGGAGCAGCGTCCCTGTGAGAGGTTTCGTGGTGTTGTCTCACAGCACCGACCAGCCCAGCTCTCTGCTCTGTCTGCATCAAGAGATGAAGCTGCACCTTGGTCTCCCTCACCTGTGGTTCCTTCTGGGATCTCCCCGTGCTGTTCCGCACCACCCTGATCCTCGTGGTCTCCTTCCTCCACTAAAGGTGCTGTGGCATCTGAAAAACAACACAGCTTTCACACAGCTGTTGAGAGGCAAAGCCCTCTGGAGGCCACGACGTGCCTGAAGAACTTTCTGCTCAGAGAAGCACTCGGCTCCCTCCCTTGAGCCGGTGGAGCTGGTGGAGGGAACAACCAAGCAGGACACAGCAAAGCCAGAACCACAGGGACACCATGAGCTGCCCCCCTGCCACACAATGTGCCACAACGTGCTCCCTATGCTTCTGAGGGCTTTGCCTTTTTGCCCAAAAATCCACAGCTAAAAGCAGCCACTGGTGCCCGAGGCACAGGCACAGCAATCCTGCATGGGGACACGGCTGGTCTGGAGCAGGACAGAGCAGCTCCCATGGGACACCTTCACAAAACACCCCAGTGCAGCTGCATCGTGCTCTGGGGCAGACAGACACCTGGCTCCACCTGCCAGAGGGGTGTCTGCTCATCCTGACAGTCCCAATCCAACCGGAAAGCAGGATAACATCCCCTCCTGCACCAGACAGGTTTTGTGTCCCGATTTCTTGAGGCACTTTCCAGACAATCAGTCAGCCCACGCCTCCAGCGGGACAGGGCTGGGACTCCTCGGCATCTCTGCCCACCCTTCCTTCCTTTCAGAACAATTTTGCAAGCTGAAGCTTCTACCTCAAGTCTCCAAAGGCAGATACTTGGGATTAAAGCAGCCAGAGGAACGCAAAAAGTGAAGGTAATTACAACAGCGAACAAGTCTCTGGACCATTCTGGAATTAGAGTCTTTCCACCCACAAGGCATTCAGGACTCGGGGAGCACAGTGACACAAACCTGTGTCACACAACACAGGACTGCCCCTGGCTGCACTACCAGGACCCTGCAGTGCCTGCGTAAGAAGTCTGCAGGAAACAAACCACAAGTAACTTCCTGAGGTGCAATGAACACTTCACCTTTCTTGCTTTCCAGCCCACTCTCCACATTTAAAGCTCATTATCTCATTCTGCAGCACGGCAAACACCGCCAGTGACGAGACTAAGAGCATTTTCTCCTCCTGAGAAACCCCACCAGGACACAGCATGGGGAGTCTGTGGCGAGGTTCACCACGACCCCATCCATCATGGTTTCAAAGCAGAAAGTCAAGGAGCTCCCACCTTCCGTAGTTGGGGTGCTCTTAGCGTCAGATGTTTCAGAAACAGGCTCATCCGATCCATCATCGACTGGTATCTGAAGGGGATAGCCTGGAAAACATTCAAATACTTACAACAAGTCCTTGGCTATGAACTGGGGCCTGGGGGTTACCAACTCTGATTGCCCAGATCCACAGCAGCAAGAAGCTGCAGCTGGAGAGTAAAAACCACCTGAACTAAAAGCAAGCAAAGCGTGAAAATGCCAACCAAAAGCACCGGTGTCACCACCAAAAGGAACGAGCGGAAACCCACCAGCAAAAGAAAAGCCCAGTGAACTGGACAGGCAGAAACAGCAAAGCATGGCACAAGCAGGCAGGGAGATCTCAGCAACGTAAGGAGGAAAGATGTGCAGCTCCTGAGTCACTGTTGTCCTCTCCCTCCCAGAGCACGCTGAGCACTCCCAGGACTGCAAACCAGCCCGTGTTCGTAACGGGGTCAGTGCAGAATAACATTCTGCGCCAAGAAGTGGTGGCAAAAGTCTTCTGGAAGAGCAGGGCAAGAGGCACAAGTCTCCTCTCAGCAAGGGTGCAGGCAAATCAAATAATGAGAGCTGGAAAAACTGATTTGGAAAAGAAGAAGTGAAATCCCTGTGAACCTGTGATGTGTGAAACAAGCTGAGAGGAGCTATCGGACCACAATGCGCTACAGAGCCCGGGATGAATGGATGCTGTGGATTCTCTCCAGGACAGAGGCCATCCATTTATCTGGTGTAAGAGGTGTCCAAAGCACCTCAAGAAAAGGAAATTAAGATGATGTTTATATGGAGCATAGCCAGGAGTGAGTCCCACCAGGTTTGCTGGCGCTGTGCGGGTTTCCAAGCTCAATTGTGGAGCATGGCGGAATGAGAAAGGAAAAGCTTCTGGAGAAATGCAGGTCTGAAATATGGTGAGGAAGACTCTGGCATGGCCCCCACTCCCAGAGCTCTCTGTTCAGTTGTCCTCAGGTCCCTGTGCAGGTGAGGAAAGCAGGCAGCAAGCAGCATCCTTGAGCTGTGACCCCAAATAAAAACAGTGCTGTGTTTTCATAGCAAACTGAGGAGTGAACACAAACACACACTTGCAAAGCTGCAGCAGTGGGATCATCCCTAGTCTGGATACCAGGGGTTATTCTGCTCGTGCTGGACAATGATGTCCATGAGCTGCATTTTGCTATGACTGTGAATGCTGGAGCATCTTGTGGGCTCCCCAGAGCACCCTGGCTGCAGCCAGCTGACCCACAGTGTCCTTCCACACACACGGAACGCTGTGCCCAAGGACCCCTTGCACCACCATGCTGTTCTCCCACTCCTCCCTTAGCTCAGCAGTGGGCCAGGCAGGTACTTGCACCACTTCCTGGACATGCTCACCTGATGAGAAGTGTTTTTCCTGGCCAGGTGCGTGATCCTCCATCATGGTGATGTCCTGAGGCTGCTCTGCCACCTCTCAGCAAAGGTACCTGAAAAGGAGAGTAAAAATTAACACCCATTAGGCAAAACCTGACACAACAGGAGCGAAGGGAAGCTCTGGTCATTCCTGCACAAGGAAAAGCATATGCCAGTCACCACATCCCTCACAACAAACATACAGGCAACTCCTGCCAGCTGCATTCAAATTCCACTGGTATTTGAGACATGCCAAGGAAAATGACCGTCCTAGTGCACCCAGGACACTGCTCTGACACAGTTCTGCCCCAGGAGATCCCTGGGAGCAGCAGGCTAAGTGCTGACAGACTCCTGCTGCACGCTCCAAACTCTGCATTTCCCAGTTTAATCAGTCTCCCTGCTGGTGAGGCGTGATGCTGCTGTGGGAAGGGATTCCTTCCATCCCTGTGGATACACCCAGCACGGATACACAGCTACCACAGTACACTCATCATCTTAAAAGCCATCCAAAAGTGACAAATGGGGGGAAACCAGGACTCTGCAGAGGTGGATTCGGGACTCTTAGAGAAGAGGGTCTCACTTGGTTGTGGCCGTGCAGGAACAGCACAACCCCTGCTTTAACCCCAAACCCTTCCTGCAGGGCTCAGAAAGCCCCACCATGGTGCAGAGCAAAGCAAACAGGTCTGGACACTGGGGTGGAAGCAGAAAGGTGCCAAATCTGAGTCGTTTTTCTAAACTGCACGGATCTGCAAAAGGAAATGAAGTCTCCAACAACCATTATCTGCCCCACAACGCAGGGCCCTGCTCTCCGTGCTGGATGGACAGACGGTGCTTTTAGCTGGCTTCCTAAGAGCTGATATAATTACAGCCACTGGCAGTGGTTAATAATCAGCTATTAGGGTGATCACATGTTTGCCATGACCGTCAGGGACGAACGAATCCAGCAGTGGAGCTCAGGTTACCAGCAGCAAGGAGGAAACCTGTGGTTTGTGGATCTGCTGGCAATAAATTAACTGGATGTATGGAACCACACAAGAGAAACTCCAGGGCCAGTAACCAGATCTCTCACCCAGCTTTTTTTAAACCTTAGCAAGATGACTCTGCAATTTAATTACCGCCTTAGACAGCTACAAAGCCCTTTCACAGGACTGGAGAACCAAGGAAGCTGGAGAACATGCCCTGGCATGAAATCATCCATAAAAATGGAGGTATAAAATAGGAAAGAATTAAGTATCTAATTTTTGCTCTAATTGGTGGGCCCTAATTGTTTGGACATATGGCTGCCCTCCTCCCAGTGCTCAAAGGATCATATTGATTATACCCAGGCCTCATCTGGCTGATGCTTGATATTATTTACAGCACTGAAATACTACAATTTAGTGCTAACCTAGTGCAGGGGCCACAAAAGCAGCCTAGGCACAAACACGAGTGTAAAATGACACAGAAACGTGCTGCTCTGGTGTGTTTGTGCGTGTGCACGTACACAAGAGTGACCTCCCTGCCCCACACACACACGTGGGACTGGGTACCGCAGCTTTCCCAGAGCACTGCCCCGTCCTTGGCAGGAACACGCGGGTGGCAGAAGCGGCTCCTGCCCCCTCCCAGCCACGCTCTGTGCACTGCACACCTCCCAACACCGACACCTTTGCTTCCCAGCTGCACATCCAGAGCAAGACACTCACAAATCTTCTGTGCTGCATTTACAGGAGGCTGTTTCCTTACTCTGCCTCCTTTTCCTCTCTTCCTCCCACGCGTGTTTTGGAGAAGGGCAGTTAAGTGTCTCCCCACATTTTAGTCCTTTCTTGCCTCTGGACAACAATTTCCCAGGGCACCATGCAGAGGGAGCTCCCCGTGGAAGCTTTATCCGCTGGCTCCACGGACAGCATCGGACTCGGGGAGGACCTTCCCCATCTCCCGGGCCCGCGGGGTGCAGCCCTGGCGCGGCAGCAGCGGCCGTGGTCCAGCACAGGCTGGCAGAGCTGCTGTGGGCAGGGCTGGCCATCCCTGCTCCCACTGACCAGCAGCACCAGGGCTGCCCAGCACAAAGGGGCTGCGCAGGGGAGCTGGGGATGCTCTGCTCTGCCTGCGCTGCTCAGGGACAGGCAGGGCCAGCGCCCACGCCCACCATGGCACGGCAGGATGCAGCTGAGGGGGCTCGGGAGGATGCAGCCATTAATTTTTCAGAGACAAGAGAGAAAGAGCTGCCTTTCTGTTACAGGGAAAAAAGCACGGGCGGAAGGCACGAAGGCCCATCAATAAAACACTCGGTGGGACCCTGGGAGCACCTCAAAGCCGGCTGCAGCTCAGGGAACGCCCCGAGCGCCCGTTCGCTCGGACACGGGGCTTTGGGGGCGATGCCCGGATTGCTCTGCAGTGCAGCAGCATCTCCCAGCACGATGCCCTCCCCCTGCCCCTGCAGAGCCCCTCCGTGCCTGAGCCACCGTGAGCAGCGTCCGTGGTGGGGAACAAAACCACCCCCAACTGGCATGAGCCAAGGGACGGGGAGGGAGGGAAAGTCTCAGCTTTGCCTTGGGTTTTCACTCAGGTAATGAATTCATATGACCAAAGAGAATTTAAAACTTAATAAAACGACATATTCTAGATTCGAATTCTCAAAGATGGTCTGAAAATTCTGAAGGAAGTCCATAATGATAATCTTGTTTGTTTTTCCTTTTGAGTGGGGGAAGGGAAAATCCCTCTTAGGGAAAAACATAACATAAAGGGGAAAAAAATTTCTAAAATATTCCTAAAAGTGTAAAACCAGCCCTGCCTTGAAGCAATGGTTCAGTGATGCATAATTAGAGCAAAGAAAGCTGCACAAAGATAAACTTGAACAGCACCCTCTGCATGGCAGATAAAGCACAAACCCTCCAAAGAACCTTATCCATCCCCAGCAGAACTATTCTCCTTAACCAGGGACATTATCTAAAAAGCAACAGCCTATCCCATAATTAACAGCTCCTCCAAACCTCGAGTTTTCCAGACCTGAAGCCCGGCTGGCGGGAGGAGAGGCCTTGGAGGAGTCATTGGAGCTGTGCACCCAGGCACCCGGGAGGCAAAGGCACCTGGGAGGCAAAGATTTGTTGCCAGGAGCAGGAGGAAGAGCCCGATTTCAGCCCACCAGCACCCCTGGCTGTTGCAGCCCCGGGCCCTCAGCACCAGCCGGTTTGCCCAGGAGCCGAGTTTAACTGGGGAGAGCCCGGCCAGCTCCTGCCAGCGACCCTCTCGTTCCAACCCCCTGCTGTGGACAGGGACACCTTCCACTAGAACAGGTGGCTCAGAGCTCCATCCAGCCTGGCCTTGAACGCTTCCAAGGATCACAGAATCGTGGAATGGTTTGGGCTGGAAGGGACCTCAAAGCCCACCCAGTGCCACCCCTGCCATGGCAGGGACACCTCCCACTGTCCTAGGCTGCTCCAAGCCCCGTCCAGCCTGGCCTTGGGCACTGCCAAGGATCCAGGGGCAGCCACAGCTGGTCTGGGCACCCTGTGCCAGGGCCTCCCCACCCTCCCAGGGAACATCTTCCTAATATCTCATCCAAACCTACTCTCTTCCTTTGAATCCACTTCCCTTGTCCTGTTACCGCTGGCCCTTGTAAAAAGTCTCTCTCCCCGTGTTTACCATAGGATCTTCCAGGCACTGTAAGGCCACAATTAGGTCACCTCAAAGCTTCTCTTTGTACCCAGCCCCATGCCCAGCCTGCAGCAGCAATTCCTGCCCAGTCACGGACTGAGCACAGTTGGGACACATCCCACCAGCACAACACCACAGCAGAGCCCCCATCCTGCAGCCACTCAGGACAACCCCAGGAAACCCCACACAAAGCCCCCAGCACCCTCTGCCTGGGAAGATTCAGAGCCCAAATTAAGCCAGGCAGCCCAAACTCTTAATCCTTTGGCAAAAAGTTTCTCTGCAGCGAAAGGTAAATGAATCCAGGGCTGCAAACAAACACCGTGAAGACAGCGTGCCCCACGGAGCAGGGCGGGCACAGGGACGGTGCCCGCTCAGCCCCGCGTGGTCCGTGCCAGGCAGCACCATCAGCCCTGCCACCAAGGAGCCCCCAGCAGCCTCCCCGCAGCCCCTCCGCTGCCAGGGGACGACGTTCCCACGGCGCCCGCCCGGGGAAGAGGGCCAGCAGCTGCCCCCCACTCAGCGTGGGCACAGCCCAAGGGACGCGGGCCGGGACCGTCCCCGGGCAGGGCAGAGCCGGGGTCGGCAGCGATGCCAACTGCGCAGCGCCGGGATCACGAGGCTGGCACCAGAGGCTCGATTTACAGGCACCCCAGTCCCAAAATAAACCCGCGTTGGCAGCGCTGTTTGCGGGTGGGCGCGGGGGCTCCTGGTGCACGTGGGTAAGAAAATACAGGAAAAGGGACATTTCAGCAGCAGGGAGTGTCGCCTCGGGAGGTACTGGCTGGATCTGCACGCTCTGGAACTCACCAATGGGCCCAGCCCAGCAGCTCCAGCCTTCACGCCAGCCACAAAACACCCAAGGGATCACCCAGGTAACTCCCAGACATGGCCAAGCAGAGCCCCTTGGCTATTGTCTCATGCTCAGCATCTTCCTTCTCTGTTATTTAATTAGAAGGGGCACAAAGCACTCACTCTTGTTATTAAAAATGAAAATTCAACAAACACGAGCTAAGTGTTACCTCTGAAAGGTGATCAAACACAAACAGGGCTTTAAAAAAAGCATCATTCCATCTGAATTACATAATTAAAACAGAGTGACAGCACCGTGAAACAACATCAGCCTGAAAGGCTGTTCATAATTCATAAGCAAGTTCCTTTTCATCTCCTTTGTGTACTTCTCCAAGTACTGTTTTTCCCAGAAGCTGACAGAGGAAGGAATACGGACGATGATCTCATTAATTGCAGGCACTAATATGCAGTGAGCTGAGAAATTACACAAAATTTCACGATATCTAGCCAAGAGGACAGAAAAACTTCCATTAGGTTCAGAGACAGATGAATGTCTCTTGGAGCAATAGAACAAAGTTGTAAAAGAAATTGTCTAAACACTGCATATTTTTTCTTTTTTCTTTTCCCAATTTTTCCATATTTATTATAGTTTAAGTAACTCCTTGGAGGTCTGAAACTTTTGCCCTTTTCTCCAGGGGCTGGACACTTTCCAAAGAGACATGAGATGGGTTTGGATTCACAGCAGCGCAGCCTTTGGGGCACAGCAGTCCCATCACAGCAGTATGGACATCCATTTTCCTTCCTGTCACTCCATTCCCTTGTCCAAAGTCCCTCTCAGACCAATACAGCCCTTACAAATCAAACCTCTCACAGCCAAGAGCTCTGTGAGCTACTGCCAGGGGCCACCACGGGGGTCTGCAGAGCAGGCTCGTGGCCAGAGGAAAGCCAAGGAACACTCACATGCTGATAAGTTCCTCAGGGCTGCTGAGAATTAAACTAACAGAATTTGCCATCCCAAATCAGCTTAGGCCCAGTTCAGCAGCTGCCTCAGAGCAGGGTAGCAATTAGAGACCAGATTATCCAACACAAAACCCCGGCCCACGGCCTGAGCTGCAGGGGACGGGGAGCGGGTTTGCCTGCACGTCTCTCCTCCGCCCAAATAAAAGGGCACCGCAACTGGGACCTGCTCCACCTCCACCTCACCCAAAACCTGAGCACCTCCATGTCCACCTGCAGCATCTCCTGCCACTAAATGGATCTTCCTTCCTTGATCTTTCACCCCTTCTTGCTTTCCTTCTCACTTTTGGCCTGGTTTATCTGACCAAGCCAAGCCCAACCTTTCCCAACACACTGCAGACCCCACCCTTCCCACCCCAGCTTTCCCCGGGAGCTCTCGGAGGGTGTTTAAGGGCGGCCACGGCCCAGGGAGGTGCTGGCACTCCAGATCACCCAGCTCATTCCATAATATGATGCAAAAATCAGGCTGTCCCTAAGTCTACTAACTTTAGCTAGATTAGAGCTCTGATCAGAAGGGCTTACGTGGCAGCAGAAAAGGAAGCAGCAGCAGTTTTAAAGGCTGCCCTGTGTGTTCAGCAGGCTCTTTGTGAGAGAGGGAAGAGAAGCCTCTTTGGCACGGATTTACCAGGCTGCCTTCGGATTTCTTCCCAACCCCCTGCTACAGCATCTTGCAGTCGTGCGTTTGACTGAGCCCCGAGATGGTCGATGGGTGGATAAATTCCTCCTCCCCAAAATCCTGCTTGCATGGGAAGCCTTTAAGCAGTTGAACACGTAGAGCGGATCAAAGAGAAGGCAGATCTTATTTACCAGCTAATTCTCTTTGACTCTTCCCATCCCAGGCCGAGCCCAACCTGCTGCAAATCGGAGCATCTTCCTGCTGCTGCAGGTTTTAAGGCGGGCTCGACAGCTCTCAGGCTTGTACCAGTCATTATTTACTTACAGAAAATGCTGGAAGGCTGATATTCCCCCGGCACTGCCTTTCCAAGGCTGGGCTCGTGCCCAGATGTGGCTGCACCACCAGGCACAGCAAAGTCCTCGGACAGTGTCCCAGACTGCTCCCCCAGCCTGCCCCCTGCCACCAAAAAGGACGGGGAGAGGGACAAGAGGGAAAAAAAGTTCCCAAAAAATGTCACTGGAGTCTTAATGAACTGGGACAATCGGTGGTACAACAGCAGTTCTGCCCCATCAAGTGACTGCTTTACCTTGGCTGGCAAACGACACCATGAGGAGGCAGAAATTGCTTTTCTGAGAGATTGCATTGCCTGAAGAAAGAACAACAGGCATCCATCCCCGCTAACTGAGGGCTGCCACGCTCCCCTGTGTCGCTCACGTGGAATTATCAGGGATGTCCCCAGGATAAGCAGCAGAGGACAGACCCGCTTGCAGAGCAGTCCAGGGGACAGGGGCCTGGCAGGGCTCACCTGCTCTGGGGACACTTGCAATCTAACAAACACAGCACAGTTCGTGTGGCCACCAGTGCCTCATGGTTATCACCATTTTCTTCATTAATACGAGGCCATAAACAAGCTGACGGGTCTTATTTCATGCTCCAGTGGGTACCACACCACCTCCCAAGGCAGGGACAGGCTGGTGGGTACAGGATCACCCCCATCTCCCTCAGCACAGCCCATCTGGGAGGGCACTGAGCACTGGTACACCCATCCTGAGCTCCCAGACAGAGAGCCCGGAATGCAATTCAGCCAATCAAAGAGCTGAGAAATACCCAAAAACTCACTCTGTCAGCCAGCCATACACGAAACACCCTCACAGGAACAGGGGGTGGAAACACCCTGAGACAGCGCAGAGCTGAGCTCTCAGACAGGAGCTCTCAGACAGGAGCTCGCCCCAGCTCGCACCGCGATCCATCGAGGTGTCTGTGGCAGCCTGTGAACAGCGACTCCTCAGGAGCAGCTCTGCTGTTCCTCCTCACACGAGCTCCATTTCCCAGCCAGAGCTCTGCAGCACAGCCCGAGCTGCAGGACCCAGCACGAGAACCAAAGCTCTGCTCGCCCCCAGGCTTTCCCAGGACAGCACAGAGCCAGGGGCTGGGGGGATCCCTGCGGCCTGACACGAGCCCCAGGCCATCTGCAGGGCACACACGCTCTGCACTGCCCAGGTCAAGTGAAATGTTCTGCATTTAACTGCAAAAATTGCAGAGTCCACTGCAAGGAAACCCCCCCCTGCAGCACTGCACTGCCTTCCTGCCAGCCCCGGGAATCTCTCCTGTCTTTGCTGCAGCAGCGAGCAGCCACCATCTCTGTGGCACACAGAGCCAGGGCCCCGGGCACAGGACTGAGCCTCCCACAGCCTGCACTTCCCGGGAGCTGCTCCAGCCGCCAGTCCCGAGCTGCACATCAGCTTCCCTCCCCAGGCTCTCCGTGGGCAAAGCCAGATGATGCTGCTGCGCCTGGTGCCAGGCTCAAATGATGCTGACACCGAGATGAGATCAGCGTGCAACCAGAAGCCTCATAAATTAAAGAGAATTTTATGAGAAGAGAACTTCACTTGACCTGTAAAAGGATTTGGAGATTTGGGTGCTTGGCATCGCCTCCCACCTTAACCAAGTCAGGAATGTCTGTGTGCGCTGCAGCACCGCAGGAAGGGCCTAGAGTAGATTCCCTGGCTTCAGAACAGCAATGTTGGATTGTGGAAAGATCAAGAGAATGAGGCCCTCAAAAACTGGACAGAGCAAGGCTGCAATTTGCCAGGCCAGGCTCAGATCACACTGCTTGGTCCTTCTTCCCTTGGACCACCAGCACTGCCCCAACACCCCCCAGGCGCTGGTTCCAGGCACTAAACCAGCAGAAACTGAGCCCCTCACAAGCAGAAATTGCATGTGACACTGTGGGTCAGCTCACCCTGATTTTGGAGCAGCAACATGACAGAGGGAAAAGTGTGGGGGGCCAGTGCTGTGCCAGCACCAGCCACCACCCAGCTGCACCTGAGACCCTCCGGGTTTTGCCTCAGGCTTGAAAAAGACACTGTCGAGACACAAGGTATGTGTTTATTGCTTACTTTGATCTCAGCTGCTCCCCTTTCTTTGATTTCACAGTGCTGACAACATTTGCTGCACCCTGACAGAAGTTCTGTGAATATTCAATGCTGCCTCAGTAACGAAGATATTAAATACAAAAGATTCTTCATGCCACAGCTCCAGTCTAGTGAGCAATCCCAGACAGAGTGGACGAGACAGAACCAGGAGAGCCTTGTGGCCACTAATGTTGCAGGAGATTTTCTCAGGGCAAGGAAAACATTCTTCACGGATTGGGCCGTCATTTCTAAAGTTATTTTGAGCTGTTTCAGCACATGGATAGAAAATAAAATGATGACAACGGCACCATCTGCTCCAGCTACTGTCACACCACCACGGCTGGCATCGCTCTCGCAGCGACAGAAAGCCTGTCCCAGGGGAGAAGCCAAGGCAGGTGAGGCTCCCCAGGGATCGCTGCCTTCCTTCTGCAGCATCCAAGCCTGCACATGCAGAAGTGGATTCCAGCGTGCTTGCACACAGAAGTGGAGGGAAAGGACAGGGTGTCCAGCAGCGATGGTCACAGGAACGGGCGTCACCAGCTTGCCTGGAAACACCCGGCTCAGCCCTGCAGGAGGAAGACAAGTCTCCCCATGCAGTTCATACACTGTGCTCGTTTCACCAAGCCATCACTTTCAGCCACTTGACACCCAGCCTGGGCACCAGACAGCCCTTGGCCCCACAGTGTCCAGTTCCAGCACCCTGAAGGTGACTGACAGCGCTGGAACGCAGCAGGCGGCCTTACCAGGACAGTCTATAAATACAGAGCATTCTCGACACACTGGTTCCTTGGCCTAGAAAGCAACAAACACGTCAGATGTCACCAGCTTTCGGGGCTTCAGCAGGACTCATCCTCACCCCAGCAGTCACCATGCAACCAGACAGGGCTCTGCAATGCCCATTTTAGCTTCTGTCTGGCTCTGCTGAATTATTTTTGTTTTTCATGACTCAGAGGCACTTCAGATGAGGTCAAAAGTCACAGTGTGTTTCCTGAACATCATCTTTCTTTCTTTAATGCCAAAAGACAACAAACAATAGGACATTCATCAAGTGTTCCTGCTTTGCTTTTATCTCCCCCATCACGTTGTTGCGTAACAGCAGAAAAACAATGTTCCCTCAAAATGTTCACAACTGTATTTACTAAAACTAAAAGCTCGATTTTTTTATTAAATCTGTATCAGGTCAGTAAGAAGATAAATGCAGGAAAAAAGAGCCTAATCTGGAAGAGCTCAAGGGAGAAAACAAACATACATCAGCAGGAGAGCTGAGCGCAGGGATGAGAGAATCCTTCGGCTCCCGACAGGGAGGGGAGGGACTGGGACACGCCAGCCCAGGGGAAGCGGGTGGGCACCCCAACAGGCTCACAGCCCCCTGAGCACCTGGGAGCTCCAGCCTTGTTCCCAGGAGTTGTGGATCCCACTGCCCAGAGGCTGGCAAGGCACCGGTGCCCGTTTCTGCTCATGTTTCGCACACCACGACACGAACAGCAAGGGAGCTGTGGTGGGAGGTGGTTCTGTCTCCCCATACCCTGCACAAGTTCACAGAATCTGAGAGCCAGAGCTCTTCCTTCTAATACAAAAACCCAACAGTAGCTGCATTTGTACCTTTATTTCTCCTAACAAGGGAGCACAGTTTGTGCTGAGGCACAAGACAAATGAGGATTTTCCAGTAAGGATGAACAGCAAATAAAAACCTTTATACCAAAACATCCCTACTGAGCACTCGGATGTCTCTCTCCAGCTGGTCTTTGCCCAGTTTGGGCCACTTGGGATGACAATCAAGCAGCAATCTGTCTTGCCTTGATTTTAGTTTTATGGGGCCGAGGAGCAGATTTGCAGCACAAGCAGATGCAGGCAGCGTGACTTGTGACAATCCACTTGGGAACACGGACCATAAATTCAGCCAAAGAGTTGGAAAACCATTATTTCCCCTCCTAACCCAAAGGCTAAAGGAGGAGAAAGTTAAAAAAAAAAAAAATCCATAATCCACATGCATTTCATCTTCCCCAGGAATTAGCCCAGTTGGTGCCCATCTTTCTTCTCACAGGGATGAGGGAAATTGTTCGAATTTAAGCCTGCCCCAAGTCTTGGAATTCCAGCTCAATCTTCCCCAGTACATTTGTTAAAAATAAACGAGGTGCAATCAGTCTCCGCGGGGATTTTATCCTCTTTCAGCTCTAAATGCAGCTCTGCTGCCACACCAATGACACGTACAAAAGGGCCGCCTGCCTCAGAGCCCCACTTCTGCCTTACAATAATGTCACTCCTGCTCTCGGGTTACGAGGGCTCCATTCACGTTCCGGAGGGTCACGGGCTCTCTCTCAATCACCAGTACAAAGGCTGCAAGACGCAGGGCTGCTGGTGTTCCAGCACTGCTTGTTTTTATGGTGGATGAACGGAGCCAGACTGTTCGGAGAGGCTCTGACCACACCTAAAGCCACGGCTTTGTCATCCCCTACCGAGGGAGGCACGAGCCGGGAGCCGCCGGCTCCCGCTCTCCCCGCAGCAAAGGAGCCCCACCGAGCCCAAAAGCTTTACCCACCTCGCAGAACTGCCCGTTTTCACTGATGAGAAGCATTCAGGGCTTTTTCCTGACTGCGGGACTTCAGTGCAAGGCAATCCTTACTCGGCTCAAAAACTCACTTTGCACCCACCCAGCAGTGCCCAGCTCCCTCCTCAGCCCGGTGCTGCACCCCGGCCACGCCAGGCACGGGCAAGGTGCTTCTCACCTGGACACAAACACGCAAACACTACAGCCCCCAAGCAGGGTTTTGCCATTTAAGAATTTAAGCACCAGGAGGCTCCTGGATGCTGACAGAGCAAACAAGCCCACCGAGCCCAAAACTCCTCTGTTAACGTGAGCAACAGCAGCGAATGAAACCTGCTCTGGAGCTGAGCACGGACCTCAGACAGCCGTGACAATAAACCCTATTATTAGACACAAAAGCAGTGACATATTTGAGAGATTAAGCATTAATAAGTGCCTTCACATTAAAGAGTATTCATTCTTCACCTCCTGCCTGGAGGAACCTGGGGGAAGGGAGGAGCTGGCAAAGTAATCCAGCGAACGCTGAAATAGGGGGAAAGGCAGAACTCTTGCAGAGTAAGCTCCAAAACCAAGAAATAAGGATGCAGCTGAGAAGTGCTGCAGATGAGAGATTCCCGATGCTGGAATTCCACACCCTGCAGGGAGCTGGGCCCGCACCTTGCTCTCAGCAAGCCTGGTTCCTCGCTTAGCTCTTGCCCAAGGCAAGGGCCAGGCAAGCACCAGCTGCCTCGGCAAGGAGGCCCCAGGAGAACATGGACCTGGGGCTGCCAGGCAGGATTTAAAATGGAAGGCAGAGAGGGCAGGAACAACGGGAGAGACGGATGAGGAAGGAGAGCAGACAGGACAGCATGCCCACGTGTGCACAGGGTGCTCGGATTTGGCAGGTGCCCAAGATGCTGCTCAGGATGAGAACAAAACCGGGGAGCACCGTGGACTCCTCCAGCTCACAGCTGCTCTTTTTGGATCACCCACCCACCACCACAACCCTGCAAGGCTCCACAAACCCCAGAGTCACCCCCTTTGTCACAGCACAGGCCCAACATCCTCATTTTGGTTCCAATACCCTCATTTTGGTCCTCTCTAAATCTGTTCTCCCGGGCAGTGACTCCCAGCCACGCCACAGCTCGAGCAGATTTTACCTGCTTTCCTTTTTGCCCCCAACAGCAACATTTATTACTTCTGCCTATTCGCGCCTGCCAGGCTCTCCATTATTACACCAGGAAATGCTGAGGGAAAAGCATGTAGTTTTCTGTCCAATTTGGAGTCCTCCATTGTTAAAAGCTCCTTGTACAAATCCCTCCAGGCAGCTCCAGGCAGCACCCTTTGTCATGCTGATGAGGCAGGAGGTAAAACCACATATAAGCAGTAACTTCAGAGGGCAGAATTTGCTCAGGGTAAAGTCTGCCCTTGAATTCAGAGTCAATGGGAGCTGAAAATCAGCCACAAAAGGCAATTCTGACTTTGGATTAAATCCCAGCTTTGAGCTCACGAACACCACAAGCTACAGCTACCAGCAGAGAGCACGAGAAGCTCCAGTTCTGTGCCATTACCCAGCTTCAAGCTCCAGTTCTGTGCCATTACCCAGCTTCGTCACGGGTCTCACCTTAAACCACACAGGTAACTCAATCCCAGCAGCTCGCACCCCATCACATCCAGGACCTGCAGCGGAGGGTAATGAAACACTCGGCTCCTGCATGGAGTGAGCCAGCACTTTGTACCAGGCGGGTCAGCACGAGGGGAGGAACACGAGCCACGTTTCCAAATCTCACATTTCCTTTACTTCTGACCATACCAAAGTCAAGCACAGCTCCAGATACAAATGCCATTTTTATACAGCGGCTCCTCACATAACCCTGAGCAGACAGAAATACAGAGCAACCTCCAGGAAGCACATCCCTCTGGACAATCCTTTCTCCTGGGACAGCCTCCTCTGGCAGCCCTTCCATCATCGCCGTGTTCTTGGCCTAACACAGTGAACGCTGCAGAGCAGGAACAACCCCTTCTCCCTCTGCCCAAGACTCATCCTGATACCTGGAGATCCACAGCACCCAGCCAAGACAAGCCTTGTTTGCCCATCACTCAGCCTCTCATCTGGAGTGTGACAGCCCTGATCTGCCCTTGGTTTAACTGAGAACGTGCACAGCTGGCCAGATGCGTGCCCTGCACCGGGAAGCTCACGTGAAGTGACATTTCACTGCACACAAGAAGGAGCAGAGCTGCTTCTGAGCGGCACACACGCTCCGCATTGAGACCAAGCCAACACAGCCAGGATTTAAGTAACTTTTAACCAAAGAAAAGATAAAATGTTTCCTGGGACAGGGAACAATTTTACCACTCTGAACATCTCCTCTACTTGTGCGATTTCAACTTCAAGAGCGCAGCCCTGCAAACTCTTCTTTGCAGCGCACAGAAAGCAGTGGGTCTATCTCAAAAGTGAATCTCCAGCCCACCACAAACAGGCTGAGCTGGATGTCCTCAGGACTCACAGGAGAGGCTTCTTTAGGTTTTGTGAGTCATTTACAAACACCTCAAGGAATTTCATTCTGCAGCAAGTGACCTGAGACACTGATGAAATCCATCTGAAATTCCATCTGGCACTTCCAGGCAGACAGCCCTGGGCAGGAGCTGAGGGGAGCCATAAAGTGCAGCTCTGATAAGTGGCAGAAAGCCCTTCGAAGTCACACACATGCTAATCAAACCCCTCAATACAAGTGATTTAATCACCTCTCTTTAAGTGCTGAAGCGTCTCCATGACCAGCAGAGTTAACACAGCCCTTCCTGCCCCTCAGGGCTGCACCTCATCCCTCAGTATCTCACCCCAGCCTCTGTCCTTCACATGTGCCTTGGAGCATCACCACAGAGCCGAGCCCCAGCTCACTCGGAATCACAGAATCACGGAATGTCCTGAGCTGGAAGGGACCACAAGGATCACTGACTCTCATCCCTGCAAGGACATCCCCACAATCCCACCCTGTGCCTGAGAGCATTGTCCAAACACACCTCAGCTCCTGGAGACAAATCCCTCTGCCCTCCCCGGGCACCGGTGGGACAATCCCTCCCACGGCTCTGGAGGACAGCACTGAGGGATGAGGGAAGGCAGAGAAGCAGGGACAGACAGGCAGTGACACCACATCTGCTCGAGGAAGAGAGGTCAGGGCAGGTAGAGTGGGAAGGCTGCAAAGATGGAAATAATTAGCCCAACTGCAGCAATAATCCTTTCAGCTTAACAGAAGGTATCCCCTGGTGCTCCCTTTCCTTGGATATTTAAAGAAGAGACACTGAAAACAGGAGCCACGCTATGTGTGATGGCCACCTTTGCTAATTGGTCTGCTTGGAAAGAAAAGGGAAAAAACATGGATTGATTTCTGAGGAGCGAAAAGCTCATTAGACTTGCAAAGAAAACCCACTCAAGTCTAAAGGCACAGATACTTCTCCTCCAGACTCCAGTGTAAACCACACATGCTTTCCACAGGCACTTTAAAAAAAACCAGCCTACAACCAGCAGATTTCAGGGTAAAACAAAGCTCCTGCTCACAGATGGAGGAGGGAGATCCATCCTGCTGCAACAGAGACCCAGATTCACTCAGTCCCTCACAGCAGAGCTGTGCCCACCTTGAAAACCTCACAAGGGGTTGCCTAAAGGGCCACAGTTCTGCTGTATCCAGCACATCCTGGGGTGAGCTGCAAAGACAACTTGGGACTGAGGGCTGTTCACGCTAAAAAGCCAGGTGGGAACAGCACTGCACGGAATTCAACATGGGGGCTGCACCTCTGACAAGGCTGAGCCAGCCTGGCGCTGTGTGAGGTTTCACCAAACAACCCACCACCCTCTGCCCTGGACCACTCACCCTAATCCTCTTCCCAGAGCTGCTACGAGGTGAGTGGGAACATCTCTGTGCTGCTCTGCAAGATCAGCAGCCCAAAGACTTCTGCAGTCGCCTCCTTCCTTTTCCATCTCCGCAGGCAGGCAGAGCCCCTGGCATCCAGCACCACCCAGTTTAAAGATGAGCACCCCCATCCCCGAGGATGTGCCCTTGGGGTGAGCCCCAGGCGCCATCCAGCCAGCTCTGGAGTCTGAACGCTACAGCTAAGCAAGCAAAGTCCCTGAGGCAGAAAGAGATTACACTGCATTGGCAGAAAAACCTGGAAAGCCAGCCCAGCTCTGCTGCCACTGCAGCAGGGAGAGGTCCTTGGAGAGCTGCTGCTCCTCTGAACTGAGGCTGGGAGCAGCCAGGATGCTGAGGGGGGTTCCCCCTCCACCCAGCTACAGGACAGGTACACAAGGGAAACAATCACCTCGGGGTTTAACAGCCTTGGCTCCTCTAATACAGCCAGAGAGGCCCATTCTGCTTTAAGAAAGGGCTCCCAGTGCTCTCCCACAGACTCATGGGTTTGCAGACCTCAGAACGAGCCAGAAAGCACCAGCCATGACCAGTTTTGCTCAGAGCTGGCTGCTTTACCTGTGTGCAGAGCCACAACCCTCCGAAATTCCTTTTAAACCCCGCCACCGCATTCCAGCAGCCCCAGCACGCCACACACCCTCAGCATCACCCAGAAGGACTGTCACCAGTCCAAGGCACTTCACTACAATCTTCCACCTCTCAGTCCAGCCCACACCTTAGCACAGCCAGCACACAGCCTAGGAGTCAAGCAGGCAGCCTACAAGCCAGCAAGCTGAGCAAACTGGAAAACACTGGGAGCCGGGTGGAAACCAGCACCCTGGTTCTTCCCTGACTCATTCACCAAGTGTCAGAGCGTTCCTACAGCTAAATTAGCACTGCCCCAAAGGACACCAACACCACAGCCAAGCCTCATCAGCACACTGGGCTGACAAAATAAGATTATTCTGCTTGAAACAAACTCAGATCCAGAGCTCTCTTCCAGCTTTTGAATAATCTTGCTTTTGGGAAGAAAGGGACTGGCCACCCTGAGCACTTCCCCTCAGACACTGCCTCATGATCCAATTTTCCACGCTCTGCCAACCAAGAGGGATTTGTCTGGAAGCCTGGGGTGGGCACACCCAGCACCCACCCTGGCCAGCAAAGCCGGACGGGCCCACACGGACGCTGCGATGGGGTCGGCAGCCACAGTTGTGCTGCAGGACGTGTCAGGACAATTTGCCACTCCCGTGCTGATGGAGGCAGGCTTTCAGGAGCTTCGGCAGTGACACCAGCTCAAAAACATTTCCAACCACAGAAATGCTGGAAATTCCAACAGCCCCACAACGCTGCGAAGCCCAACTTCCACGTGGGGACATAAACACAAGCAGGGAGCAATTTGCTCCATCCCTTAAGGACTGCTCAGCAGTGCCCCAGCAAGGTGGTACCCAAACTCTTCCATGTCCCACGCCTGGCAAAACCTGGGAAAAAGACTATGGTGTGACACGGACCAAGGAGCACGCTGTGAGGAACACGGTTCTCCGAAATGCAGCACAGGAACATGAAAGGCAGAAGATAAAACACCCACCTCACTGGCATGCTACGAGCATCCCTGACTGGTTACACCCAGCTCTTCCTCAGTGGAGAAAGAGCAGCTACAGTGTCACATTTTTCTCGTTTTTATCCTGTGGGGGCTGGCCAGGGGAGCAGAATTTCCCGTGGCTTTTGGGAAGGAAATGACAAAGCTATAGCACTCCCTTTTCATATATAAAATATGTGAAATAAATATGTTTGCTTGGTCCAGCTGGATCCTCCTGAAGCACAGAGGGAAGCGGACAGTTTGAATGGAATGCCTTGGGAAGGCACAGGCTGGAAGCAGAGGGCAGCAGGGAGATACAGAGGAGTGGGAAGAGTGAGCGACTAAATCAGAAGCCTGACCTGTAAATACTTAACACAGTACTTGACAGGGAGACTGGACCCATCCCCTCCTCAGGGAGCTCCCCACAGGGCACACAGAGCTCCCACCACTTCTATCCTCAGTTAATCCCAGCTGATGCAGGATAAACATCCCTATCTGATCTGTGACACCATCTGTGGGATGGGCATCACATTTCCCCAGGCCTCAAAAAAGGAACCCCACCTGCATCTCATTTAAAGAATGATAAAATGCAGTACTTTAATCAGGTGTGAACTATCTGCCAGTGGATCCCCACCCCTGGAAGTGTTCGAGGCCAAGTTGGAGCAATCTGGTCTAATGGAAGATGTCCGTGCCCATGGCCGGGGGTGGAACTAGATGGTCTGTAAGGTTCCTCTCAACCCAAACCATTCCATGATTCTGTGTTCAAATCCTCTACAAACTACAGGTAAATCAGCCAACACTACGCTTTTCTCCCTAAGCTGCACATCTTGGGGTGAAAACCAAGCATTTTGTCTATCAAGAGGGAACAAAGCATAACTAGGTTAGACAATTTCTCACTTCTAGAGAGAATGAGATTTTCATTTTTCTCCCCTCAAGAGCAGCCTGTAAACGCCCATTAAACACCCCAAATCTGAGCTACTAGCAGCAGAGCCAAAGCCCCTTCAGTGGATGGACAGGGGCAGCCATAGCTCGACAGAACAAATTAATGATCCTCAGTAGCAAATTCTGTTCCACTGATTCAGACACGCATCCAACATCTGCCCACATCCACGCCGGGGAAACTCGGGAATACGCTGCATACAAATGGTGACAGCTTAGCTCATCTCAGCTGCTCCTTCCAGCACGTTTCCAGGCAAGAGCAGCCTCTCGCTGCAAATGGAGCTGCACCTCGCATGGTGGTACCACAGCAAATGGAAGGAGAAACTCCCTTTAAAGTGACGGCAGCTGCCCTCTACGAGCAACAGCAGGATTGCGTTTCTAGGTGTTCAAAAACACCAGGAAAAAGCAGCTTCCCTAAGCCAATCCTCCCTTGTGCTCATGTGGCAGACAGGGATGCAGGCAGAAACCTCCATCCCTCACCTGAAATGAGCTGTTTCTGCTCCTTGCACGTTTAATTGCTCCAAGGCAGGAGGGCAGGTGTGCACTCCTGGAAACACCTGGCGAGGAAACTTCCCTCTTCCCAGCTAAGTTAGACTTAAAATAAAGAAATGCCCAACAACTACCAGTAAAAAAGGCGAAACCCAGAGAGGGGGGCAGCCCCACAGCCCGCCTGGTGGATTTTGGGACAAGAAAGAAGAGGCAGCATGGGAAGAGGCAGATGGAAGGGACAAGGGGGCAATTCCAGCATGACAAGGGCAATCCCAGCATGGCACTGGGATGCTCGGGATGTGCACGGCAAATCCAGGGACCACCAGTGACACCAAGCAGCACCACCCCAGCCCCAAACCCACGGGGCTGGGCACCAGCATCCCCATCCTGGCTGGAAAACACCCTGGATTCAACAGGATGGGACCTGCCTCGCTCACGTTAAACACCGAACCCCTCGACATGGGCACCGGGGGGTGCAACAAAGGCGGGCAACGCCGGGGTGCCGTGACCTCAATAACGCTTCCCCCCGCCAAAATTAAGGGCTGGGCGTGGACAGCTCCTTTTTTTCCATTTTTATTTGAAACGCTTTTTCGTTATGCTTTCCTATTATTGATTAATTTACCGTTTTTAATCACCGCTGCCTCCCCCCTCGAGGCGGCTGCAGAACATGGCCCCGCGCTGCCGCCCCTCCTGCCGCAGCCCCGGCCCCACCTGCCGGGAGGAACGGGGCCGAGACCGGCGGAAAGGGGCAGAAAGCGCCCAAATCCGCCCTTCTCCATCGCTCGCTCGCTGCGCTCCCCGCCCGCCGCACCTGCCGCAGGGGCCGCGCCTCGCGCTGC
>VXBT01012008.1:20999-39312 GCA_013400235.1 Oriolus oriolus | reverse complement strand
AGAAGGAACCCTGAATATTTTTTTATAAGAGTACTGAAAATAAATTACATGAGATTCTTGAATGGTTTTCAATAAGAAGGATTCCAACACCAAAGGCACAAAAGTCTCTCATGCGTATATGCAAAAGTCACTTTAAAATAGAATACTGATTTTTTTTTAAAAAAATCAAACTATTTTACAAATTAAATAATATTTTCAAAATATAGTAATGTATAAAATTTTAATGAGGTCTACAAATAAATATAATTAAACAACAACCTTCATATCTGATAACCCTTTGCATAGTCTATTCAAGAAACACAACACATCTATGAGCAAGGTTTTAACAAGGCCATTTTATTAGATGTCCTAAATTGCCATTTTAAGTAGTTAAGGATCAGATGGACCATGGACAAATGTTGTACTCTATTTTCTTGTGTGATATTGTCTGTGTTTAGGACTACATAAGACTCTATCTGTGATCAAAAATCCTGCCCAGCTGGCTAATTTGGTGATATGATTGGTCTGCACACAGAAATGCCTTCACAGTGTTTCATCATCAGCTGACAATGACAGTGGGAGGAGAAATCAAGTTTTATTGCCCTCAAGGTCAGCTACAAAGTCCAAAGAAAACATTCATGACAGCATCATGTGATGTTTTATTTCCCTGTTAGGCTTGACCAGTTGCAGTACTGCTGATATTCCAGTGGAATTAAAAGCCTGAGCTATGTTTTAAGTCCAAAGTGAGTGAAAGGCTCAGGATTTCTCTAATGGTGAAATCTACATTAAAAGAATAATTCAATCCCTAAATTAATGAGCCCTCAGTGATATTTAATGTGAAGCCTCTAGGTATCAAAAATGATGGGAACGTAAGTTTGCTTTACAGGGGGGCCCTGGAATCTTCTCTCAGTGCTCATAGCAAAAATGTGAAGGCTTGGAAGCAAGGCGTTAATCAGTTAACTGAAAACATGCCATTCAGAGATCCATTAGATTTTAAAATCAATTGAGACAACTGCATTAGTAAAGATTAACTTCGCCATGGAAATGAACTGTTGTCAATCAAGTTGACCTGCAACTATAATTGGCATGTAGGGCACGCCTTCCACCACAGGACTTTTGTCTCATATTATTCAGGATCTATATTAAGGTGATGCTTCAGTACAATCCTTTCACCTCCCTTTTTTAAGTAATGTTCTACTTTATGTGCTAAAGAGACATCGATTACATGTTCATTACCAAATGGACAAAAGGAAATGCAAATGGAAAAAGAAAACATACCATACTCACAGCTCTGCTAAGTACAGATAAAGGCAGGTTTAATAGCTTCCTGACCTAATATATGGATAGATATTCCATAGCTTTTATTCCGTCCTTGCTGTTTATGCTGCATTTGTGCTGGTTTGGTTACTTCAGAGAATGGATATTTCATTTCATTTTAATCCATCCCAGATGAATAAGAATTGTAGATAACAGACACAATGTCACAAAAACACTAAAAGCAAGCAGTCTGTGAGAGCACTCTCAGCAGAGCCACTGCATTCACCTCACTCAGCCACCATGTAAATATCTTACAGTACAGTGGAAACAGGGGAGCAGCCAGCAGGCCCCCACCACACCTGTGCATTGTAAGATGGCCCATGGAGTTTGTGTGAGGATGGTTAATGGTTTTGTGCCTTTAACAAACAATAAATTAAAATCAGAAGACAGGAAAGCTGTTCTGCAGCCATCCTCTCCTGCAGTCTCAGCTCAGTTTAAATGCAGACTTCATCTCCCCAGCTCCTTCCACAAGCTACAGAAATACTCTAGAGACTCAGGGATTCAAGCTTCCGGCTTTTCCTTTCTTGCCTAGTCTTGCTATTTGCAAGCATAAACCCCTGCTAAATATTAGATAAGGAGGGAGGAAGTAGGAGGAGAACAGTAGTAAGGAAAAGCCTGGCTCTCATCAACCCTTGCCCCCACTCCCACGCCCCAGCAGAGAGGCATCAAAGTGAAGGTGCTGGTTAGAGGGGATGTTGCTCTCTTGTGAAGGAGCAGTAAAGGTAAGTTCAACATCTCTGGGGAATAGAGGGGATCAGACATGGGGAAGGATTGAAAATCCTTCTCTGGCCAGCCCTGAACCCCACTCTGGCTGTTCCCAGCCTCCTCTGAGCCCCTGCAGCCCTTCAGGTAACCTGTGATTCCTCAGCACTCTTTCCTGGCTCTCCTGCAGAGCCTGCTCAGAGCCTGCATCTTGCCTTCCGCCCTGGAGTTACCTCTGACAACCTGTGGTATGTGGAGGCTTGAAGCAATGTCAGAGAGAATGCAATAGGCACAAAGACAAATAAAGGGCAAACAAAATACTTGTTTTCATAATAACTGAGAAAAACAGATTTAAAGGGATTCGTTTGGGTTTAGTGAGCAATGCTTTAAAGCCTTGTTGTCACACCAGGAACGAAATGTTGAAAGTGAGCATGTACTTGATAATTTCCTGGTATGTTGAAAGAACATGTACAAAAGTATGTTGTCTGACTTGCAGTGTATGGACAGTTATTATTTTTCTCTTTAAGTGAGAATGAAGGAAAGATCAGATGTGTAGTTAGCTGCAGAAGCTGGAAATAGTAGGGATATTGTGAACATCTCATAAAGTTGTGTGTCATAAAAATGAGCAGATGGACAAACATCATTTATTAGCTTGATTTTATCAGATATCTGGTCCAAATGCTTTTTTGTAGCTCAAAACAAGATATTTGGTAAGAGGTATGTATCAACAAACCTTACTGTATGGCAGGAAAACTCTTCAGGTTTCTCAGTATTTTCTCTCCTGTGAGATGTGTTACATTAAATTCACAATACGCTTCTGGGAGCAGGCTATAAACTGGGGTTGAAGAGGGTACAAAATTACTACAGATATTCTATCTGCCTTGAATTATGCTGTAGATTCCCAGCGTGATTATTTGCAAGAAAGAGACTTTTATCAATGCTGGAAACTAAGACCTTCAATTAAATGTAAGGATACTGCAGAATAAATTTTGGGATTAGAAGAAAACAATGGAGAAAAAATAAGATGAAGTCAAGAAATGGTGTTTCCAAAGGTTTCAAAATCATGTAGATTTCTTTATTGTCTTATTTGGAGACTCCTGGCCATATCAGCCAAAAGTATCTGCCCACCATTGACATGAAGGAAGGGCCACAGTGGCTGAGGTCCAGCCCACGTCTCAGCCTGAGACTTCTTTGGGAAGCAGTATCCAAAGACCCCATGCAAATGAATGTGGAACCTATCCTGCAAAACTTAAACACCACAAGGAACTTTTTTCATGCTATTAGATCTGTGGAGCAGGGTATGCTGCTAGTGGGCAAAAATTTCAATGTAGTTAAAAATTTGGGTTTTGTATTCCCTAACCATGTTGTTAGTGTTCAGTAAGTAATTGATATCTTCATGCAAGTGGGATGAGTTTTCTTCATCCACAACTCTCTGAAACTGCAATAAGGATCAGGTGCTGTGGGTCCTTCTGTTGCTACAGTGATGCACGCTACAGGGGTTTTCAAATCAGTAGGGAGATTATCCAAGCTGTCAAAGTGAAACACAACCTTTAAGATAGCTGGAGCGGTCAAGACCTGAAGAGTGGCAGGGGACTAGCTGAATGCAAGATGTTCCGTTTCTGGACAAGGCCATTGCACCAGAAATACTGCTAGGATATAAACAGGAGGAACACCCCTGGGGTGCTGTGTAGAGGCAGGACAGTTGAACTGTTAAAGCTCAGTGGTGGGCTGATGAGTCTAATGACACAAGATGGTGTTTTTGCAGGGTCACCTGAAAATACACCCTGGACTTCTGTTTGTCCCAGCTACATCACAGCTCTGGATGCAATAAATGCGTATCTGCTGTTCCTCTCTGACCTGGTTCAAATGGGAAAGAAACAGGGTTTTGCAGATCTGGAGAAAGACACCACATTTTCAAAGGAAATGGTCAGCATCTCCATTGGTGACATGGACAGTGGGATCAAGGGCACCCTCAGCAAGTTCACTGACAGCACCAGGCTGTGTGGGACAGGGACACGCTGCAGGGAGGGGATGGCATCCAGAGGGACCTGGGCAGGCCTGAGGGCTGGGCCAGTGCAAACCTCATGGAGGTCAACAAAGCGAAGTGCAAGGTCCTACACCTGGGTCAGGGCCATCCCAGACACACCAACAGCTGGGCAGAGAAGTGACTGAGAGCAGCCCTGCAGTGAGAGACTTGAGGGTGATGGTAGATTAAAAAATCAACATTAGCCAGCCCAGAAAGCCAAGGAAATCCTGGGCTGCATCAAAAGGAGCGGGGCCAGCAGGGCAAGGGAGGTGATTCTGCCCCTCTGCTCTGCTGAGATCCCAGCTGGAGTGCTGCATCTTGCTCTGGTGCCCCCAGCATAAGAAGGAAAAGGAACTTGCTGGAGCAAGTCCAGAGGAGGCCATGAATCTGATGAGAGGACTGACAGATCTCCCCTAGGAAGACAGGCTCAGGAAGTTGTAGCTGTTGAGCCTGGAGAAGAAAAGCTTGTGTGGGGATCTTACAGCAACCTTGCAGTATCTGAAAGGACCTACAGGGAAGCCCAATAGGGGCTCTTCACCAGGAACTGCAGTGCTAGAACAAGGAGTAATGGGTACAAACTGCAAGAGGGAAAATTTAGGTTAGGTATTAGGAAGAAATTCTTTACTGTGGAGGTGGTGAGACACTGACAGAGGTTGCCCAGGGAGGTTGTAGATGCCCCAACCCTGGGAGTGTTCAAAGCCAGGTTGGACAAGGCCTTGAGCAACTTGGTCCAGTGGGAGGTGTCCCTGCCCATGGTAGGGACAGGTGGGATTAGATGATCTTTAAGGTCCATTCCAACTCCTTAACGTTCTATGATTCCATGGGTCTATAATTCTGGGATTCTATGAAGAACCCATCTCTGACTAGTGAGGACACCAGAGCTGTGAGGTACCCCAGCACAGCAAAACCAGAGACACAGTAGGTGGAGTGATCTGCTGCACCAAAGGAAGGTGAGAATTATGCTTAAAAAACACAAAGTGCTCCTGAACACATGGTGGTGTCATTAATTAGACTAACCATATAAAAATAAGCAGATCTTTAACTTTGCAGCAGTTAATGCCAACTCACTCATTGCAATTTTTAAACATATATTAATTTTAAGCACTCTTCTCTCCTACATTGTCCCCTCTTCTGCTTTAATCTGCTTCGTCTTTGCTACAGAGGTAAGTGGGAGTGTCCCAGTGCTGGCTAGCATGCTCTGAGAAGTTTCCTTCAAAGGAAACCTTTGCCAATTGTCAGAATAACTGCATGGCTGCATAACTTCATGGAAGAGGAAATAGAAGCAGGGAAACATAACTAACAGCTTGAGAGCAAACCCAGTATGATCTGGAGATATTATGATCTCCAGACTGGAACTGGTTCAAAACTATGCTTGCACCATCGCTTCCCTAGCATTCTTGTGCAAAAACACATAGTGCTTTAAATTAACTTCAAAACAAATTTATTTGGAAGATCTAAAGATTCTAGAAATGTGTTCGGTTAACTAGCATGAGGTTGTAATAAAAATTTTGCAGCAGTATTTAGATTTCTTTGTGTCAGTTTTGCAGACTCTGCACTCAAAAATTAATTAGAGACTAGTTTAGTATGAAGTCATCCACCATCCACCAGGACTATTTTAACAACCTCTGTTGTCATGCAGCAAATGCAAAACCTACATTTTTCTCTAAAACTGGTTTCACATCATTGCTTAGTTAGCAGATAATATTTAGGGAGCTCACTGTCTTGTTTCTCCTGCCATAAGCTGTCATTGGTAATTTGGCAAAACACTGAAAATGAAGGATAAAAAATTGACATAGCCTTAACATATTCACATTTAATTTGATAGAAAAAGTGATTTCTGTCGTACCATTAGTACAGTTCGTTCCCTTCCTGACCTGCTGACGGTGGAAAAGTCCTTGGCTGCCCTCATCCCATCAAGAGGAACAGCTACTGCCTGTTGCAGAGCTAGCAGCATCCTGAGGGGAGATCTGCCAACATCAGCAACCTTCCAGTCTTGCTGCTTTCTGATCTTCCACTTGGGACCCACAATAAAACTTCCTGCGCACACATCGGTGTACCCCATACCTCACACCACCTCTCGATGTGGTGAGGGCGTTGGGTTCAGCCTCAGGCTGGAACACTGGAAGGATGTGCCAAACTGTCCATGTCTGACAGACATACCAATGGGATTACGAACACAAATATCTACTCATTTTGGCCTTTTTAGCAATACCAATCCATTTTAATTCCCTGATGTTGCTGTCCAACACTGGAAAGTTTAAAGCATTGTTGTTTGACAGCAATATGAGTTAATAAATGGGTCCTAGTGCATCAAAGTTCACTTTAAATTCTGCAGCTGTGGGAAGCTTTTTAGGACTGCTTCCAGACTTGTAGTAAAACAGTTGGAATTGTTTTGTGCTGTAATAGGAAAATAAGAATACTGCCATCTCGTCTAGGAAAGACTTTGGGCATTTTGGTTTTTGCAAAACTTTAGAGCAACCATTGAAGGATGCTGCTGCTCCTAACTGTGGAATGTATGAGGGAAAAACTATGAACAAGACAATATGGTCAGTAAGCTTAAAACTTTTGCTTGGCTGAATTGATTCCAAATATTCACTAATAAAGAGGAGGAGTCCAGTACATCAACATTTCTCCACCTTAAATGGGCTGTTCCCCAGAGCAAGGCACAGAATGAGGCTTAATCTCAGGAGGCTTAATCTCAGGAGGGTAACACATAAACCACATACCTGTACTCATTCGGGGACCATCTGTAGATGAGTAAAATGTATTTTCTGAACAAGAATGCTTGTTGTGGTTTCATCAGAAACGCTGTGGCCATGCATACCATGAGAACTTACACAGCATGCAAGCTAATAACTACTATGAGAGGCAGAGTAAATTAATTTGGGATTAAAGTAATATGGTTATTAATCTTTCAGTTGACTTCAAGGGCAGACTTCTGCTACAAAAGGCAACAGATCTAGCTCATGTTACCCATGCTGCAGGTGAAATTGTTTCCACGCCCATGAGTCTGCTTCTATCATCCTTAGCTTTTATGTCTCTTTGAAAATTGTCTCTCTTCAAACTTCAGTTTTGACAAGTAAACAAAAATATAACACATTAAATAGAGTTGTACTATGGTAACATTCTTTCAGTTTAACTGGAATGTGATATAAAACATTGTGGAGAGAGGTAGCTGCATCTCTGTAAAGAGTCATGAATAATGCATTTTTGTCAGTTATTGCTTCATGAACGGTGAGAAAACTTGGACTGCAGAAAGCCAGAATTTTGGAACAGTTGTTCGAAGGAAATGAAGTCTTAGAGCTTATGCATGGAGATTTTGCCTAAAAATCAAGCAGCCACTCCCAAAAGAGGAGTCCCACAGCCAAAGAAATGGCATCAAAGCATGCAAGGGAAATCCTCCCCACTCAGGCAGTTTCTCAGCGGTTCCCTGCACGGTGGGCAGTGGTGCTCCAGGAGGATCTCTCTGTGTTCCCCACCCACATGGCCCTGGCAGGCCCTGGCCCGTGGCCGTGGGCTGAGCCTTCCCCAGGCATGCAGCCTCTGCCAGCAGCTGCACCAGGGCGCAGACCCCTTTAGGCCCAGACCACCTCCCCAGGGGCTCCTCAGGGGAGGACCATGGATTGGAGAGGTAATGTGTTAGAGATCCTGCCATGACTTTGGTTTGCTTTTGTTAGCAAAATGTCAGTCAATACATGCATTTGTCACACTGTGTTTAGCATTGGTTGTTTATGTATACACAAACACAAAAAGATCCGCGTGTGTATACATGTACATAGAGAGATGTGTAATCGCATCTGTCTGTCACAGTGTATTTTTCATGCTTATTTTACTCCTTTTTTCACAGATTTTCAGATTTCCTGCTGGTAAGTGATTTGATGCTAATATAAAAACCTAAATGAAGTTGCACCTGAATTAGACCTGCAGTCATAGTGGTATACCAGTTATCAGTAAGGTTAATTTCTTTTTGTGAAATGAAAATAATGAAGCGTAATTTCTTCAGTGGGTCTCTACAAACACTTTTTCTTTGATGTCTGTTGCTTGTCTCTGTCTGCAAAGCTTTCAGTCATAAGTATTCTCAGCCAAAGTTTCTATGTAGTCAGTGTTAATCTGAAAGTGCTTCAGACTGAACCACCTTCTTCATTCTGATTTGTGATGGTATTGCCAGTCTTCTGCATATCTGTTTAATTTCAAGCAGCAGATATTTACATTGGCACATGTCCAAACACTGACAAAATAAGAAAAGCTATATTGAAATACGCACAGGAGTTTTCCAATAAGCTTTTCTTACTATAAACAGCACCAGATGTACTAGAAGAAGCTGTAGAACATTAAACATAAATAGTCATGTAATACCTTGCTTTTCAGAAAAGTTTCTTTCCAAACTGAAGCAGTTATCTGACTCATAGATTTTTTAATTTTATTTTTTTGCTTTGCTACCTATAGTTGCATATATTATTAGTCATACTGGAACATGTTCTTTTTCTAATGCTACTGCTCCTTTGCACTGATAAAATATGAAGACTGTGTGGTGCCCAGATTCATGTTTCATCAGGTTTTGAATCTTAATTCAGGAAAACATCCATATATCTTCTACTCTCAAACCTGTAGATACACTTGGAAACTCACAGGATTAAGCTTTTGGCACACAGGTCCATTTCTTTCCTGTTCATTTTCTCAGGACAGAAGCATGTGCCCAGATGCCTTTTTTAATCAGAAATATAATTACGTAGTCATGGTTGGCTGAAACTCATGTTTCTACTGGCCACAGCAGATGCAGACAGATCAAAACACTTCAAGTTCTGAAGAACTGATTGTATATAAGTTTCTTTTCTGCATATCTCCTCTTAGATGCTATAGTATTAGCAAGATTTGCACATCATTAGTGCTGCTAATTTGAACATTTCACCTCCTCCTGTAGCTATTTCAATTCGCACTCACAGGCTGCGTGCCAGAGATCAAGCTGTGACTTCAGTGACCCATTAGAGCATTGATTTATGTGCTCACATGGCTCTCTTATTATCTTGTTTCGATTTTGATCTGTTCCAAATTATTCCTGAGGCCATCTCAGGTACCAGCTGACCCAGGAACTGAGAACTGACTTTTTCTTCTTTCTTGTCCCTTCTGCTGGCTCGGTTGGCTCAGACACAAAAGGTGTGTGGAGGAGCCAGGCAGGACTGAAGCACATGGATTAGCTTATTGTGTAAATATCTGAGTAGGTAAAATTACGCAAGAATCATTAACATGTCAAAATTCAGGAATCAAAGGAGAAAATCAAAACAGAAGGGATAAAACGAACAGAAAAGGACTAAGTGTTTTAAGTTCCAGCACTGAATGAAGCAGGTTAATGCAAGACTGAAAAACTGGGGTTCAAACCAAGAATTCCAAACCAGAGGGAAACTAGTATGAGGATATCTGAAGATCATAATGACACCATCCTTCTGTCTGGAAGGACAGCGTAATCTCTCTGCAGCATTGTGGACCCTTAATGTGTGCTGAAAACTGTGATTAAGAAGTGAGGGGCAGCAATGAAGACAAGCTGCTTGGTAGCAATAATACAGTGCTGCAATAAGACAGAAAAGAGATGCAAAAAGACAAAGTAAATCTGATTTTAAATGTTAGTGACTTCAGTGCAAGGTGTGGTCAAGATTTTATGCTTTCTCCTTTTCCTTGCTTATTTACCTTCATGTATGTCAGAAATATGTGATGTGCTCCGAAAAGGGCTGCTTCAAAAGAGAAACTGTTTTCTTGTACCACATTTTGTATTTCTATTCCATCAGATCTCTGCCCTCACAGAGAGCTACATTACTGATCCATGCAGCATCCATAAGTATCCTCCACTTTGAAAGAATAGACAAATTTTATGCATTAATACAGGAAATAAACTGAGAATAGGTTTAGGTTAGACATTAGGAAAAAATTCCTTACTGTGAGAGTGGTGAGGAACTGGAACAGGTTCCCCAGAGAAGCTGAGGATGCTTTGTCCTTAGTAGTGTTCAAGGCCAGGCTGGATGGGCCTTAGAGAAACCTGGTCTAGTGAAAGGTGTCCCTGCCCACGGCAGGGAGGTTTGAGCTAGATGTTCATTAATGTCTCTTTCAAGCCAAATCATTTTATGATTCTATGAGTCCGTGATCCTATGATTCTATGTCTTGTACAGGGTTTGTTTTTAAACCGTTTAACAGTCATTCACCAGATTTTTTTAAATTAGTTAATTGGCAATAATTGCTAGTTAGTTAATTGCTAATATACTAGCAGTCAGTAAACTAAAAGTCCTACAGAAAAGAGGAGGCACTGTTTTACTGTGCACCTCTTCAGTTAAGCACCATAGCAGAACCCCTGGGGGACACAGAAACTGTGAATGTATCCCATCCCAAATCAAGTGACCAAGGTTCTGCCATGACTTTCCTTTCATTAAAAATAATTTTCTAAAATCCTGAACAATGCAGAGCAAACACACTCTTATTATTCTGAAATTTTGCAATGCTTTTTTTCCTGATTTGGCACGTTCAAGTTTTATTACATCCTGGCTCTGAAAAAATGAGAACATAATAACGTAAGCACTCAGAAAACCCAAAGGATACAAATGTCATTTTTCTCCTAGCTTTCTAGATTGGAAGAACAATTTACTTTTTCCTTATTATGCAGGAAAACATGTCTCCCCCAACTCTGCCCCAGCACAATTTGTACTTGCAAGTATTTTCAGCTTTGTGTTTCTCCCCAAGATTGCCACTTACGAGAAATATACTCACCAAAATAATTATTTTCACATCTCTTTTTATAATTTGGGTCTATGGCAAAGCTATTGTTTCTGAGGTAAAGGGACATGCTGTCATGAGACAGGGCACATACCATGGGCTATGTCTTGTTTTAAGGCAATTTAAAAAGGTGGACACTCTAAAATGAGTTACGTCTCCTTAGTTTCAGCCAATCACTTTCCACCAATAAGGGACAAATTTGAGTAGATATAAGTGAAAAAATAAGAGTTTACTAACAAGAGAAACAGCATCAGGAAAAAAAACCCCAGTAAATAATCACTAGATACAAAATTGCAAAATCTCACCAATGCCAGGAGAACAAAGAGACACACAAAATGGTGGGGTACCACTCCCTTCCGAGATGGCTGCCCTGACTGTGTGGAGGGAAAGGGAAAAAGGCACCAGACATATTTTCCCAGATGGAGCCCACCGTGGGTGACTGCATGGCTTGAAAGACAAAGGGAAAATGAATCAGCTCTCTACCCCATGATGGCACTCCCCAGTTGACCATGTGGTCTGGGAGATGTAGCAAGTCAAAAAAAAAAAAGAGATGGCAGATAGAAAGAACCTTCCCGGGAAAGCAGTAGCTTATGGAGCAGTTCTAGGGGCAGACAAAGACTTGCCAGCACAGCAAGAACCGCTGCCTGATGCTTCCTCCTACCACCCGTGGGACTCCACCATTTGGTGCTGATGCTGGGGGGGAAAAGCTGGTCTGTCGGCACCAGCATGGGGTGACCGAGGCTCAGGGACTGGCTCAACCTTAACTGCAAATAGTGTTTGCAAATATACTCAGAAAACAGTTTCTAACTAATTGTGGTATGTTGCTACTGTTGCAAGACCAGAAACCTTCCCAAAACAGAGGCTTCAGCAGATGCTGCCAGGCAAAAGAGGAAGGGGCTTTGGTGCCCCGACATTTTAAAGGGACCAGCACCTCCTGCCTGCCCCTCAATTCCAGTTCCGATCACGGTGGGTCTTAAAGTTGACAATAACAATTCTGGGGCACAGATAGGTATGGAATACAATGATATTTTGTGTTACCTACAACAGCTATTCTGTTGCACTATTAGAGTATTACGATAATAGGAAGGAAACATCATCACTGATCTGATGCCGAAAGATTTTTAGCTTTTTTATATATTTTTAGCTTTGTAGATTTTTAATATATGTAGCCGTATAGTTTCTAGCACCTTTTCACACTTTAGAACAGTAGTTACCCTTTCTCACATATTATGCTATATTCTTAAAATTCTGTTTGGTCTTATTTTCAAGGAAAAGAATTTCTAACAGGGACATCTTGTTTTGCACCAGCACTAGGGCTGAAATAATGAGATACTTCATAGACATAACAAGATATAGGGCTAAGAACCCTTGGAGGGGCTCTAATGGGGCAGATCCAAGGGTGGGTTACCAGGGCAACCGTTCTCCTATTGGATATATTTGCTAGATATGCTAATTAGTTAAACTTCTAAAAATTGTGAAATTTCCATGCTGGACGTGCTCATACGTATAACATGTGCACCTGAAAGCTTTCATTAAAAGACTGCTCTTTATGCTTTCAGTTTTAATATTATTTGGAAAGCTTTTCTTCCAATTTTAGGCAACAGACCTGCAAAGGGCGGAGAGCACCCTGAGTATCCACTGAGTCTGAAGCAATGTGTTTCTGCGCAGAAGAGTGCCATGGTTTAACCAAGCCACCAACCAAGCTCCAGCTAGCTGCTCGCTCAGTGCCCCACCAGCAGGATCAGGAAGAGAATCAGAACGGTAAAAAACTCATGGCTTGAGATAAACACAGTTTAATAGGGAAAGCAAAAGCCCTCCACACAAGCAAAATGAAAGAAGGGATGAATTCACTGCTTCCCATGGGCAGGCGGGTGTTCAGCCATGTCCAGGAGAGCAGGACTTCATCACACACAACAGTGACTTGGGAGGACAAACACCATCACTCCAAATGTCCCCTGCCTTCTTCCTTCTTCCTCCACTTTGTACACTGAGCATGATGTCACATAATCTGGATTATCCCTTTGGTCAGCTGGGGTCACCTGTCGTGGCTGTCTCTCCTCCCAACCTTCCGGGCACTCCCATCTCCCCTGTCAGTGTGGCAGTATCAGAAGCAGAAAAGGCCTTGGCTCTCTGTAAGCCCTGCTCAGCAACAACAAAAACATCTCTGTATTATGAACTCTGTGTTCAGCACAGTTCCAAAACACAGCCTCGTTCCAGCCACTGCGAAGAAAATTAGCTCTACTTGCCAAAATCAGCAGAGAGAGAAAGGGTCCTGCCTTGTGATGTGATGACCCATGACGTGGAGATGGTGGGGTGTTTCAAGCTTTGAAGATTAGTGTTCAAACCTCCATTATGTAAGACTGTTTTTACGATGAATAATTTCCTTATTAATGAAAGAATTGAGGGACGCCAATTGTATGTATTATTTACATGAATTTTAAGTCTTGGACTTGAATTGTATGAACCATGCTTTTACCCACATGGAGTAAACAAACAAGTTCCCTGAGGCTGTGCAATCCTCCTTTCTCTGTGGAGTGTCTGTGTTTTGATCTGCACTGTGCCTTGAGAGTTGGATCTCGCTTTCCTTTTTGGAAAGGCTGTTGGCTGTTGCTCTGAGACGAGATGTAAATCTGTATTCATAGCACCTGACTGTTAGCAACTATTCATTTTTGAGAATTTGGGGTTGCCCTTCTTCACTTTTAAATGGTAAGGCAGAAAGAAGTAGCAGCAGTTCCTGATAGTCCCCTAACCTGCACATTCTTGAAGGCTGATCCAGGTCACAGCTAAGCCCCAGTTAATTATTTGCCGTTGCATTACAATGACTTCTACTTCAAATAAATAGCATTTTAATATGAATTTTATCAGTGTGGGAAGGAATGGAGTTAAGTTGTATGCTAGGAGTCACTGGGGGACTTCATCTCGCATCCAGAAAATTCCCCGAGCGCGGCTTTTTTCACTCAAGTATTGCAAGATCAAGTAGGCAGGAACCAGAAGCAAAGAGGAGACACCTGGAGCACTTGTATCCTTGCTCTGTGCTCAGATCATTCCAGCCTCTTTGGAATCATGCAGCGTTGTCATCATCTGGGGAAATGGGCATTAAGTACTTACTTCTCAAAGTCATGCAGGAGGAAACAGATGACAGTTACAAGAACAATCCTTAATGTGATTAATATGAGCTTCCTTAATATGATTAATAAGCCTTATATCTTCTCTTTGCATTTTTATTTTTAAATTCTGAATAATTTAAAGTCAACTGCTTGGAATAGCATAGCAAATCTCTGTTGGTTCTGACTTTGTTCTTATTCTGCATTTGCCTTTTTCTTATAAACTACCTGTAAGAACACAGAGTAGTTTCATCCTGTGACTTCTAAAACTTATGTCAACTTTTTAGATTTTTTTTTTTAGATCTTTGTAAAAGAAAATTCGATATTTAACCTGAACAATGGTCATGAATATGCAAGGAAAACTGAAAAAAACATGCATTAAAAAAAAGGGGCAGACAGAAGTAACTTACTAATGTACCCACATATGTTTGGTTGATTCAGAATTCATTGATCAGAGAGTGACTCCACTTCTGTGTTACCTGTGCTTTTACAGTCTTTAATGGGGCAAATAAAATTGTTTTCAGTGAAATTCTGGGCAATATTCACATGTTTCACCATTAAAAGAAAAAACAAAACAAACACCACCACCCCGCAGATCCCCCCCAAAAATAGTAATCCCTACTGAAACACAGTAGTAACTTTGTGATGTAGTGGTGGTTATTTATGAGGTGGTGATGACAAGCACATTATGACACGCCAGTGGTACACACAGCCAAAGATGTTTTCTGCCTTCCTCCAGCTGATTGCTTTTCCTTGTGCTTCTGCATAGTACAATACAGACAGCAAGAACAATGTCTCCTGCTTCTTTCTAGCTGCTGCGTTGCAGAGCAGCAGTTGCTCCTCTGGGTAGTCTTTTCCTCTGGCAGAAATTCTTGTTTTCATCCCTGTCACTTTCCAAATTTTCTAATCTGCCACTGCTGTGGTTTGTTTTTTTCTTTTTTCCTCTACATTGGAGTGTCTCTGGATGCCTATTAGTGCTCTGGGCTTAGGAGACATCATGGCCCAAAGTGTCAGAAATGAGACATGTGTACAGCATATGAATACCATTAAGGGTAGAACACAAAACATTCTCTCCAGAAGTGCTATGTGTGTGCTATAAACACCACCACGATATAATAATTCCTGTACTATACACCTCAGGAAGTTCAGCTATGTTTCTGTTGCCTGTGCTCCCCTTAGCAATTAATAGTTTATTACCTTCTGTATTGCTTAAAGGTCTTACATTTCTTGCTGATTTTTGCTTATAGTGATCTTCTATGGCTGCACTACAACCACCTAAGGTATACATGTCCTTCTTGCATGTTCCTCCTTTGTACCTCAAAATGATTCTGTCTTTGGGGTTTTTTTGGATGTATGTTCAGAGTAGAAAAATAAATGGATGGATTTTAATTTCTTCCATGTACTATTATACAAAAGGATTGTTACAAGTGTGTGGGAAAAATTCTGGTTTTCCTAAGAGTTCCAGATTTCATCTTACATCACTAATGACATAATAACAGCAACAGCAATGATAATTAAAATTAAATAAATACTAAAATTAGCCATTATGGCCACTAAGGGAAGTCTCCAATCCATAACTTATGCAGCAAAATCTGACTTACAAAAATTTATAAAAGGAAAGTAATGAGATGTGTTATCTGTTGCCATAAGTTTTGTTCAGGAGTACACGACACTGCTTTTGTTAGGTTTTCTGTTCCAAATGCTTAAGAAATAGTGAGGATATCATTATGAGAAGATCTTGACTATGGGCAGGCTTTTAATACCAGACAAACTGGTTAAGGATGTTGCTGATTGTATTTGCTCATACGGCAAATGTTAAAATTATTAAAAATCCCATTAAAATCATCATTCTCTATTTTCATACTATAATTTAGGTAGAAAAGGATTTCTGAGGTCATTCGGGTCTGCTTCCTGCTCTTAGCAGGGATATCATTAACGGTCAGGCTGTTCATGGCTTAGCCCACCCAGATGGTGAAAATCCCGGAGGACAGAGATCCCATGATCTCCCTTTCCACTTTGGGAGTCATCGAGTTTTGTGTGAAGTTTTCCATAATTTATATAATCTCAATCTCCCTTTTCTTGTTTTGGATTGAATCAACCTTTTTGAAAGACAGACTGACACTTGACATTTTTCTGTCTTTGCTGCTCTCTTCTCACTGTACGAGGTAAGCAGTGAATAGCAGCTGCACCCCCCAGCCCACAAAGGACTTGTGTCACATACAGTATAAGAACTTGTGCAATCATGTGTCACAGACTGCAGCCAGGACACTGGTGGGAAAACTACTGCAGAGAGACATCATTTCTATATCTACCTGTGCATAACAGTATTGAAAAAGTATGTTTGATTGCTCTAACTGTAAGAATTTCAGGTACAGTACAGAAGGTTCTAGACATAGTCTTACTTTGAACAAGTTTAAGAATAAAGTTCACTTCTGGTTTTTCTTTGTGTTCCAAACAACCTCCCCCAGAAAATCCTTTGCGATTGTGTGGTGCCAGAGCTAGCTGTGTATATTGCAGAGAGGAATACTAGTAAGTTCTGCAAAGGTGCTACATAGACTGGTTCTTTCAACAAGCTGTATTCCTCCAGCCCAGCACGTGAGTCACTGTACTTTATCAGTGTTTGAATCTCCAGAGTAATTCTTGCAGGGGTAGAACTGAGCCACTAAGTAAAGGTGGCTGTTTATAGGTGAAAGACACAATTTTTAACTAACTTTAAGTCTTCAATATAAAAAAAGCTCAAACCAGACACATATGCTGGCTGGTGCTTATTCTGATTCCATTGTAAAAACACTGCAATATCCAAGAGCTACACATTCTTTTTAATATGATTGCAATTTTAAGTCAAATTTTGTCTATATTTTCACTTAAAAAAAAAAAAGAATGTCATTTGTATTTCATGAATTTAGTGAGGATGATAAAAGGGACAGACAGTAAGAACAGCATGGTATTTAAAATAAAAGAGTTATCCCTGTGGGTTAGGGGGGATGAATAAACATAAGAACTGAGAAATGGAAAGGTCCAAGCCCTCAGCATATGTAAATTGGTGCTGATACCAGAAGAAATTGTGCCACTTGACACCATCTAGAGTCCTGTGTTACAGAAGAGTATGAAATAAAAGGCATAAGCAATTGCTTTTGAAAAGTAATTTGTAAGCTAAAATCATGGAGATAGGCAAAACAAACCTCTATGGCTTAAAAAAGTGACATATTTCTGGTAATGTTTCTTCTTTGTGGGGATTTAGAGAGAGGATAGAGAAACTAAACATAGCCCTTAAGAAAAGAAATAGAAGAAAAATGTAGAATTTAAACTCGTGACTCTGAGCTCAGCTTCCAGGGATTTTAAGAAAAGATTATGCAAGACAGTCAGTCTTCACTAATTTTCTCTGACAGATCTGGCGGATTGTATTGGATGATAACTCAGAAAAGACAAAAGAATAAAAGGGAAAATCATGGTGATGGATACCAAGTTTCCAGAAGTCTGGACAGCCTATGATGGAGAAAAACTCTATTATAATGTTGATTCCATCTAACAAACATTCTCATCTAACAAACATTCTGCTCTATCACATTCACATCCTCTTTTTGTCTTTCTTTTCTCTATTGCTTCTCTATCTGTGCTGGAAATTTCTACCTCCCAAATCACAGTGTTTTCGTTTATTGATAGCATTTTCCTAGAATAATTTTTTAAGTGTTCTTAGACAAGAGTGATACCATGACTAATAGGACCCATTTACCTGATGTGTTTTTTTCCTTTTTTTTCCTGAAATGTTTTTCTCATAGACCAATATTAAAAAGGGAAATCCTTACTTTTCAAGGATATAATTTGACTCTATTCTTAAAAATGTGCCTTTGCATCTTCAGATAAGCTACTGACTTGTCAGGATAATTATTAATTTTTCATAGCAGTAATAAGAAGGAAGGACATAGGCTTTTTTTTACTGATTCATATATTTTATTTGCTATCTATTTTATCACTGTTAACAATTACATTGTTTTATTGCATTTTTGAACAGCACAGGATTAAATTTAGAGAAGGACAATGTGTAGGTCTTTTTTTTTAAAGGATGTGATCTTAGGTAATTGATAGAAAACTGACCACAGGATTACATTAACTATGTATTCAGGAAAATTTATTCTGGATGGTTAGTGCAAACAACTTTTTACCTGAGGATTGCACTCACCTGATAGCTACTGAGTATGCAGAGCACTAGGCTGACCAGCCACGTCTGTGTATTTCAGAAAACTCTTCTCCTTGTGAGTCAAGTAAGTTCTAGCATTTGCATCCGTGGAAGACATGCTAGAACTGAGTCAGATTTAAGATCCTCAAAACTTTTAAGCTGAGGCAAAAAAGGAGGGCAGCTGGGGTGCTGAAATTTCTCCTGCCTGGAAATAAACACACAAAATCTATTTAAAAGACTCAAATTAAAAAA
>VXBT01012008.1:0-20986 GCA_013400235.1 Oriolus oriolus | reverse complement strand
AAAAAAAAAAAAAAAGGTATCTAAAATGAACATTAGAAAAATCAAGATGTTTAGAAAGCCTATTTGAAAAAAACCTCTGCATTCATACTAATCCCAGGTAACTAGTATTATCTCCTTCTACATTTGCTGCTGTTTTCCTTTTCCATCTATGTTAGAGACTGCTGCTACCTAGAATTCTGTGTCGGCATGGAGATAAGAAAGTAAAAAGGTGATTGTCTAGAAAATCTTTATTTGGTTGTCAGTAACTAGCAGTGCCACTGCACTTCTGGGATTCAACTGGAACCTGCAGTTCTGTTCCCGTCTTTTTGATCACTGACCTTGCTGTACAACTCCTAGGCTTTCAAGGGTGCTGAAATCAGAACAGTGTGAAGGCATACTTTAGTGTGATGTGAAACATTAAGGTAGTGCTGTCTCCCTTTTAAACTTCAAGTAGTTCCTGATGGCACTGCTTGTCTCAGCTTGAGGGAAGAAAAAGGAGGATGGTGGATTTGGAAAAGATGAACTGCATAATTCATAAAACTCAGTACAAGTCAGTATGAGTCTGTGCTGTGCTGGGTGTGATCGGTGTGATCTGCTTAAAGCAATGCAGGTTCCCTCTCCCAGGCAGTGAATGCTGGTGTCAAACACTGCAGTGCACTCTTCCTTAGGCCAAGTTTTCAAAATCAGCACAACTATTGCCACTTTGCGGTCGATGATAATCTGCCCTGGTGTCTCTGGTGGCTCAAACTGCTTCTGTCATTTGCTTTGGTGGCTAGTGATTAATCAGAAAGGCAGAATGACGTGAGTGGTAGTACCACATGCTTTGTTCCTCAGCCATATATGGTGTAACAGTTTGATAAAACCTGCTCTTGGGGCTGTCCAAGGTGCAGACTAGAGAAACAAATGTCACCTCCTCCCGCTGAGGAAATGGAGTCTGGTACCACTGAGGGCCATGAGTATGTAAACACTGCAAGAAAAGTTCTTACATAAATTTGTTGAGTGTCTCTGATGAACTGTAAGTATAAGTTAAGTGTTTGAAGCCTTCAGAGATTCTATTTTTTATTTAAAGTTCCACGGCTCAGCATGTGTTATTGATTTCATACTTTGCTGTACAGTTATAGTAATAGCTTCTGACTCAACTATTAATAAAATGAAAAAATTGAAGTTGCAATGATTGATTTTGGATAATTAAGAGATCCTTACAGACCTGGTCCCATTGTTTGAAAAACTGTCATGCAGATCTAACACACACATACAGGGAGAGTTTATCAGTACTTTGCAAAGCAAGTTCATCCTGGCATTTGGTGCTTGAGCCTTGAACTTGGTCATCTGCTTAGCTCACTGTGAAAAATTGTCTAAATTCCTTACACAATGTGGGCTCAGTCCCCAGTGTGTACAACAACAGTGACTCCTCAGCAGTAGGAACACACACAAAAAAAGGAGGCTTTTACCAGGAGCATCTCTGTGCCACCCAGTCACCCAGGTCCATTAGCCCGACCTCCACATCAGTCCCAAACTGGTTCACATAGGGGCTTCCTCTGCACCAGGACTATGTTCCCAGGCACTGGGACACCAGCGGGATCACATCAACTCTGCTGGAGAAACCATTTAGCTACACATGCAGGCGGGCATGGAAGGTGAATGTTTGCACTGGCGCATATGCACATGATGCTGGGTAAGTGTGCTAAAAAACACCTGTCTCTTCTGCATTTGCAGCTTGGATGTTATAATAGGGGTTTTATTCAAACCCTTTTCTCTGAAATTTCTTTCATTCATATGGTGAGAAATAACTAAAACTGTTGGGTTTCTTTTAATGTTGCTAAGAGGAATCAGGGATTATGTTAATACTTGAATTTGATCTAAAATATATTTATAGTGAAGTACATGAAAGCCAGTGTAGAGAATTTTATGGGTATTACGTATGTGACATTATCTTTTAATATTTTCTGATGAAGAAAGAAATAAAATTTCATAACTTAAGAGTCATGATTATGCTTAAGGTGATTTTAAAGGCCAGTTGGTAACTTTTGAATTCACGCTAACTTCTAAATTAACTTTTATTTAAATTAGGTGTCTCCTGCAGTCTTTCCTTCTCTCTCGAGAAAGCTTGGTACAGAAGGTATCTGTGACAAAAGCTTAATGTTCACAATGATATGAAAATATGTTACAAACTGGAGTTTGTGTAGTTGACATTCCAGAGTTTTCATTTTAAAAAGTTCTATTCACATTGACTCTTTATTTCTTTCTCAATTATACTCTAAGTGCTGAGACAATTTAAGACTCTGAATAAACAAAGTGCTACAAGCATTGGAGGGCTTCCTGATTTCACTGAGGTGTTGTTACTTAGTAAGAAATAGGTGGAATGTTAATAGGGCTATGTTTGTCCTGCTCCTCTGTGTATCTGTGAAGATGCAAAACTTAGAAAAATTTAAAAATCCCCATGACAGAGTTCTTACTAATGCCACAGCAGCACCAGTTTTCTGAGGTCAGGTGACTTCAGTTAGCTTTTTCAATTATCTGTGTCAGGCTTGGTACAGAAAGAATAAAAGCTGTTTGTTAAAGTTGTTAGACTTGCACTTGTAGACTACAGCCTTGTATTGGTAGCCTGCAGCTCAGAAATGTCCCAGAAATATGTTTTGAAATGGATCCAGACACCTTCCATTAGACTTGCCAAAACTCACATATTCACAGATTTTAGGAAATGTCTGTTTATTGAAAACTTAGAAGCATGCTGTTGGAGATTCAGTATTTTTGCTTCACACCAAATTCAAGAAATAAAAAAGGACAAAACTAAGGATCTTCCCTCGAAGTGCCTTGTGTGTATGCCTCTGTTGTAGCCTGTAGGAAGCCCAGAGGTGCCCGTGTGCCTTTAGCAGTGGGCACAGCTGGGTTTTGGTCAGGGAAAGGAACACACAGTTCTGGCATGATGGTGCATTCCTCCAGTAAGTCTGCTTTTTCCTAATGTTTCATCTCAAGCTTCCCTTGAATGCTAGTGTGACATCAGTGCATGAGGTTCTGCATTCCACTCCTCTGTTTTCTGTCTGGAAAGAAAGGTTTTAGTCTCTTTTCACGTTGACATCTTGCATGATGGTCAGCACAAGGTTGGTGTCAGTGTTCAGTGTGGCAGGACAGAGGAGAACACAGGTTTAAGGGGGGTGGGGTGAGGCCTGATGCCTCTTGACAAGGACTGACATGGACAGTTTTGGTGTAACTTATTCTTACTTTAGTGAAGCATGTTGGCTGGCCAGACTAATTGGTTCTGTGCTTGTTGAATCCAAGTGTAACATGCTCCATCTCTCTGAAACAACAACTCAGTCACCATGTCATCCATTCAATCACCAGGTCATACAAAGATGATACAGATGGAAAAAAACTTCTATGTATTGTTCCTTGCTTAACCTCAAGTATGTAAATCATTGCACTGATATGGCTGGACTTCTTGATAGATGTATTTTTAAGTATGTTAATAACTATTTGTGATTTTAGCAAATTAAGATATTAAGTTTCCTTGGCAAACAATTTTTCTTGATGTGTGATGGCACCTTTTTGCTGACACTTCAAAGTATAAGAGTTTTTTGTTTGTTTTGACAAGACTTCAAAAGATAGCTCATTTTAGATACATGTTAATCCTTTTCTAAACATCAAGCTGACACATCCTTCCCTGTTTATTAAGTGTTGCAATGCCTACCACGGTTGACAAACAGGGAAGTGTGGCATTTATAAACTTCTTCAGCAAGAAAGCTTATTTAATAAGCTTTCTGGATCCCAAGAGATTACAAACTTATCACTACAGTAATAATTAGGCAGGAGAAGTATTAACACTTTTCATGGATTTCCACAGCAATTGATCTAGAATTGTTAAGGAATGGAGGACTTCCAGTTTTTGAAATATTTATTTGTGTCGTGGTCCCTGTTCCCTTAAAGCCTTCTCGGGCCTGGGGGCTCAGGGTTCTCAAGTGCCCACCGGCCGGGTCGCCTCAGTGTGCANAAAAAGGGGTGGAGTGTACATTGACACCCAATGGGAAGAGGGTAAGTAGGAGGGCTCAGGGCACATTATCCAATACGAGGTAATCGGGGGAGGAGATAACAATGATGGACTAGCCCGAACATTAACATTCAGAACAATCTGGAACAAGAAAACTGGGCATGCTCTAAAGGGGAGGAGACTTAAACTGGGGCACTGCCTACGGGCCACCTCTCAGCCTCCGGTTTCTCCACCCACTCGAGGGCGGGGGCAGGACTAGAAGGAGGCGGCTCCTGGTAAGCCCATGACAGGGCTTCCACGGAGGGCACACCCACATATTTGTGCTATGATTAACAAGACTTTCTAAGTGAAAAATGAATTTTACAAAACCACCAGTATCTTACTGGAATCAAAATTAACTTTCCAGTAATTGTATGTTTTTACATCATGCTACTGTACCCACTATGTGAACTATTTAATGGTGAAAATGGCAGGAAAATTTTGCTTTGATATAGCCCATGGAATAGAGTAGTGGTTTATATCTGTTCAAAAACTTGATGTTTGTGTAGTTTTCAGGCTTATTTATTTCCTTTACTTGATAATATGATTTGTGAATATCGGTCTTTTGAGCATGGTTGACAGCGATTGAGAGACAGACGCTTGCTAGGTGCAAGCAAAAGCCATTTTATTCTAAACACACGCGGTTTATATACTGTCGGCAACAAGCAAGCAGTGGGTTTTTTCACCCCCCTTCTCTGGTCCCCACATCTCTCTAGCAGCCTAACACTGTGAAAGCCACAATCCTGCCAATATCTGCAGTGAAGCGCGGTATTCCTTTCTGTTCCTTCTTGTTCCTTCTTTTTCCTTGTCCTTGGAGTGTGTTTACTTCTCCCATGGTTTCTGCCCCACCAGGGCAATGAGACCAACGCCACTCTCCAACTCCAAAGTGCTAGCTGCTCTGCTGCCCATCTGTCCCTCCATACGTGGTTGTGAATTTGCTGCATTGTAACAGCTTTATTAGTAAAGTGTGTTTAGTGCCTTCCAAAATGTAAAGCCAAAATTTAATTAAATTTCAGTGAGAGCTGTTTGATGATGTGTTGGCAAATTCAGTCTTTTTCTAAGGAAGGCTTGATTTTGAACCACTTTGAATTGAAATCAGGTATCTCAGGGTGATTTTCTTCTATCATCTTTTGTACCTTTATAACATTGTTATTTCAATCTTGTCTTTTATAAGAGAATATAATTGATATTTTTCAAGAAACACAGTGTTGTTATTGTGAAACATTTCTATAAGATCATTTCTTTGTTTTCAATAAAGCATTTTTCAGAATTACTTGTCCTTATATTACTAGGAATTTTTCTCCTTCCTACCAATTAATGTTTCCTGCAGAAGTGATATTCCCTTTAATGTTTAGTTAATTTTAGTGCTGCAAAGGAACATGCCAGACAGATAAAAATACCCTTTTTTAGGGGACATATTGGCTTTGTATGGCCAGGTTTTGGTAGTGGGGCTGCTACAGGAGTGACTTCTGTGAGAAGCTGCCAGAAGATTCCTCCATGTCCCACAGAACCAGTTTCAGGCAGCTCCAGGGTGGAGGTGCTGCTGGCCGAGGCTGGGCCCATCAGAAATGGTGGTAACAGCTCCATGATAACAGATTTAAGAAGAAAAAAAATCACTGTGCATGTGTAATTGTGGCCAGAGAACAGTCGAGTGAGAATATGTGAGAGGAACAGGACCCTACTCCAGGAAAGGCCTCCCACGGGGTCACAGCCTCCTCTCAGACATCCACCTGTTGTTTACAGCAACTTTTGCCCACAAACGTATGAATGTATGTCAAAAACATAGAAGAAAAGATAAAAATTTATTACATTTAATTATCTAGTAGAAAAGGATTGAAAGAAGTTTTCATTGAAGAGAAAACTCTAATGAAACTTGAGAAAGCCCCATTTTACAGAATCACAGAATCACAGAATGACTAGGTTGGAAGAGACCTTCAAGATCATTGAGTCCAACCCGTGCCTCAACACCTCAACTAAACCATGGCACCGAGTGCCACACCCAGTCTCTTTTTAAACACATCCAGGGATGGTGATTCCACCATTCCATTTTGACTCTACTGGTCTTTCTTTAAGTACATAAAGTGAAGTATACCATGTTTATTGAGAGAAGGGTCATTATTTTTAAAAAATAATACATAGCTTTGAGAAATACAGTGGAGAAATACAGTGGTGTGAAAGAGCAGTGGCTGTCTGCCAGAAAGTCTATCTGATGTCAGAGGAATTTGCCAGCTGAGAGCCTTGCAGGCTTTTTGTCAGGGTTTACTCAGTTGGGCCATTCAGTTACAAAGTACTCCTCTCTTACAGCATGCACAACTCCATCGTGAAATGGGAAGCCCATGGAATTTGGGCTAGATTGATCAGCTGTCTTGAATATTGTGGAATATTCTTTTATACACATAATATTGGAGGTCTTTTCAAGACGTTTAGGATAGTATTTGTCAGAAATTAGGTAAATTACTTTTTCAAGATCCTTGAGATCTTTATCTGTAATTAGTCAGTCAGATACAGTTACCATATCAAATTAATTTTTACTACTGACTGCTTGCAAATAGCAATGTTAGGCTTTCTTGCAGTAGCAGGACAGGAAGCTAAGGAATAGGTTTAAAAATGAGATTATTCTTAGCTGTGTTTGTAAACACAGGCTTGAATGTCTGAATTTAGACATTTGTAAACAAGTTGTAGTTTTAAACCCTTGTTCATTTTTATTGACTTGAAGTTTCCTGTTGACCCTGCCAACAGGGCTGTGGCTATAAGAGAGTTCTGTAACAGAGATGTGGCTTAAGTATATTCCAAGAAGAAGTATTTTCTAACATACCAATTTTTCACACTTTGCAGAGCAAATTAATGTATTTATTTATCAATTCATAACTTTCCAATGTTTTTGTAGCACCAGTTTTGCCCTGTTCTGTTTTCCTTACATGAGTTAAGAGGACTAATAAAAATTAAACTATTTTCCTGATCTGTCTGAACACAAGACTGTAAGTTTGTTAAGGCCAGCACAAGGGAAGCTGGGAATGTGCAAAAGTGGGTCAAGTCTACCCACTTGTGGTAACAAAGCTCTCATAGTCCAGCTTACGCAGCTGACTGTAAGCTGCCAGCTATGACAACAATGCTTGTGGCCTAGCCTAGTGAAACAGTTTTGGGGCCTGTGACTGTCTTCTCTTGGTAATCATCTTCTTGCTTGTCTTGGGGTTGCAAAATGAACTTACTACATCCTACCACTGGTCCCCTGCATGATGCTCCGGGCAGTGGTGCCCAGCTGAGGGGCAGGACTGGTGTGCAGTACTACCAGTGCCTGCATGTGCCGAGGATGGCCCCCCTCTGCTGGGGCCAAGCTCATGGCTCTCACCACAAAACCACAAAGAGTTTCACAGCTTCTTAGTGGAGAGCTCAGAGAGTTTATCATGTGCGAACTCAATTATGAAACTACACAAGTCACACAGTTCAGATTTGATCTTTCAGTGATAAAAGTTTTTGCATCTGATTCAGTGTTTATGGAAAATTTTGAACCTGTTTGGGTCCTGCTTGTGGACCCATAGTTGGTGAGTGGAAGGAGGGAGGGAGGAAGAGCTAAGATTGTTCCAAAGGATTCCTGTCCCAGGCTTGGAGGCTAAGTTCATGGGAGTATGCTGCTGCTGAGCGATATGCAGTTCTTCAAGAAGAAAAATGAAAGGCTTCCAGGGCTCAGTAAAGCAAGATTTCAGATTGCTTCAGGTAGGTTGCACCTGAATATAAAGGCAGATTCATGACAAATAATTCCAATGCATGCTTTTTGGTTTTTAACCAGATCATTTATTAGACTTACAGAAAATAGATTTCCAACCTTATATAATACGTTATGAGAACACTGAAACTTCTTCAGCTGTTTTTGCAGGGTATATAACAATTAGCCTGAGCAAAATATTTGGGTTTCTCTTACTTCAATGCTGAATTGTTTTTGTAAAAGCTAAGGCTTCACCAGCATTGTTGACTTCAAACCATGGCCTGCAAATGTTTGCGGAAAGGAAACATACAGTAAAACTAATTTTCTATTATAGAATTATGTTTCCTCTAAGATACAGTAGAACTAGAGAAGACTCTATACTTACTTAGTAAGTGGGAAATGACCAGTTTTATTTTTCACAATTAGCCACTTTGATATTCAATGGCAATTTGACACAGTTTGAATACAGCATCTGACAGACAGCATCTGAAGGGAACATGTTTTTTGACAAGTACTACATATATATATATGTATATATGATATATGATGTAGATATAACACTCTTTTTAGTGAAAAACGGGGCACATACTGGTTATTCTGCCCCAGTCGTAGCACAGAGGTGTTGCAATAGGGAGGGGGAGAAAAGGCACACAAAGCTTACTGGATGACTGGATTAAAACTTCCTTGCCCTGATTTCATCAAGTTCAGTCAAATTTCACTAGCAATTAATAGGAAAAATTGCACCAAAAAATCTCTGCACAGACCATACTTTTAAAAATTGTCTCAGATTATCCCAGGATTTACACAGGCATTCACTGGGTGCAGTCATTTCTGCACCACAGTCTGCCACTGATTTATTCAGTCTTACATTGAGTCTAAATCATGTTAGTGCTTCAGAAGAATGCCAGAATGCCATTATGCTGACTACAAAAATATAGAATGTCTTTACTTAATTAAAATAAATAGATGTGAGCATAGCTGTAGTGCAAGATTCTCCAGGAGGCTCTCCTGGCCCTTTTCCACCTGCCAGGATCCCTCAGGGCTACTGGCTGTGAATGCTCAAGCATGTAGATTTCTCCAGCTGTTTTAAGCACTTTAACTTGAATGAATACTCACTTTAGTCCCACTGACTTTTGTCCCGTGTTGGCACAATTTCCAGGACAGATGGAGGCAGCTGAAGGACAAGAAAAGAATATGACTCTTTCTGTACAGTAAAGCACAGAGATATTGTGCACTAAAAAATTAATATACACTAAACAGTCTTGGTAAGTTTCCAGAGCAGAAAAGGCTCTCTACCTCTGAGGGAATGGAGCCAAGCAGATGACTGACATCTGTGTCTTCCTCAACTTCAGGCACTGTGTATGCTAGCTGTACAAATTTATCTCCCCAAAGACTTAAATCAAGTGAAGAAGGTACATCATCTATCAGAGTCACTGAATATTACTGTAGGCCCACTTTATAAAAAAACCAAAGGAGTATAATGAAAAGCAGGGAATCCCTTGCTGTGTCAGGAAGGAGGGCTGCACTCCCATGATCATGCAGCTGAGTCTATGGTAGGACTTGGTTTAGCTTTGTCCTCTCCATTAAAGAAACTCAACAAAATCTGAACCTTTTGCATGAGGGAAAGTATGAAGAAACTGATAAATTTTAGAGAAGCAATAAGAAGACCCATCAGTGAGGTCAGTGCAGATCTGCTGAGCTGAGGAAAAATAATTAAAGTGCTGGAAGAGTCTGATGACCAATACTTGTATTTTGAGTGTTGCAAACCACTGCTTTGGGAAAGTGAGAGCTGGTCCATACAAACCCAGAACAGGACAAAGAATTCAACATATCTTCTTTGCCTTTCAAAAATTTGTGTCAGTTTAACTCCTAGAAGAACAGGAACAGACTGTGAGGCTAATTTTATTCCCTTTCCTTTATGACATAGAGATGGAGATGAACTCAATGCTGTCAACCTGACCAGAGCCAGCTCCCACCAGGAACAGTGATGGGACTGGAGCTGAAGCAGAACATAGCTCTTTTCTCCAGTCTTAATCGTACGCATCCAGATGCAGTCAAGTGTCAGTGACATGCATGGTTTATGTCTGTTTAGATACACAGGTGAACTTTCAACTCCAGTATAAATCTGTAAAAATTAATTGAATGCATTCTGGATTTTCTGCCATTGAAAACTCATGCTGGTTTTGACAGATCTTGTTTTAAACTTTAAAAGCACAATGAAAAAATCGTTTGGAGGGACTGAAATGTGAAGATAACTAAAATTAAGTCTTTTTGAGGAAGAAAGGAAAGAACCACTTTGCAAAACAGCATTTTCATGAGACTACATTTTATGATAGTGAAACTTTATCCCTACTTCCGTATATCAGCTGAGGAGTTAGCTGATATAAAGCTTTAAAGTGCATTTGGGCCTCTGTCTCTTGTTCATACAACAAACAACTCGATTTCTACGTTGGGAGATTGTAAAGGTGTCCTCCTTGTCTCACCACAGTCTATTACCTGCAGTCTGCAAAGATCTTTTCCAAGGGTCTGAGTAGCTTAATCTAGATTCAGTGATGTCAGTGAGCAGACCCCTGAGTACCTTAGAAATCTTTGGTTTCTCTTGGCATACCAAACACTTGTACAAACAAACAAAGTATTTGCCTTTGCCTTGGGCTTCTCATGCTTGAAGGAAAGTGCCCTTGGATCCTTCTCTCTTCCCACATCTTGCCTAAATATCTTTTTTTTTTAGCGCAAAATGAGTCAGTATTATTATAACCGTTTTCTGTCACAAAGAAATTTTATGAACACTTATAATCTGTAATTCCTACTCTGTTACAAATATGTTATTATTCACTGTACAACCAACCTGAAAAATTGTTCCCTTTTTTTCCCAGACTACCTCTATATATCTTACTAATACACAGTATGACGTTTGCTTCTCAGATGTCTTGATCTACTAATGTATTGCTATAAATATTTTCCATTATGACATCTTCTAATGTAAAAAATATTTATTTTCTTTTATATTTGTTTATTTTCTTATTTGCTTACCACTATTCTGTGTTTTCTTTTCTGTCTGGGTAGCTTTTAAAACAACCATCATGTTTCCAAACTTAGGTACCATTGCTTGCTGACAGTGAAAAATTCCTGCCAGAGCTCCTCTCCATTCTCATGCACTCTTCAATGAAAGACAGTAAAAAAGAACACTCCATACCATAGTCGTATATCCTTTTGGCATTCAAATCATAAAAAATAAAGCAAAGAAACCAAACCAAACCAATAGATTAAACATGGTGTTTTAAAATCACATAGGCATTCCTTTTTCATTATTCTTAAATATTGACTTCTGCACCTACTTTGTACATATGCAAAAAACCAAAAATTACTTACAGTAATATTTTACTATAGAATTGCTTCTGATTGTCACTGACTGTGGAAATGTTGATATGTCACCAGAAGCTTCCTTCTGGTGCTTTCAATTAGACAGTTCAAAAAAATCCAAATTTCAGTATTTTTAATTTACTGTTTAAAGTCCATTGTCCAGGTATTCCAAACACAATTTTGTGGACTCTTGAGCCCCAACAATCACCCAATCTCCTGGGTACTCAATAAAACTGAAGAGAAAATGTCAGTCTTTTCATGTTAATTTGCAACTTCCTGTATTGGGTCTGACTGAGGCAAAGCTCTAAGCCCTTACCGTGCTGTGCTTTGCCTTGGTAGCTGGACAGGGGTTGAAGTGTCCGAACATCGCTCCTGATGGGAAGCAGAGACTGGTATCATTTTCTCTTTAGCTCTTGCGTGCACAGATCTCTGCTTGTTTCTTCCTTTTTGCTGTAGTAAAACTGCCTTATCTCACCCTGCTGTTTTTTTTTCCTCCATCCTATTCTCTCCCCTGTCCCAGTGGGAAAAGGAGTGATAGAGCAACTGAGTGGGCACTTGGCACCCAGCCTGGGTCAACCCACAACACTTCCCCACAAGAAACATCATCATAAGTGGCACTATCAGCGTTGCTGTTGAAAGACACTCCAGAGGCAAATTATTTAATATGCTTTGACCCTCAGCTACATTTCTCTCAGAAGTGATGAACAATTCTAGGGAGGCTGAACATCTTATTTACCCAGGCTTCCCTTTCCTAGGATTTTAGGATGCATTTACAACAAGTCTTTTGACTGCAATGATTATATCAGTCTTATTCTGACTTAGATCTCCACTGCTCATCACTTGTTTTCCTTTGATCTATAAATGTTGGTGTAGAAATGTTTTCTTTGCCTTGTTGTTTGATGGCTGACAGCAGGATGAGATTCAATCTGAATCTACCTGTTCTACCTGAATTGGAATGTGCATTTAAACCTGATCTTTTTACCTTCCAGCTGTACAGGAGATGGCTACAATGACTACGAGAGGTGCTGATCTAAGCAAGCAGGCAGTGTTATGGACCAGAGTAGAGCCAAGGGGACACACGTGTTTTTAAGACACTACGTCCTTTGATTGTGACGCTGTCACAGAAATGTTCTTTCTATCATGTGCTCAGTTCCTTGGATTTGAAGGACTACTACTTCGAACTACAATCATGTTAGAGCTGACCTGGTATACTACTCCGTATTTCTACTCCCAATTTAGTACTTGGGTCATTTGTACATCAACTGTAATGAAACTGAACATTTCCATTTACCCCATAGGTTCTGGCAACTTTCTGTCATCTTTCTTTTCCATATGTGATGAATTTACATTAACAAAATTGTTAGCATTCTTTGGATCATTTTCAGCAATAACATTTTGTTTTAAAAGAACATGGCAACAATTCTGTCTCTTTGTCTCCTGCAGCCTTAGCCTGGACAATCTGTTTTAGCTTTGCTAATGTGAGCTCTCTTTGAATGTCCTTTTGAAGCTCTCAGTGTCTTCATCGACTTGAGGACAGTACTTTAATGATTCTTTATGTATGATATTTCTTTCTCTCATGGATTTTCAGGTTTTAAGATTAATTACATCTGCAGTACTTGTTTCCTTTCTTTCTCTGCTGAAAATGGTAAGCAGGGATATAATTGCAACAGGAAAAGGACTTGCAAGGTAAATGCTGTTTTTACATTTACTGAAGTAATTATCAAGGTAATAGTGTAGCAATGGTCAAATGGAGCACAGTAAAATATCCTTGCCTATTCCTTTCAGGATTTTCTGTGCTCAGTAATGGAGAGGGCATGCCTCTAGTAGCAGTGAATTGGCCTCTTCTGTGATTTGAGTCTACCATAAACTTGTGTGCAAACATCCATTTAAACACCCTGGTTCTGATCTCTAGTGTGGGCTTGGAGGCTGTTCTTTTGTTCTGCCAAACATTAATATGCGGCCCAAGTGAGGTCTTTAACTTATGCATGACTGTACAGGAGGGAAAAGGGTTTTTATGTAAACTCTTCTGTCAGATGCCCAGGCTGGGGTGTTCCACCCACCCCACCACCAGCCAGGCACTTGGTGGCTTGTACCCAGGTGTCAGGCCCAGGATCTTCAGAGGACAGGGGGCAAAACACACCAGCTTACCAGTTTTTCTCATGTCTCTGGGGTTATTCATAAGTTGAGGGTGTGGTGCAGGCTTTGGACTGCATTTTTGGACTATACTGGTGATGACAGCCATACTTGCACTTGTTTCTAGTACATACTTTTGAGATACTTTTGAGATAGAATATATCTTGATATGCAAGCGAATACATCCTGAGATATAGCTAAACTGCTGGTAAACCACCCAACCATCTTGCAGAGCCTGATACTTGCACTTGTGGTTCTGCTGCAGCGATTATTTTTTCCTAACATCCCAGAAAATTTCAGAAGATGTAATCTGCTATTCTGAAGAGATGGCCCTGCTGGTTAGTCTGTGCTGAGAGATCACATAATAACAAAATCTTTTAAGCTGGAAAAGACCTCCAATGTCATTGAGTCCAACCCTTGACCAATCACGACCTTGTCAACTAGGCAGCCTTTCCTTAAATACCTGCAGAGGTTAATGAATTCACCACCTGCCCAGGGAGTCCAGGGCTTGACAAACCTTTCTAAGAAGAAATTTTGTCTCATGTCCAGCCTGAACCTCACCTGGAACAACTTGAGGCCATTTCCTCTTGTCCTGTCACTGGTTGTCACTGGAGAAGAGGCCAACCCCCACCTGGCTACACTCTGCCTTCAGGCAGTTGTGAAGAGCAGTAAAGTCTCCTCTGAGCCTCCTTTTCTCCAGGCTAAACACTCCCAGCTCTCTCAGCTGCTCCTCATAGGACTCATGCTCCAGATCCTTCCCCAGCTCCATTGCCCTTCTCTGGACTCACTCCAGCACCTCAGTGTCTTTCTTGCAGTGAGGGACACAGAACTGAACACAGGATTCAAGGTGTGGCCTCACCAGTGCCCAGCCCAGGGGGATGGGCATTGCCCTGGTCCTGCTGGTGATGCCTTTTTCTCTGGTCTTAGAATTAAGAGCCAAATACGGCTAAGGGATAAAGGGCTTTTACCTCAGTATTTCATACGGATTTTTATGGTGTATTAATTCGTCAAGGTGGAATATGCTGAAGTGTACACACTCGGTATATCGCCCATACAATTTTATAGACTTTTTAAATTAGTATATCTGACAAAGATTCTCTAATGAGGAGCTTAAATGAATGGCGTGACATCTTTCTATTCTAAAGTATTTCTTCTCAGATGGGGCTTGAATCTAGTTTACAAAATGTGTTTTAGAGAGAGGGTCTTGGTTTCTCAAGGTAGCGCAAGGCTTTCCGGCCTCCAGCTGTGAGGTCTTTAGGATGTTTGGTCTTCTGGCTTAGCAGAATACCAGGACTATGCTAAGATATCAGGCTTAAAGAATTATAAAGTATGTATGTTAAGAATACTGAGAATACATAAAAGGTATATTAAAAAAAAGGCAAAAAATCATCATGGCATCACTGGCTGCATGATTGCTGATCCAGGACAGGATGTCATTGGCTTTCTTGGTCATCCGGGAACAGCTGGCTCTTTTCAGGCACTGTTACCAGCACCCCCAGGTCCTTTTCCGCTGGGCAGCTTTCCAGCCACTCTGCTCCAGCCTGTGGAGCTGCCTGTGGTTGTTGTGACCCATGGGCAGGACTTGGCACTTGGCCTTGTTGACGCTCACACCACTGGCCTTGGCCCATGATCCAGCCTGTCCAGATCCTTCTGCAGAGTCTTCTTATCCTAGATCCTACCTCTGGATACTAGATGACAAATGAGGCCAGACCTCATATATCTGAAGAAATAAAAGCATCATTCTTCAAGATCAAGGACAAGCAGCTCACGCCCAGTGTGGCACAAGAAGTGTGCTGTCATGACGCACATCAGCAGATCTTTGGATGTGAGCTAACCACTTCCTCTTTGTTTCAGTTTCCACCTTCAGATTTTTCGGATCGATCTCTTTTTACTAGGAGACACGTTACCTTAGATTTCATTTATAATATTATAAATTATAAAGAGCAATACATTATTCATGAATAATATCTGAAGTCAGATTACATGCATGCAACATCATACCAAAATTCAAGTCACCTATGAGACAGATCAGTAACTGACAAATATTTGTGCAAATAAATAGCGCAAAAATTGCTAAGTGACCCTAACCTGAAATAACTGGTGTTGTCCTACCGCATACAACATGCAGCATCTTCAACAACATGCTGAATTGGAATAGTTGAGACTGTTTACGAGTCCTCAAAACAGCTTCTGCTACTTCATGACTTCCTGGTTATGCTAACTGTTGTGATATTCTATGGCACAACAGCTAGCCTTTCTGCAGTGTTTGTGTGTGGCTGCGCTGAATGCCGAGGTCTCCTTTTAATGTGCCCGAGATAGCTGGAGACCCAGCTACTTGCCTGCCACAGCTGCCTGCGTCTCTAAGGAGCGTGTCTGGGAGACCCGAGGGGCGCTTGCCCAAGGCACTTAAAGGCTCGGTAGAGACTGCTATGGAACCTTAGAGGCAAAGGTGAGAAAGAATAACGACACGGTCCTCCAGAGAATCTGAACAGGGTTTATTACCTGCCGGATTCCCACTGAGGAGAACCCAGACTGTCTCCTGACACTCTCTTTTAAGGGCCCAAAAAATTGGGAGGGGTCTACAGAGTCATCCAATGGGGTCCAACCAAGGGGGCGGAGTAAGGGAGGGTCCAGGGATCAAAGGCCAATAACGATCAACTGGGGCAGTGACAAGGCGGAGACAACAAGGGGTAAACAACTTGATGGGCAGGAAAAACCGTTAGGGGTAGGAACATTCCAGAAACTAGTAACTGCACCTGCTCCGGCAAGGGATGTCACTCAGACAAGTTCGCTGTCTTGGGACAGCCCATCCTCTTCCTGTCTGTCATCCCACTCAAGGGCGGGGACTGGGCTAGGGGGAGGAGGTACCTGCAGTTCCCATGATGATGCCTCAACGGCATACACCCCTACATCTCCCCCGTTTTTCTTTTCTAATAATTGAAGCATCCACTTGCGGAGACAGGAAAACCCGAGGCATATTAAAGCAACAACAAAAAACAACTCAAGGAATGTCTTCAGGATGGAAGTCCCAAGTGTGGAGAGTCCCGTGTTTGAAAATAAATTTTGAAACCAGTCTTTTGATTCCTGTTTCAACTGGTAGACCTCTGTTTTAATCCGGCTGATCTTTGCCATAATACTGTCCGCATGACCCTCCAAATCAAAGCAGCACATACCCTCAAACTCCTCGCATCCGTGGCCGTGGGCCAGGAGTAGAAAGTCTATTGCTGCTCTGTTTTGGAGGGTGGCGTGCTTAACCGTTTCCTCGTCTGCGAGGAGCTCGCTCAGAGCTTGTGAAGTTAGGTTGGCCTGCCTCCCTATCCAACATTCCAAATGTTCAATTTGGCCAAGGGCTCTGGCTGCTGCAACCCATGGGAGGAAGATAGAGATTGCGACTCTTTTGGAATAGGGCCACGATACAATTTCTGAGTCACAATCTTCAGGGAGGTCATTGACGGCTCTGCGGGTACGTTTTGGGGTGGTCCAATTTAAAAGATGATTTTTGTCAGGAGTAAGGAGTGCCAATTTTCCCAGGGTGCATGGCCCTCCTCGCATACGAGACGGGATCTCTGCCCAGGCCCGGTCACCGCAGATGAAAAAGACTCCCGATGGGAGTGCCCGGGGTTCTAGAGTGGACTCAGAGGCTATTGGAGCTGTGTTCTCACACCATCTTGCAATATTGTATGTCGAATTATTAGGTTTAACATTGTTCACATGTTGGTCAGGGTGGTTGACGGACAACCATCCCTTGCCTCGGTAGCGAAAGGCAAAGTTTACACAATAGGTGGCTTTAGCAGAGCTCAGTAGTGCCAATTCCTGAGGCTCTTGTGGTGCATGTGGTAAAATCTGGGTCCACTCATCCCAGGACTGGACCGAGTCAGGCTTTTTACCGACAAAGGGATAGTCATTTGCTTTAAGAGGGATCCCGATTAAGCACGTGGACATGGGGTCTTCGGCGTTGGCTAAGTTGAGACAGAGGCCAGACTGGTTGAGCGACTTAGCAAGCGTAGTCCACACGTTGGCCTTTGGTTGGGGGACAATCCATCCTGCAGTCATCTGAGGTAAGGACATGAACAGTAGGAATCGAAACGAGAAGATCGGAGACATCTTTAACCTAGGAGGCAAGCAACAGTGGGTAAGTAAATCAACAGGGTAGGTATTTAAGGCGTTCAGTTAGGTGGAGTGTCGGAAGGTTTATTGTCTGGCGGTCTCCCAAGATGAGGACGTATCCATTTGCCGGGAACCCACTTAGGTCCTTGTTCCGTTTTCACACACCCGTAACCTCTTCCCCATGTGATTAGAGGAAAGGGTCCCTGGGTCTCTGCGGTGTGTGGGTCTTTGACCATCACCTCCGGTCTGTGTTTGAACCTAATTTTATAATTGTCATTAAAATGCCTTACCACAGGCGGGTTTTGGTCTTCATATGTTGTGTTCAAGAAGTTTATGGTGAAAAGTGCTTTGGCTAAACGGTGTAGAGGTGTTTCCGTGTACTGGCTGCCTTTCTGGTGTTCTAGTACCTCCTTTAAAAGCCTGTGGCCTCTTTCCACGATCGCTTGTCCTGTGGGCACATGTGGAATACCTGTCCTATGTTCTATTCCCCACGTCTGGAAAAACCGCTGAAGCTGTTGGGAAACATAGGCTGGTCCGTTGTCCGTTTTAATCACCTTTGGAGTCCCTAGAGCAGCGAAGGCTGATAACAGGTGGTTAACGACGTCTTTAGCCTTTTCCCCTGAGTGAGCTGTAGCATACATCATCCCTGAAAACGTGTCAACAACGACGTGCACGTATTTTTGTCTTCCAAAGGATGGAATGTGGGTGACATCCATTTGACATATTTCGTTTGACCCCAGGTCCCTGGGGTTCACCCCGCTATTAACTGTGGGAACCTGGTATCTTTGGCAACTGGGACATGTGGCCACAATCGCTCTCGCCTGTTGCCGTGATAGGTGGAGCATTCGGCAGAGAGCTGGAGCATTCTGGTGGAACATCTGATGGCTCATCTTAGCTTGTTCAAAGATGTTAGGCAAATTTGCCTCTCTGATGGAAAGGGCCAATTGGTCTGCCTTGGCGTTCCCCTCGGCTATAAAGCCTGGTAAACCGGTGTGTGACCTGGTATGCATCACGAAATACGGTTGCTTTCGGTGGGAGATCAAGCGGATGAGTTGTGAAAGCAAATCGTATATAGCCGGATTTTGCACTTCTTTTAATAGAGCACCTTCTGCCCTGGACACCACTCCCGCAACATATGCCGAATCGGTTACCAAATTGAATGGCTCAGGGAACCTTTGGAATGCTCTGACTATGGCAGCAAGTTCAGCCGCTTGTGGTGAACCTGGCACCACCTTCACATCATTCTCCCACTTGGATGTGAAGGGATTCTTCCATGTGATGACCGATTTGTGTGTTCTTCCGCTGCCGTCTGTGAAAAGTGTCAGGGCATCCAGAGGTTGTCTGGCCTGTTTTGATTTCTCAATCAGTTTGAAATTTGTATTGAACATCTTATGTTGTGGGGGATGTATGGATGTTTTCCCAGAGAAGTCCGTCAGGGCAATCTGAATGATCTCACTAGTTTGTATTAGGTGCTCAAGGGCCTCATTGGTCAATGGAAAGTGAATACATGCAAAGTCACAACCCGCGAGGGAACGAAGGCGTGAACGCGCCTTGATGACCAACTTCGCCATGGTCTCCTGTGGCGTCGTGATGCTCTTGGGCAAGTGGTGCGAGAGGAAGACCCACTCAATCATTATTAAGTGATCTCTCTCCACCTCGTCCCATTGAAAAATCAGTGCATGTAAATATGGGATATGTCCTAGGATGATAAGTTGAAACGGTAAGGATGGGACATACCGATGTGCTTGTCTTTCATTGATCGCCGTCTGCACCTTCAAAATGGCGTCTTTAGCTTCAGGGGTTAGCTGTCTAGGGGAAGACAACCCTTCTCTCCCTCTGAGTAAATTAAACAAAGGAGCCAGTTCTTGTGTGGTAATCCCTAGCCAAGGCCTTACCCAATTGATCGTCCCGCAAAGTTGATGGAGTTCATGCAACGTGGTAGGATTATCATTGATGTGAACATTCTGAGGCATAATGGTTCTGCCTGTGATAGTGAGCCCAAGATATTTCCAGGGGCTTACTCTCTGTACTTTCTCTTTCTGAATCTCGAATCCGTTTTCGGTTAGCTTACGGACCACCATCTCCAAAGCGTATTCCAGACATGATGGAGTTGGGGAGCAGATTAGTATGTCGTCCATGTAATGAAATATGATGGACTGTCTGGCATGTTTACGGATGGGTGAGAGGAGTCGAGAAACATACCACTGGCAGATGGTGGGGCTGTTCTTCATGCCTTGCGGCAACACCTTCCAGTGATATCGTTTCATCGGGGCCTCTCTGTTAATAGACGGCACGGAAAATGCAAACCTGACCATGTCGTCTGGATGCAGGGGGATCTGGAAAAAGCAGTCTTTGATGTCAATCACTGCAAGATTCCAGGCCCGGGGCAGCATTGAGGGAGAAGGCATCCCTGGCTGCAGAGATCCCATGTCCTCTTATTATCTCATTGATTTTTCTGAGGTCATGGAGGAGCCGCCAGCGGTTCTTACCTGGTTTGCGGATTACAAACACAGGCGAATTCCAAGGGCTATGGGATGGTTCTATATGCCCTTTGGCTAGCTGCTCTTCCACGAGCTGATTGAGCGCCTCTAATTTTTCTTTTGTTAAAGGCCACTGCTCCACCCAGAGAGGCGTGTCAGTGGTCCAATTAAGTTTCTGGATGGGGCGCTCTGCAGTGACCTCTAGTGAAAATTTTTGGTTGATGGAAATTCCAATTTGGTGCCCCACTGGGACATGAGGTCTCTACCTCATGTCTACCCAGAGTGTAAAACCAGAGTCAATGATAAACGGTCGGATGGAACCCACCTGACCCTCTGGTCCCTCAACTTGAATGGTTTGCTTACTCTGCCAGGCCGTTACCGCTCCCCCGACACCTGCTACCGCTCGATTGTCCGCTTGCAGTTCCCATCCTTGTGGCCAATCAGAAGCCGAAATGATGGTAACATCTGCTCCTGTGTCCATCATGCCTGAAATAGAAGTGCAAGACATACTGTTAAACACTGGACACTTTAACATCGGTCTCTGTTTGTCTAGGGCTTGAGCCCACATTACTCGCTTCGAATCATTTGCGTTCGTATGAGTTTCTTTAAGTTGTACTCTAGCAACTGCAGACCCCCTAGGAATAAAGATAGGAGGAGACAAACACTTCAGGGTAATACTTAAGTGTCCTTTCGCGTCCACAGTGGTTGCTGATGGGATCAGCTGCACTCCTGGTGGTAGCATGTCAATGTCTGGGATGATGATAACTGTTTTGTTTGTCAAGTCCGGTGATGTGAGGCAGTTGACGGAATAGGTCAGTTCGTTACGGAGATTTAATGTCTCAATGGTGTTGGCTGTGTATTTCTCGACCGCTTCGTCTTGGTCAGCGATGGAGGCGGCCACTCCACGCCGACCTTTTAGTTTTCCTGGTGGGCTAAGGAGGCTCTGGGTTTGCCTGAAAAAGAGGGCTTAGGGGACTGGTGAACAGGGGTAGGAGCTCTGCAATACTTAGCCCAATGGCCTCTTTTTCCACATCTGGCACAAACCTTTTCTTGGTTGCGATTGATATTGGGGGTAGAAAAGTGAGGGTTGGGTGGTTGGTGTTCAGATATCATGACTCTTCGACCTATGCCTGTATCTCTACGCTCTTTAGAGGTCATCTCCCTGATTTCTCTTTCATCTGTATTTCCCTCTTGGAGCAT
>VXBT01012007.1:54290-92441 GCA_013400235.1 Oriolus oriolus | reverse complement strand
GCTTTTTTAGCAGTCACAGTTCTTCAGTGCAAGCAAGCCATTAAATGATTCTTGTGGACAAAAAGTCAGGTTTGCCCAAGTCTGCATAGTAACCATGTGCAAGGTCTTTTGAAACTGCACATGTAAAAAGGAGGCACCAATGTGAAGTTTCTTCTCCTGGTAAGTGTAGCACCAGTTTTACTCTGTTTCAACATCATTTGCCAATTCCAGGCTGACAGGGCCAGATCCTGAGCTGTGCAAGATGCTGCAGTCTCTGATTGCAGAAGGCTCTCTGATGCTCCATGCATGAGCTTAGTGGAATGATCTGGATGGATCCATACATTTTGGATGTGTCCACAGAAACTTCCAGGGCTTGACCCATGCAAGGATGCAAGACCAATTTCAAAATAATAGATCTTTCTGTCAATAATCAGCAATTACTTGTTTATGGGAAGTCAAAGAAGGACTAGTGCCACCACAGATATGTTTGGCTGCATCCAGATCTGACAGAGTAAAACTTGGCACCCAAATGCCATTTTGTGCAGGAACAGAGCCTTTGGTGTTTGACACAAGTGAGGGAGAAATGAACCTGGAAAATAACCAACACTCCAAGCTTGTTTTTCTTAGCAATGTTCATCATATCCCGGAGAGTGCAGCTGATTGCCTTCCCCCTCGCTGTGCACAGCAGAGGCTGGGGAGCTACAGGAATGTTTGTGCAACAAAGGCCTTTCTTCGGCCCCTCAGTAAACCTGCCCTGGAGATCTGGAGTTTTCTTCAGAAAACTTTTATCCACTTGAGCAGTGCCTGGTTTGTTAGCTGCAATGTGTACTTGGCTGCCAACACTCCTCACTTCTGGAATGGATGACACTAAAAGCTGTTAAAAATAATTTTAAAAGCCAATTTTGACAAAGGTTTAGAGCATTTGTATGACAAATCAGGTTTTAAATTGAACCAGTGAAACTGAAAATGTTTTCCTCTGTTGCCTGCAGTATTCACGCATGGGCAAGGACTCCGCAACATGGTGGTAAAGATGCAAAGACTTTATTGCGTATCCGAAATTCCCTTAAATACCAATAGAAAGACAGGAAATCACCTCATATAAACAGGAAAGATGTTCACCTCAGTGTTCCCCAATCACCTGGAGTATTTCCCAGACATTGCCTATTATGGTGAAGGATAAACAATACCTTACAAGGTCAGAAACTGCAATTATCACATCTCATAGGTCCAACACTGTCCAGAAACCCACAATCCTCTCTCAGCCCATCCCCGGTGACCTGGCTGTAATCCCAGGGTCACCTCCGGGTCTGAGAACGAGTCTCTCTCTTTGGCCGACAAGGCCTAATCTCTCTTTCAGCATACAGTGTAGCCCAACAGTTGCCTTGACATATTCCTCCACTCACAAATCTTATAAAATTCTCCACTCAAGAGCTGTATACAATTTTTTCTTCAGAATAATTTCTGTTCACCCTCCTTCCCCAAGGAGGTTTGAACAAGATTTAAGAATAGGGTCAGTTACAAAGCTGCTGGTACAGATGTGGGGTGAGACCTTAGAATCACAGAACAGCCTGGGTTGGAAGGGACATTAAAGACCATCCCGTTCCAACTCTCTGCCATGGACAGGGACACCTTCCACTATCCCAGGTTGCTCCAAGCCCCATCCAACCTGGCCTTGGATACTTCCAGGGGTGGGGCAGCCACAGCTTCTCTGGGCAACCTGTGCCAGGGCCTCACCACCCTCACAGGGAAGACATTTTTCTAATGTCTAATCCAAAGTGCATTTGAATCAGTTAAGTTTTGCCTTTAAATGGCTGGCATCTTTTGCCTGCTTGAGCACTCACATGCCATCCTGCTTCCAATTTTTAGGTGCAGCATTTCCATTTCTACTTTTTCTACTCTATTTTACCATGTAAAGTGATTGCCTGTGGATACTCCAAGAGTTACCAACTTCTCCAGCTTCCTATAGTGTGTTACCTCCCAGATGACTGTGTACCCATAAGGATTAAGAATGCAGTGGCTTAATAATTTTGCAGCTAGTGCAGTATTTCTGACAAGACAGACATTGCTGTAGAGAACTGGAGAGCACAAATACCATATCTGTATTTTAACATATGACTGAGGGTAAGATCCAGAAGCTCACAAACTAGCAACCTTTACACCTGTATCTGGAAAAAACCCAGTTTGTGATCATGAAAAACAGAACATTATAATCTCAAATTTCCACAGAACTACTGAAAGTGAGAAGATAGATTTCCTCTTAGGAAATCAAGCCTAATGTCTTCCAGTTTTTTGATTGGAAGAGATGAATGAAGCATGAAGCAGAGGTACTTGCTCTTGGGGGTTACTGAGCATATTCAGGCCTGACTGAACATGAGGAATTTCAGAGGGATCTAAACTATCCACAGTAATGGGCAATAAAAAGCTCAAAGCTGGTAAGAAGAGCACGTGGACTGGAGGAAAACAAAGTCATGGAAGTGCTCAGAGCTCACAGGGTATTAAAGAGGTAATATCAGCTAAAGAAAGCAAGCCAAGTGACACTGTGAACATGTCAGTGAGGATTGCTCTTGAGGAGGAAAGAGCAAACAAAACATATAGATAGATAGGGAATGGATGATGCATAAGAATCAATTAGCATGTATAGACCAAAATCAGTGGTACAGCTACATTAGAAGAATGTGATGACCCCACAATTAAATAAATGAGTGTTAGACATGCATTGCTAATTTACATTCAATTAATCATACTCCAACACACTGCCTCCTCTCCTCTTGCTGTGTACATCAAACCTTCAAGCAACAGACAATCCACTCAATAATTTGAAATGCAAGAAAAACAGTAAGAACATTATCCCTCTGTTCTGAAGAGGTATAGAGCTATTAGGTGACTGAAATCTGTGCAAAAAGCCCACAGAGGACATGGAATTAAGTCACCTCAGTCTCTGAGTTCCAGCTCAGCAATCTGATCCTGACTAGTCTTCATTCTAATGACAACAGTGCCCTAAGAATTCTCTTCAAATCCTCATTTCCAAATCCAGAGTTCGGAAGGTTAGGATTTTTAAAGGAATGCATTTTGAAATAAAGCTAAAACTCTGCCTAAGACTACTTACTTTTGCAAGTGAAAAAAATATAGCATCTTAAAATAATTAGGAAATAAATACATTCTGGAAGAGTTCACAACCTTAAGTGGAAAATGCTGACAGAGACCCTCAGTAAGAGAAATACAGGCTTAACCTCCAATGCCTCAGCTTACAAAGACGAGCAAGTAACAATAAATTTCTGGCAGGTTATTAGCCTAGCAGTTCCACAGCTGTTCAAACATCCAGTTTTCTCTTCCCCCTCTCCTGTGGCTTTGGCAGAGCATCCTGGCAGCTCTTCTCTCAGGTAGGTAATCCTGCTATGGGCAGGCAAGCAGCCAACTTGTTGTGTTGCCAATGATGCAACACAACACCAGAAGGGGCATCATTTGGGAAAGAATAGGGTGTTCTCATTATTTAACTACTAGTCAACTTACCTGCTTGGAGAATATTAAAATGCCAGTGTAATTATGGCATTGAGATACCATGTCAAAGCCAGCTCCTTTCTGCTGATCACCCCAAGAGGTGCCTTCTGAGGGTGATATAGAGGAGTAAGCAGGACCTTTAAGCAAGGCAGGGGAGTGCAGAAAGATGACTCATTAGTTTGATTGATGAGGCCAAGTTTAACCATTTGTTTTTATGGAGCAACTAGGCCAACAGCACAGCACCTGGGGGAGTTCAAATCCACTTGTTTGTGGTATCCTGGGGCCACACAAAACACTTGAACCACTTTTTGGGTCTTCCTTCAATAGCTAGGGGAGTTCCATTTCTTGGTATAATCTCAACCCCCCAGAGGTCCCTATTCCATCAGTAACATCAGAGAACAAGCAGGGCCTGAGGTCCTTCAGGCCATATGGAGCGACTAGGATCCACCTTGGATACCTCCAGTGCCCTTCAGCACAAAATATATTTATTCTTCTTTTAAAAGTGTATTTTTGACTTTGTGGAAAGGTGCAAACAAGACTACAACCGCAAACCAAGCATTTTGTTCTCCTGGAGAGCATGATGGCAAGGATTTATGTATTATTAAAATGGCTGTGTATGTTCTTTGCAGCACTGCTGGCTGAGTTGGTATCTGGGTTTTTGCTCCTTGCCTCCAAATTTTGGTACTTTTCTCAAAGTTCTGGAATGACAGTTACACCTCTGCAAACCAGAGCTCAAAAATAACACTTAAGACTTTCTGACATCTTCATTTTCAAGATGTTCTTACAGCATATTATCCTAGTAAAGGAGCAACCCGTACATCTCTAACCAGAACTGTAGAGAGATCAGTTACTTTCACATATTCACATGTCTGTATAATGGCCTTAGGAGAAGGTGGCCCACAGCTCTTCTGGCACCACACCTCAGAGATTCAGATTTAGTCAAAAGCACCATCGAAACCAGTGTGCCAGGAGCTAACTGAATAATGGAAGTAATTTTCTCCATTTCTATGGACAGAAAAGCCCTCTATTTGGACAGCATTATTTGCAGCCAATTATTCTGCTATTTCCAGCAGCACTCCAGGGAGCTGTATTACTTCTCCACAGAGCATAGGAGCTGTTCATTAGGTTAGTTTCTTTTAGTCTCCCAGTTCCTTTTGTTTGCATAATGTTCACCCTGCAGTGCCAGATGACAGGAGCTTTAAGTGCTATCTGTTGCTCTGTATTACCCCTCATAGGACTTTGGAACCTGTCCCAACCAGGGAAAGAACAGCTTTTGATTCTTGGATTAGGACACAAAGTGCCACAGTTTATCGTAACAGTGGAAGGGTGGAGAGGAATAACTGGAATATTCAGAATGCCCCTTTAGGGCACAGCTCAAGTGACACTGCCCTGTAGCAGCATTTGAAAGTTCAAAGTCCATCACTTTATAAATATATTTTGGCAAGAACCTGCACTATTCTCTTTCTCCTTTGTAATGACTCCATAGTTTGTCTCTAAGACTACAATATCCCTGACCTGTTTGCACAGGGATTACTAGGAGGATCACAAATTTAGGTAGTCTTGTATCTGTGCAGCATTTAAAGTCAAGGAGCACTGGGCTTGGCCAGTAAGACCACCACATTCAATTTTACAATTTTCAATCATATCTGCCTACACCTTTTAACATAAACTTGAAGGAGAGACAAAGTTCTACCCTATCACTGTTGCAATAGGGAACTGAACTCTGACTTCAGATATTTTCACCCTGCTTGAGCAGGGAGGTTGTACCAGATGGCCCCACTGGTGGGTCCCTTTCAACCTTAATCATTCTGTGATTTTCAGGGTCTTCATAGCAAGCCTGCTGAATTTATAATGTTTTATTTAATTTTAAAAGAGCCCTGGAAGTGCAGCTTGAACCCTGAAAGTCAAAATATATTTATTCCTTATTTACTCATTACCCCAGAAGCAGAGCTGCAGCACAGCAGACAAAGCAGTTCTGTGAACATCACATGTGTCACCTGTGACCAATTTAATTCAGCAAGCTCTAAACCACAGGTCAGCTGGTTCCATTACAACATCATCAGGGCAACTTATGTTAACTGAAGCCAACTGAGAGCCTCTTCATCCTTAAGAGGACAAATATAAGCCTTTTACTTCAGCTCAGCAGAACTCAGAGGTCATCCTAACAAGAGGTAATGAATCCCAGTAGGTGTGAGTGAACCCAACCTCTTTAAATACTCATTTAACCTGACCACAGCTGGTAATCACAGTTTCAGGAGTGAGGCTGGGCTGTTCTTTCTTCTGTCCTTCTCCAGGGTAGTCCTAGTGAAGTGGCCTTGGAGTCTATCTTCTGAAGAGCCTAAGTGCTGCTAATGAATGCCTCTAGGAGATCTTCCTCATGCTGCTGCTAGAGCTGTGACTCTGAAGACCTCACTCTAAGAGCTGGAAATGTAAAAGCTAATTGGATGTGCTGGGCTGCAATGCCCCAGTGCCCCAGGACAGCCAGTTCCCCTAACAGTGCATGTGAGAAGGTGAAGTGAACCCATGCCAGGCTGCCTGTTTTGGACAAGTGGAAACACTTAAGACATGGCTATTTCCTTCTTGAGGCTTTCTGAGGTGGCTATTAGGAGAACTTCTCTTATGGAGTCACTGTCTTGAACCCAGTCTCCAAATAGCCTTTTAAAACAAACAGAGGAGGATTTTCATTCACTATCCCCATGTGTGAAAGGTGGGAGAAGTTAGTTAATTGCCAGCATACCAGAGGATTCAAGGTCTTCCATCAGAGCAGAAGGCACTAACCATGCAAAAGCTCCAGTGGGAAGGGTCCTAGCAGTCCTCTTCTTCCCTCTATTGAAGCTGTGCTTGAACATTCCCCAATAGTTAAGTATGCTTATGACTCTTAAAACATTTAAAGTTCCTTGAGGGAAGAAGGTGTGCAGACGCCTTGATCCACTGTATTTTTAATGTTTGGGGTTATATTTTTTATGTAGGGGTTTCAATCTTATCTTCTCCTCCCCTGCACTGTGCCCTTAGAACAAGGCTGTGAATACTCCTTTTCTCCAAAGAAAATAATAATTTAGGAAACAGAACAGTGTTTGTCAGAAAGAATGAGGGTGGAAGACTGAGGGTGCCAGCATGGTGGCTTGTACCACTTTAGGACACTTTTGGAAACTATCACTCCTGTCATATACTGGATTCAATTTCAGCAAGCATTCTGCTCTCTCCTGTGGTTTCCACAGGGCCAAATAAGGCAAGTGTTCCTTCAGACTGAGGACTCATTGTGCCCTCCAGCAAGGAGAGGGTGGGCAAAGACCCTTTGGTAGGAAGCAGATAAACCTCAGACTGAGCAAGATACTTGCCAACATACCCTTGAATGTGCCATGGAGCACCACTGTGAGATTGTGCAGGCGTTGCCATGGCCAGGGAGAGACCAAATGGATGATCTGATAATCTGCAACTTAAATTTAGCTGCAGTTCCAGAGGGATAGTCTGATAGCCTGCTTCCTGAGCCATTTCATTTATTGGACCTCAAAGATCCCCCCAGGCACTGGAGTTGCTTTCTCTGAGGGTATATTGTGCCACATCTGCATTTCAGGCAGTAGGTGTTTAGTCCTTCCTCACTGATTCTGCCCCACATCCTGTGTTCCCTGGATGAGGTGGGAGACTTTTGAGTGTAGAAGCAATTAATTGCTCTCTGCCTAAGAGAAACTTCTAAGTATGATCTAACTTAAGTGCCTACCTGTAAGGCAGGCTGCACAGCTGAACTTGCCAAACGTAGAGAAACGAAACAGGCACCAAATCCCTGCCTCATTTCTGGGCCTTCTTCCTCAGATGGCTTCTGAGCTTCTCAAAATCTCTGCATTACAGGGAGCCTGCACATCTCTCCAGCAGCTGAAATCTCGCGTAGGGAAGCAGGGTGGTAGCAAAAGACTGAGCTAAGACATAATGAGGCCAAAGGAAATTAAGTGTCAGAAGCACAGCTTTGAGTGTAGAAACACAATTAAAGCCTGGGGAAGAGTGTGGCAAATGCTGGGGTCAGCAGTGCAAGTGCAGAGCAAAGCTGGACAGTCCTTGAGCAAAGCACCAGGCACTGCCCAGACCAAACCAAAGACCAGTGTCTGCTGAGCACTCAGGAGATATCAACTGACTCCTTCAACTAAGGCACAGACACAAAATGGGAGTGGCCTTCACTGCAAAACCCCCTGATCAAAATCATATCGTGCAGCAGGATTTCTACTTCACTTTAGTATTACATGCATCAATCCTCTGCAAAACTACTGACCCAGCTCTTATACCACCATGTTACTGCGAGAGAGAATCAAAGAGCTGGGAGTGCTTGGGATAAGAAGAGCTACCAGGTTCACGCGGCCCAAATACACAACTGACAGAAGATGCATTACGGTATTTCTTTAAGAATATAAATATATAATGAGGATTTCCCCTCAGAGGCCATATTTTCATTTATTTAGGAAACAAGTAAGTTGAATTATGATGGAATCTCTCCATACAAGAGATGCTTCAGGAGCTGACAGTACAGATTTCTCCAAAGTGCCATATTCAGAGCAAATTAATATAGCCTTGAAAGCTGATTTTGAGACAACTCTCACAGACACAAGGTACTGGCTGAGGAAACAGTGAAACAGAAAATGGGACACCAGGCATCGTGTGACATCAGGAAGCATATTTCTGTTTATTCGCCTTTCTTCAAGAACTCTGACTCACTGTTAGGCATACAGGATGTACAAGAAAAAGATTATAAGAGACTTCTTTATTATTGTATTCTGTGGCATGAAAGCCCACAGCCTTTCATATTTGTTTGTTTGTTTGTTAAAGGATATGTTTCTACTCTGGCTGAGGTGTTACAGTTCAGAGAACAACCCATCATCTGCAAGAAATCTCTTCAGAAAATTAGAAGTGAGCACAGCTATTTGCTAGGCTGTTTTACTGAACAAACACTGCCAGCTGCACTAATAGCATTTTACCAGACACTTGTCAGTTTGTGAACCCCTAAGTTTATGAAGAAATAGGAAATCCATCTTCAGAGTGACAGGGATGGGGAAAAGTGGTTGGAGTTGCTTCCCCCTCAGCAGATTCCCACCTGCTGTAAACTTGTGTTTGTCCAGTACAACTATGATGACCTGGCAGAGGTTCTGCCCAGGCATAGATAGCTTGCCCATAGTCCAACTCACTGCCTAAGTAACTTTCATATATAATATTAAAACCCACGGTTTGTCTCCTAATATCCTTCACACGATACTCTGTCTGTTCACATCCACACTGTACACTGATGAATTGGAACAGCCTTGGCCAAAATCAATGAAAATGCCTTCAGAATCAGAGTCAATCGACTCCAAAATCTGATCCACTATGTTCTCAGGGCTGGAAGAGGGAACTGGAATAAAGGAAGTGTCTCTGTCTAGGTCAAAAGACCTGTGTGGATCACCCATTGAGTGGAAGAGTCCTTTCTGTTGCTCAGCTGTGCTGAGTTTGCTGGAGCACTGCACTGACCCGGTGCTGGGCCTCTCCTGGTCTCCTGGCAGTGAGCTTTTCATGGTTGTCATGGAGCTCTTGGAACCGTTGTCCATGATGGTGGTGAGGTTGGAGTATCCCTGGAGCTCCAGGCAGGAGGTCATTTCTGCGACGGAGTGCCTTCGGATACTGGTTCCATTGGCAGCCATGCCCTCAGTTTCATACTCGGCCACTGGCGTCAGCAGTGGATTGTTGTAGCTCTTCGATCGCACCACGGGGTTCTTGGCAAGGAGGTCACCCGACTTCGAACGCCTGAAGAACCGCTTCTCTGTAAACAAAGATCCAGAGTAATATCTGCAAAGTCTCCTATTATGGTACTAATAATTATGAGTGTTCAAAAGAAATGTGAAGTCTTGCATATTCATAAGCTTTTCTTGAATGAAACTTTCCTAGAAGAAGACATTTTGCTATATTGTAGATTCACAGGCTTCAGATTTCCTAGATTTCTTTAGCATACTGAAGACCCCAAATCTATCTTTACAAATAATAGCTGAGATTCCCTTATATTCACACAACTTCAACAGCTGGAGCAAAACAGCAAATACTGCAGGAGAGGTGATATACAGTTGTAAATACTTCCTTTAGACAAGCACGGCAAGTGCAATTCTGTTCTTTTTCAGGCTATATTTCTAGTAGTTGAAATTTAACCTTTCCACCCATCCTGGGAAAATAAAGTCTCTTCAAATTTGGAGCATGAGGATTAAGACAGTTTTTCTACTAATTCTGGAAAAACTTTCAAAGCATTGTTCAGAGACCACACAGGGGAGAGCACCCAGAGTGTTTGAAAGTATTAACTAGAGGGCAGTGCCCATAGAAACCTCTTTTTGGGGGAGCAATCCTGCATTCAATCCAGCAGAGATTGCCTGAATGCTGTTAACCAAGTGGGATTTTCCAAAAAAGGAAGCAGCAGATGGCAGCAAGTGAGCACAGAGTTCCCTCTCTGGCAGTGGTTTAGTGCTGGAGTGTCCTGGCAGTGTGAATAAAATGACCATCATAAGCAAAACAACTACCACTCAAACTCTTCAGTGCTCAGATTCACTTGTGCTAGAAGAAGAAAAAGCAGTGTGAATAATAGGTCTCACTTTTGAAGCTTTCTTTCTGCTACTCTCACTTTGCCATCCATGAAAGGGGCACAACTGGAGCACGGGATCAAATTACCCTCTGGAAGTCAACCACAGCCACTGCAAATAAACTGCTTTAAATCAGGATACTGGTATATGTTCCCTGCAAACTCTGCAATTTCCTTTACATATGCCAATCTCTTAAAATTATGCTATTGTGTAATTATGTGCTTACTTGGACACAAATTCCAATCATATGCTGTACTACTAAAAAAGCCAGTTTCTGTATTTAAGATAGTATTTTGCAGTTGTGTCTGCCTCAGCAGTGAAATCATCTGATCCAAGTTCATTGTTGGACTTTTCCTTTGTTAGGAGTTTGAGCTGGCAAACAGAAAAGATTCCTGGGGCTATGAACTCTGGTTTTTGGTCACAATATGCTAGCAAAATAGTTGAAGAGAATTAGATGCATTAGTTTAAAAGAAGCAACCACTTATACACTCAGCTCCCTTGGATCCAGGTTCAGTGATTACAGTAAGACCCATTTCAGGGGTATTGCTACATCTACAACCCAGACCACAGCAAAAGGAAGTCCCCAGTCCACCAAAACCTTCCTATCTTCTGCAGCCACATAGTAAGACATTATTTACTAACAATTCATTTCACTGGTGCTTTATTATCTTTGGGTGCATTTTTTCTATCTTGACATACAAAAGCTTGCATTTAGAAAATGTCAATTTGAGGCTCCATTTAAATGCTTGTGGCCATTTAATGGCAAGCAATGAATACAAAGTCATAATTGTGACCCATTTTCCATAAATAACTGGCCTCTATTTATTCACTTAAAATCATTTGTTTCTTAAAGACCTGCTGCAACACAACCATTTTGCCATTTAGCTTCAAGGGAAAATCAACTACTTTAATGGCCATTTCTGACAAGCAAACAGATTGAATTGACTCCACAGAAAACGCGCAATTGAGCTTATTTTCCCTTCTGTCTGCTCTATTCAATCAAGCCATCACAGTATTTACAATAAAAGACTCAGGTACTACCACATTTCCTTTTTCATTACTCTAGTAGTATCCCCCTTGTATTTTCAACAAATATAATTGCTATGTAGGATATTCCACCTTCATCCTGGCTAAATCTTGCCATCACAGAAGTCACCGAAGGCTTCAGAGCCCCAACAATCAGAAAGTAAGCTGAAGGGGACTCAAGATGCCACCAGGTCAGCCCACCTTTCCCCCTTGCTCCTTATGGATGCTGATGTATGTGATGTGTACAAAGTGCCTCAGCAGTAAAGATTCAATAACCTCCAGAGGCAATTCATGTGAAATTAGAGATTTTTCCTTCCATGTAATTTGAATTCCCCCTGCTATGTGAGATCCGCTCTGTATTTCTTACTTCCATTGGGATGGAGAACAGCATATTACATTCTACTCTGCAGAAAACTTTTACATGCTTGAAGGCTGACGTGTTAGTCTTCTCTGAGACAAATTCATACTCTCTTCCCTAATTTTAACAGCCTTGTACGATCTTTGTGTACTAATGAACACTAATGAAAATTAACTACTGAGCACTGTAGAAGTGGATTCTTGCTTCTTCCTCTCACTGTCCATAAAGCATCCTGTGTTAAAGTTCTCTCATTAAAAGGTAGAACGGAAATACTAAACACACTCTAGATTCATTTTACTGATTTTTATTACTGAGCACTCTTATGATGATCTCTTTTCATCTTCTGCCACTGCAAGTTTCACTGTGATTCTCCACCTTGCAAAGAGCATAGTCTTAGAAAAGAAGCCTGATGTACTCATGTGAGCACTGGCAGTCACCTCTTGTGTGGGCCCTGGCCCTGTGTGGAGAAAGGTTTTGGGAAGTCGTCTGTGCTGTGCCAGAGTCTGTGTTGTTCTTACCCAAGATACAGGCAGAGTGTGTGAAGGGTCCATCACTGGAATACAGACCGTACGTGCCCAAGTAAGGAGAAACAACTTTCTGGATCAGGGATTCAAGTTTCAAGTAATCTTCAGTCACACCCTTCGACTCATGAACCCCCTGAAAAAGAGGAAATACCCAAGATGAGCACTGCCCCCTCCAATCACAAGCTCCCCTGACTCACCAGGGCAACCAGAGAACAAGCATTTTCACTGAGTGAAAGCAAAGGTGCCCTGCAGTGTGATCCTGGTTTGCTAGTACAGCTCATTCCTCTTCTGTAAAGCCAAGAGATGTGAATCAGACCAGAGCTACTTCCAGAACATTTAAATCCAGGAAGATACATCCTACTTAGTGCACAGCACTCAGGGAAAGATAGAAGACATGATTTGTGAAGAGGAATTAAAACCATCCCTGGACTTTTTGCTAGTCTTACAGTGACTTCCTGAATGATAGCATCTGGTACCACAGGGTGTCACTGCCATCTCGGCAATACCAACAGCGTTAAGAAGAAGGTTAAACTGAGACTCTCAGAAATATTTCTTCCAGGATATTTTCAACAACCAATATTTACAGCAAAGAAGTATATTCTCTCTCCTCATACCTCCCCTGGCACTTACCATTTTCCAGGCAAAAGTCACATTATAATTAGTGTGGTAAGAGTCACCCACAGGCAAGATGTTTAGCTGTTGACTCTGCACTTCCACCCACAAGCAGGCTTGTTAGGCTGCAGAGGTGACAGAAAAACCCTGCAGAGCTGTATTCTCTCTTCAGCTTACAGCTGCAGAGTGCGTGCTCCTGCACTGTCTGAGCAGAGCCCTGTACACTCATGTGTAGGATGCCTCTTGCTATATGGAGCAAATTCACATTTGCCATGTGCTTGACACATCATGTTGCAGAATTAATATCCTAAATGCCATACTCAGCAAGAACTCTGCTTGAATTTAGCAGATTTCATGATGTGTTGCTGAATTATTTTAAAAAGAAACATGTTGGGATGAAAGCTGAGAGCAATATAAAGATCAGATGAGTAAAATTACAACACTTCCTTCAGCATGTGAAAGGATCCTGATGTTCAAGATGTGTTCACAGCTCTGTATGACTCACCAACCACAGTCCAGAGTAACTCTCAGATGTGTTTCTGAATGGCTGACTCCACCCCTCAGCTGCTGCACTGCCTCAATGCTGTCTCATGACTTGATAAAAGTTTATGAATGGAAAATTAATAATGGCCAACAGAGAATTCAAATTTGGACAAAATTTGAATTTGGACAGAACTGGAATTCCAGATCAGCAGTTTTTAAATAACGAATAACAATCTTTGGTGATGTGCAATGTCCTGAAAAACTCTGGGACAGCCACAAATACAAATTTGAACACAAAGGCATATCCAGTGGATCCAAAAGCTTGCAAACACCAAAGGAACAGCAGGATGAGCCCACAGCTATACAGCCAGGCAAAAATAACATCAGAATAATTCGGAAGACTTAATGAAGGAGAACGTATTGTTTCCAAGTTATTACTGGCCTATAGAGATCTGTTCCAGGGTTTCTTGCTGGGATTTAGTCAAGCGCTCAGAAAGGCAACATGCCTGCTACTACATATTTCTACTACACACTACTACATGCTACTACTACACATTTCTCTATCACATCATGATCACATCAAGCAAAGGCCAGGGCTTAGGACATCCCGCTCCAGGCTCCCACACTAAGTACCTCTGAAACTGGTCTCCTAAACATGGCAGAAGCCAGTGATATTTAGCATTGCTCATGCCCAGAATTTGCTGTAGAGCTTTATTTACTTTTCTACCTTTTAGTATTTTTATACTTGTGAAAGACAGTAGCTAAATATCAGCTGTGGAGAAAGAACCCTGTCATGTTCCACTGTGGGGAACTGTGAGGAATTCTTTTTAAAATAGATGGTCTAGAACAAAATTAAGTCAACCAAGACAACCTTCTATCTGAGAACTGTTTATTGGTAACGAAAAAAAATTGAAAAAAAAAAAAAAAAAGAAGCTGCCCTACTAAAGAGGGCTAGAAAAGACAGAGGAGGAGGAAGGAAAGTGGAAAAGGAGTGGGGGGAGAGAGAGCAAGAGGGAGAGGGGAGACACAGAGAGGGAAAGCGGGCATTACCACCAGCAGGACGGGGAGTGCCGTCGACGTCCACGCGGCAGGGGGTGTGTGCATGCTGCCTGCTGGGGAGCCTGTGCCGCTCTTGGGAGAGGCGCAGCTCCACAGGCACGGCTCCCGCAGCGACGGGCAGCCGCACACGAGGTGAGTGAGTGCTCGGGCAGGAGGTGCAGGACCCAGGACAGGGTCGCGGCGGGGATCGCGGCAGCGGGCTGGATCAGAGGCAGGTGGCTCAGACAGGGACGCAGGGGCGAATTGGCAAGGCGGCGGTCAGGGACACAGGGAGAGAGAAAGACGGCAACTGGGACAGGCGAAAGGGTAGGGCAGGACACAGGCTACACACGAGGCTCGGAGGTCAGCTGGTAGCCCACCAAGTGCCCAGAAAGAGGGAAGGCAAGTATGTGAGAGTGAGCAGGCGCCAGCAGGGGCAGGAGAGCCAAAAGGCAGGCTGGAGCCAGGGCAAAAAGGACAAAAGGCAGGCTAGGGCCAGGGCAAAGGAGCAGACCTCAGTAGGCTGGAGCCAAAGCAAAAACACAAGACTCAAAAGGCCCCCAGACTCAAAAGGCCCCAACTCAAAAAGCCCCAGAATCACCAAACGCAAATAAAACCCAAGTCTCAAAAAGCCCCCAGAACTTTAGATGCAGTTAGTTTTTATGTCCTCTGGTTCCTCCCAAAGTCTGCCTGCTGGCAGGAGACCATTGGCCCAGTCCAACCTTCCACTGCAGTCCATTGGTGGAGACCTTCCACCATCTGACTGCAGAAATTGTTTGTCCTTACTTGGGCACGTACGGTCTGTACGGTGTCTTTGGTGTTCGCCTGCTGATTGCCTGTCCCATGTGAGACATGAAATGGTTCCCAGGCAAAGTCTCCCCAGAGACAAGGCTTTCTCCCATCTTCTAGATGCCTCCTGCACGTAGCACGTGTGCAACCCCTCCTCCAGATGCCTCTGACAGTGTTGAGACAAATCAAAACTAAATTGGCTCTTCACAAACCCCAGCAACTCAGTAGTGCCATGCTGCCCACAAAACAACTACTACCAGCAGAACTGTATGAGTAACAGAAGTGTCCTTCCTAGTGGCACTTTAACACTGTCTGATTTCCTATCAGCCTTCAGGTCAGAAGAGTTCTTTTGGTTGTGAATTATATGTTCTGCTCTACACTCCTCTTTCCCTGATGAGCTCCTCAAAAGCAGAGCTATATTCTGCATGGAGTGCTGCTCTTGCAGCCATACAAGGAGGCTTCCAGCAGCTCTTCTGGGCTCGGATAGGCTCCTGCAGTAAGCTGAGAGGATGGAGACTCGACCCCCAAGCTACAGCTGCTGGGACAACCCTCCATCATGGGGCCAGGGAGCTGTGCAGGGCACAGACTTGCCTCATCCCCACCACTGTTGTCCTGCAGCTGCTGCATCTGGAGACCCCACTGGCTCTCTGCTCCTGAGAAACACTCTCTTCTCAAAATCTCAGCTCCCTCACCAACTGAATCATCTTCTTCAGTCTTACCCTCAACCTTCACTCCTGCTCTCTCAAAGCAGTACTAATCTCCACCTCTTCTTCATTTCAGCATCTTTTAGTTGCCACCTTTGCATTTGGAAAGGATTATAATGTAATATTATGACAAGAGTCTGCTCTACTCTAAAGGCATGGGGATAATTCAGGATTTGAGTCCTGAATATGTGAATACTGTTGCAAATGGAAGACATCTATCAAGAACAAAGACATGTATTATTGCATGAAATACAGTACCCAAGTCCCAAACTTCATTAACCTTAATTAAATGGTTTTGAAAGCAAAAAAATTTCTGTAGTAGTTCAAATGCATGAAAAGGGCCCTATGCATGACTGGTTTTGATATGTAAACACACAAGCACTCCCAGAAGGGCCACATCCTTAAAGACAATAGGTTATTGGTGTATCTACTTTATGAAGACACTGCCCCCTCTGCTGAACTACAGCACCAGCCACACACATGGACCCCACTTCTACACTTGAGTGTGGCACTGGAATAAAACTTTTCTTGTGTTTGGGAACAAAAACCCGTAAGTCAAACCCACAATCATTTAAGCAAGTATGGATGCACCAAACTGCTCAGGTTTCCATCCCTGTTAATTCTGTAAATTAACTATGATCTCCTACTGAGCTTTTGAAACAGAAGTACAGACTTGAAGGGCACAAGGGCTTTTTGTAAAAGCACAAAGGAAAGAACAAATGAGTAAACAAGTATGTTCAGAAGAATAGCTGGGGGATTTATACCTAACCACATAAGGCCACAGCCTCCTTTTTCAATATGTACAATCATAGAATGAGAGAATGGTTTGGGTTGGAAGGGACCTTAAAGCTTATCTCATCCCATCCCCTGCAGGGACACCTTCCACTAGACCAAGTTGTTCCAAACCCCGTCCAGCCTGGCCTTGGACACTTCCATGGGTGGGCAGTCACAGCTTCTCCGGGCAACCTGTGCCAGGGCCTCACCACCCTCACAGGGAAGAATTTCTTCTGTATATAGGAGTTCTTTAAGCTTTAAAGTCCTAAAGTGGAGGCCGCCTCAGGGCAGGCATTTAAGGATGTGAAGAGTCCTTCTCAAAGATAACCTTAAAACAGGTTCAGTGTTCATTACTTTAACATTTTATATGCTGTTCATCAAATAATGGAGTGCTTTGAAGATTTTTTTTTAATGAATGTAAGTTTTAACAAAAAATACTTCTAAGCCATTATGAACATTGTATCTAGGCACAGGCTACCTGACTTGTAAAGCTACCAGAAACATAAACTCTATTTTGATAACTTTTGCCACAATTTTTCTTTAAATAAATAAAATTTTAAAAATCATAAAATGTCCTTGCTTTCTTTTACCATGGCAACGAAATAACCACAATCGCAAGTGTGTACTTCTGTTTCCTATTACATTAACTTTTCCCACCCTATTCTTCCCTCAAAGCAGTGAACATGCAGGCAAGTAATCCTGCCATCGCTCCTACTCGGTGGAGGATACAAACCTGCCTGCAGCTTCTGTCCCTCTGCAACTAGGTGGTCTTTGCTGCACAATCCCCCAGGTTCTTTATTTACCATTGCAACATAAATACTTTGACTCTTTGTTTTAAAAAAGACACCTAACATTTCACCAGATAGTATCAGTCCTTCCAAGTGACTGTAAACCAGGCTGCCCAAGCCCAGCCCATTGGGGAGGTGCTCTGGCTGTGAGTTGCAAAGGAATCCAGAAATTAATCACCTGCCTTACACCACTTCTCACTTGGCCTTGCCTACTTCCTTTCCTCAGGCTCTGGTAAGAAACCCAGACATGAAGCAATCCCCAAAAGCAATGACAGCCATGAAAAACTATTTAGGCTGCTGGTAGTTTGGTACATATCATTAGACAGCCTGACTAAATTAGGATGCAGAGTTTTAGGCTCCCCACGCTCTTGTGAGCAGAGGTAGGATGTGTTATGTTCCTGTCTTGGGGAAACCTGGTAAATGGCAGAATGAGAGTTGGGTTTGTGCATCCTGTGCTGCTTATTTCTCTCACTTCTTACCCCAAAAATGGGATGTGAAGCTGCAGATCTCCTTTTTACCTGTATTAGGGAGCAAAGACGTAGCAAATCCCTACTGTTAACAGCCTGCGCAGACAGACCAATAATGAAATAAAACTGTATTGGGTTTGCATGGCAAGGCTTTGGTAGCAGGGTGGGGGTACAGGGGTGGCTTCTGCAAGAGGCTGCTGGAAGCTTCCTCCATGTCTGGCAGAGCCAGTCCCTGGCAGCTCCAAAGACAGATATGCTGCAGGACAAGCCTGGGCCAATTAGAAATGGTGGTAACGCCTCTGTAATAACGTATTTCAGGAAAAAGGAAAAAAGAAGTTTTTGCACAGGTGTAATTGCAGCCAGAGAAGAACAGAGTGAGAATATGTGAGAGGAAACAACTTTGCAGACACCAAGGTCTGCAGAAGAAGGGGGAGGAGGTGTTCCAGGCACCAATGCTGGGATTCCTCTGCAGCCCGTGGTGCAGACCATGGTGAGGCAGCTGTGCCCCTGCAGCCCATGGAGATCTGTGGGGGATGCAAAGATCCACCTGCAGCCCATGGAGGAGACCCACGCCAGAGCAGGGGGATGCCTGAGAGGAGGCTGTGACCCTGTGGGAGGCCTGGGGAGAGAGGGGCCCATGCTGGAGCAGCCTGTCCTTGAAAGACACGGTAGGGTGACCCACGCTGCAGCAGTTTGAAGGGGACTTTCATCCATAGGATGAACTCATGTTGCAGCAGTTTGTGGGGATCTGCTGTCCATGAGATGGACTCACGCTGGAGAAGTTCATGGACAACTGTCTTCCATGGGAGGGACCCCATGGTGCAGCAGGGAATGACTCCTTTCCCTGAGTAGCAAGAGAAACAGTGGGTGATGAACTGACCATAACCCCCATTCCCTGTGTCCTTGTGCCGCTGGGGTAGGAGGTAAAGCTGGGAAGGAAGGGTGTGGGAAGAAGGTGTTTTTAAGGTTTTATTTTATTTCTCATTATCCTGCTCTGATTTTGTTAGCCATAAATTCAATTAATACCTCTACTTAGACTCTGTTTAGCCCACAACAGTATTTGAGGACTGATCTCTCCTGATCCTTATCTCAACCCTTTTTTATATTTTCCCTCCCCTGTCCAGCAGTGGAGATGAGCAATAAGAAAGGCTTTGGTGGGTGCCTGGCATCCAATCCACTAGATGGTAGCCTGCTCCTGAATCACGGAGCAGCTTCTGCCTTACTACTCTGGGAATTACAGCCTGTTCACAAGTGCTTGCTAGCACCGTGCTTATGTAGAACAAAGATGAAATTTTCTTCTTAAGTATTTCTGGTGGCCACCAGCAGAAGAATGGTATATTCACCACCCCATCCAACTGCGTTGAAATCTTGGTAATTGGTGGGTTACACTGATGGAAAAATGATTTACCCTAAAAATCCTGCAATGCATCAGACCAGAAAACTAAGCACAGAACTCACAACAGCTGGAGACAAAAGAGCTACAGCTAAAGCTATCACATCCTCTCGCCATCAGACACACTTCAAAGAGATGTTTCATATATGGGAAGAGACCAGAAACAATTGTGCTTGGCTGCTGGCTGTTCTTGCTACTCAGCTGGTTTTCATTGATGTTTGGCTTATGTCAAACTTCAGAGAAGTTTGACTTATGTCCACTTCAGGGCCTTAGCTGGATCTCCATCTGGCCATCACTCTCTCATGCCTGATTCCTTCCATTTTAACCCTTTGCTTTGTCCTTTTGACATCTGATGTTTCATAGTACCCCACATCCATCCCGAGCTCCTCTTTCAGCAGGCAAACCCCCTGTCATCTGCTGAGCTCCTCTGCCACATAAGCCTCTCTGCATTTACCTTTACCAGAGGCTGCTTCAGTTCTGGCTGGACAACTGCACACATGTTGCCTCAAGTAACTCCTCACTCATCTGTGTATGAAAATCATCATAAGCAACTATTAAACACCCAAACTGCTTTTAATTGACCAGCAGTAACTCACTGTTTCGCTGAGTACTTAAAAAAGGTCACAGGTTCTGTGTTTTCCAGTTCTGACTAATAGTACCCACCACCTGTAACACCTAGAAATGGTGGTATTGCTCAGTTGCTTTTCATTTCCCTCTTTAGCATAGACTATTGAAAGACCATTTACCTAATAAATTATACATTGAAAAGTATCTCTAGTGTCTAAAGGTACCCTAAAAACTGGACACAATGGAGGAACTACTTCATGCCCACCTGAAATTTGAGGATGTGCTAAATCAATGACTGGTCATTGATTAAAGGCTGGAGCACTCACCTTGAGTTTTAATGCTTCAGCTGATCAGCATGTGTACATGAGTAAGTATTGGTGCAAAGGAGTGTCATCTGCTTCAACTGACAAACTGCTGGATAGCTTTTAAATAAATAAAAAAAAAGAATAAAATAAAACATAAATAAAATCTGTGTTCCTCCAGACCTGGGGGAACAAACAAAGCAGACCTTCTGGACCCTAGCCTCAGGACCTGCCAGAAGCAGACACAGCACCAAGGGACGCACACCATGTCTTGGTGCTTAGGTTAGCAACTTCTGGACTCAGGAAAGAAAGGAGGAAAAGGCAGACTTCTGGATTATTTAACAAAGTCATTTCAGCAACGATCATTCTTGGTGACTTAATGGAACAGAAGAGCAAAGTTCTCTGCCCATGGACAAGAAGTGACTGTGTATGGCTCAGCTCATGGCCACATAACACACTCTGAACCTCAGTCTGCTAGTAGAGGCATCCTCCATATGGGGATACAGGGGCACCCTTGATGCCTCGTCTCACCCTTGTCTACCAACAAAATGCTGAAAGAGTCCTGACCTGGTTCTATTTGAAAGGAAACACTGCCAGAAATATTTACAGGGTCAGTTCTGAGAGCAAAGTGAGGTCTTGGCCTTATGTACTGCCCTGTTTTAACCACACAGGCAAACAGCTAAGAAATGTAACAATTTTCTGCTTAAAAGCAGCAGATTCCTTGGAGAAAAGAAAAACCCAGTCAATCACATTGTTTTCCTTAATTGACAACAGGTCAGATCAATATGACTGAAAGAAACACTCAGGCAATGGTGATAATCTGACATATACTGGATAAAAATTGTTCCCAACCACTCCCAGAAAAAACTGCAATTAAAAGTCTCAAGGCAGACGCAGAATAATACCTGTAGTGAAAACACATTATTCAGCCAACACTGCTGGTGGAGAATTGACATGGGTGTGCAGACTGCAGTGCACACCCTGGTGACCACATAAACAGCAAGATCTGCTGCTTGGCATAGTCAAAGAGAGAGCAACAGCCTTGCTTGTGAGGCATTTGGAAACCAGTGCCCTTACAAGTCAGGACTACTTGTTATCTCACTTTCACTGCATGACAACCTTCTGGAACTTGAGTAACACAGACCAACCCTGCCTCAGGGCAGGCAAGAAATCACAATGGGGAGGAACTGGAGACAAATGGGTCACTCGTCTTTGCCACATGCATCACCAATGGCACAGCATATGCTCCCAGTTACACTGTCCTTGCCACATGCATCACCAATGGCACAGCATATGCTCCCAGTTACATTCTGGATGGAGATACGCAGTCTTCGTCTTTCTTATAAGAGACAGATGCACATACTTTACAGCCAATCATCCAGTTTGTACTGATCTTCCAGACAAAATCACAGACTGCTCACAGACAAACTTATGGCAGCAAAGTTACATTTTGGTTTACTTGGTTGAGAAGAGGCCTCAGGAATTGCCACCAGGTATGCACAACTTTTGTTTGCACAACAGCACTGTTTCATTGTCTAAACCCACCCAGCATATGCTCTGGAGGAGACCACAGTGGTTCTTGGAGCAGCAAGTGTTGCCCAAAAGCTGAAGCCTTCCTCTAGTGCACAGCTGTTCAGAGTTGCTGCTCTTACTGCACCACAGAGCATCATCCTGGAAGTCTCCTGTTCACATGCCCTCCATCTTCAGTGGCCGTGCACAGCACTCTAAGGAAACCTTGAAGATCTCCCTCTTACAGCCACTGCAGGAACTCACACACAAGTAGGAGGGGATACTGGGCTCTTTCACCTCCAATGCCCACCTTGTTCCTTGGATGTCAGTCCTGCAGAGCAAATCCCGCAGTATTACACAAATTTGTACAGCAGTATTATAATACATTTGTGTAGCAAAATCTGGCCTCCATTTACATATGCAGTCAATGCAAACTGATGAGTAAACTCATGGAAGTATCAGATGTGATAACGGATTCTTCTCAGCCTTTGCAATCTTGACACCAAGGGTAACGCAAGGCATAGAATCAGCCATGCAGTGTCAGACTAAAAGTTAACTAGATTTAACATTTTCTTGCTAACAGTGATAGCAGGAGAAATGCACAGGCAAAGAAAGGAAATAGGGCATGCTCAGTGCAGGCTTTCTTGGAGAATATGCTGGTGCTTCTAGCAAACAGGGATGTAAAAATCTTGCTGCATGGGACTTTGCAGTAGCCCTTAAGCATAAACAATCTGTGCTAAAAATTATTTAACTATCAAGATGAAGATGGTCAGTAACTGATAGAATAACTAGTTTCCAGAAATAAAGAAACAGCTTAACTGTTGAGTCCTCTGAAGAGAGGAGAGGATGGATTTCTTTGGTACTTTTGCAAAGTGCTTTTCTTGTGTGGTTGCAGCTTCCCTATTTAGGAGGTGGCTGAATGCAATGCTGAATCCTTCTGCTCAGTCACCCTCAAAGACAATGTTTCCTGATGTTCAGAGGACCTTCCTGTACTTCAGTTTGTGCTCACTGATACTGAGCACCACCGATAATAGCTTAGTTTCATCTTCTTTACATTCTCTCTTCAGGTATTTGTAACAATTGATAGGATGCCCCTGAGACGTCTCTTCTCCAGGCTGAACAGCCCCAGCTCTCTCAGTCTTTTCTCCTGTCCCTTTACCATCTTCATGGTGCTTTCTTGGACTCTCTCAAGGAGGTCCATGTCTTTCCTGTCCTGAGGAGCCCAGAGCTGCACACAGCACTCCAGGTGTGGCCTCACAAGTGCAGAGCAGAGGGGCAGGATCACCTCCCTGACCTGCTGACAATACTTTGTCTAATGCAGCCCAGGACACCAATGGCCTTCCTTGCAGCCAGGGCACACTGCTGGCACATGTTCTTCTACTAGTTTCAACAGGGCTCAGCATTTCTGGAGGACTCCACATCTGAGAGCTTCCAAGTCCCATAAAAATGCTGAGTAAACTCACTGTGAGGGATTACAAGATCAACTGATCCATTTTGGAGAGACATCTGCTCTGCATTCAAGTAACTGGGAGCAAGGGACAAGAGTTTAACATACTTGCTCCTGCTTCTAGCCCACTTGTCCATGTTTGCCAGGCTAGAAAATTTTGGGTACTTCCTCCTGGGTTTCCCTGATGACTCATGATACTTTCATCCCAAGCAAACAATTCTGATGTTTTTTACCCTTTAGGAAATAGATTCAAAACAGAATTAAAACTGCTTCAAGCAGGGACTAAATTTTGCTTTGTTGAAGCCTGTGTTGACTAAGCTGACCTGATCTACTGGAAGTCTGTGTGTCCCATTCCCCGTGGGGGTTCCTCTGCCACAGTCCAAAGGCAAAACAAGAAAATGTGCCTGGGCTGGGAGAAAACAGAAGTCATACCTTTGCAGACTGGAACAAGCTGGAATAATGTAGTTTGGCCTCTGAAAAGGCTCTTTGAGCCCAATGGAGAAGGCTGAGAATTCACAATGGACTCACTTTCAGTAAACCTCTCAGACTATATTATGTGTGTTTGTGAACAGGTATTACCTCATGGCAGAATGAAGTGGGAAAAGTAGGACTTGTACATCACATTCTTATAAGCTCTAAGTCAGAATAACCCCTGTTAGGTTAATAATTTTATACCAGTTTACAACCACGGGAAGCTGTGCCCTATGCATTACATGTTCATTCCTAGGCACTGCTATCCTTTCTGCACATGTTGGACAGATGCAGCTGCATAGTTCATGGCTGTATTGTTATGAGCTCTCGATAGCACTGCCTCACATTATTTTTTCCTCTCTTCATTTTATCCTAAAGCACTGGGCATATTGGTAAAGCCTGTACCTCTTGCTTTTCTCATAGCAACAGCAGTCATGGGAGGGAGAGGCAGAGGAACTTACCATTGCCATATTGACAGAAGTCAGCACTTCAGATCCCTGTTACTGCCTCAGAAAGAAAGATCTTGTCATACTCACTTTAATCTCCAGCAAGTGCCAAATTATGTCAATGTCAGTGTGAGAAGCTGCTCTATCTCTTCCTTCCTTTCACTGATGGCACTGAGACACAGACAAAAGATAAGGAAGACGAAACACGCAGCCCTGGCTTGTGTTCAGCTAGTGCATTTTTGAAATGGCTTGGCTGCACTAGGATAGCTAGCAATAGGATTTTTCTTTCCAGAAAGAACCAAACACTAAAAGCAGGCTAATCTTCATCTGACCTACAGATATTCAATGTCTTATGTTTCTTTAAACTGTCATTAAACATTTTATATGGGACTGAAAAAGAAAACGCAGAAGATAAGGACCAGTAAAAGATATTAAATGATTGAAAGCAAGGAAGTTACTTTGAGGCTTTAAATACAGTGCTTAGGATTCTGCAGAAGCTCAGCACCCAGTTTGTTAATAAAGATCCAACGAAAATAATGGTATGCATTTCTACCTTTTATAGGTTATGGGCTAGAGGTTGTCCAATTCCCACCTAAGTGACTCCCTTGGGTACAGGCCAGAGCAGTCAAATAAGCTCCTGTAACTTTCCAACAATTGAACAAATTAATCAACACAAAGATGAGTGTATCTGAAGAGCTGTTTATGGAATCCATTTGAGCTGGAGTTAGTTTATCTGCATTCACAAATGTTTCAGGACTGTCACATTACACTCACAGGCAAATACACACGTGCACGGAAATGAGTGTGCAGCCCCATGCAGAGATCACCTGTGAGTTGCCAAATAATAAGATGTGATGTTTAATGTCCAAGAGAATAAATCTTCTCCTTTTTTTAGGCTCCCTCCTGAAGCTGTTGCTGTTCTGTACACTTTAAGCTCATCTAACCTTGCTGGGGAATTGATGACTTTTAAGTTTGAACATTCAAGACTTTTACCCAGCCTTGGGTGTTTTCTCATTTATTTTAAGAAAATCCATCTTATTTATTTTCAGGCAGCTAATCAAAGAGAAAAAAGGATGGCAGAGCCCTCCTTCAGTGCATCCAGGTTGTGAAGAGACATCCAAGTAAAGGTTTTGAAGAGGCACAAACATTAACTTGACTGCTGTTACCACTTGTGAGAATTTCTGACTTTGCCTTTCAGTCACACTCTCCTTTTAAATCATTAATGAGCATCCTCCAAGCTGCTTCACCCTTCAAAGGTGACTACTACTCCAATAATTTTCTTCTTTTCTGAAATACACTTGAATAGACTAAGCAGACATGTCAGCTGTGCCTTCTGGATTTTTTTAATTTTTCCTATTTCTGGTAGCAACACCATTTTCATCACCAGTACTCATCCCTGTGACCCAGAAAGCAGCAGATCACCTGTCTATCCTGACACTTTGCAGTTACTCTTGAGGAGTCTGAGCTTCCATCAGTCTCAGAACACGTAAGTTTAGGAGTCCAGGAGCCTGGAAGCCTGGGCCTAAGGCAGCCCTCCTGGCTTGTAGTAAAAGTTTTGCTGAGAGCAACACATTCCTACATGACAGTTTAATTTCAATAAAAAAGTCTTCACCAGTTCAAAATACTTGGAAAATAACTGGCTGGATCTAGAGCCAATAACCTCTCCCAGCACCCCAATGTGTAGAGAAAGCAAAGAAATATCATCATACAAAATCTGAGTTCAGAGCCAGTGCACTCCCCAAACACAAACAGTCTGTGGATCAGGGATGTGGTCACAGGAGTGGCTCTGAAGGGCTGACCTTGCCTTGTCCATCACCTGCCAAGGACGTGGCAACCCCATACTCTGGCAAAATTCAGCAGTATTCAGAATTCTTGTAAGAATTCTGACCATAGAGAGCTACATGCAATGGAAACCAACAGATGCCCTGACCTATCTCTTGGCGATATGACTACTGCTGAAACAAAGTTTGGGGTTTTTTCCCTCAGTGCTGGCTAGTGCTTTAATTTAACCCACATGATATCACATAGCCACCTCCAAGGAGCAAGTCTTCTCCTTGCTTCTGTTTTAAACGTTATCAACATGGCTATATGTACAACCATATTCTAGAGCTTTTCAGGCAACTATTGCCCAGTTCCACCTCTACTACACAAGGGCTTTAGCAGACCTGCATTAACTACATACTGCCTAGACATCTGTTCTCACGTGATTCAGAGGAGAAACAATAGAAATATCCCACTGCTTGCTCCAATGTTTTGTTCTCTTCAACTAAACATGGCTCATGAGTGATACAGGAGGAATGAGGGATGTATTTTTTTCTTGAAGCCCAACAATCAACCTACAAGAAGAGGACAAGGAGGCCTCTAGGGGACCTCTGACCACTGAGGTCAGTGATGTATTATTATTTTAACAGTCCTAAAATCATTTTTATGATATTTGTCTCCTTGTTTCCTTCACTTCCCCATTTGTCCATCCATATACATCTACTCTCTCCTGTATCAAGCTGCACAATCTGTAGTGCAGAGACCATCTTTTCATTGTGTTTATACAGTGCCCAGTGCATGAAGACTCTTGTCTAGAAATAAAGGAGGCTTGGAGATACCTGGTGTCCAGTAACAGAAGCAGCTGACAGCTCTTAGCTTCCTCAGAAGAAATTTAATTGGTTTTATGCAACAGCCACTCCAAGTACAACTGTATTTTGCAAAGTACTTTTCTGACAGATTTCAGCCAGGCTAAGTGGTGGTTCTTCCTCTTGCCAGAGGAAGTATCCTTGGGTTTTGCTTTGCATTTGGATCAGAAAGCACTAAAGCACAAGGCCTGGCCTAATGACTTCAAACCAGAGGCCTCTGGATCCACTCTCAAGAGCACGTTCCCTCTCTGCGCACCTGCCTTGTCCCACCACAACTTCCACCCTCTTCCTGATGGATGGTCATTCTCAGCCAAACCATAGCCATGGCCAGCCACTTTGCTCATGCCGAAACTGTAACTGGGGGCACTGTCCACACACCTGGCACGACCTGTCACATCACTGGAACCTTGTGCTACAGAAGTTTTGCTGCCACTGCCATGTAGCTCACTGGAAACAGAAGAAGATTCGCAACCGATAACAGTTTAAATCAAATAATGTAATCTGAATCCTGCTATATTACATGATTATCTGTTTACCTTTTAATTGCTTGTAATAATTGGGTAGTGCCAACTTAATGAATTTCACAGTATGTGTCACATACCACCCTGTCACATAGTTGTTTCTTTTGCAGCTGCAGCAAAACTAAGAGTAAGACTGTGAAATTACTGATAGAAGGCAATTAACAGTGTCTACTCACCATGGGAGAAAAGGTGCCTTCAAGAGACTCATTCCATCATTCCCCTATCTTTAACAAATTACAACAAATTAGCCTTTTTATTTTTGGAAGAAACACACCACAAAACAGTTGCCGTTTGCAGAAGTCCCTGTGCCACCAGTGTGGTGTGTCACCATGCTGTACACATGGGCTGCTGATTCTGGCACTGGGAACCACAGACCAGGAGAGGAAAAGCTTAGGGATGGGGCTTGGTGGTATGCCAGAGAAGGTGGTTCCGTAACTTTCACAACTCTTTCCCTTCTCAGTGCGCTTTCTGGGGAGAAAGCAGAAGCTAAGACATTTTATATAATTTGTTTTAATCACTCTGTTAGCTTAAATGGAAACATGTCTTCCCATAATAGTAAAATTCTATAGCATACAGAGAGAAACAGACAAGCACCAAAACCCCAGGAATCACTCCTGTGGGAAAATAATATTGAGTTAGGGAGGAAAAGAGTCAGAAGTCAACATATGGGAAGGTGAAAGGTGACGATGCAGCCAGCAAGATGATGGGAGAGGAAGCTGTGCTATCAAAAAGTACCAGTGTTCAAAATGCAGCGAGCACTGTGCAGCCCCTTCTCTGCCACAGGAAAGGCTCATGGAGCAGAAGAATGAGCACACCGGCTGCCTCTCAGTCTCCTGGCAGGAAGCTTCCCTACTCACCTTGTGCCCAGACAGAAAGCTTTGGGCAGTGAGAAGGCAGAGGCATGGTGGCACTTTTTCAGGGACTAACCAAGCTACTGCGCACCCTGGCCCCATTCAGTGCACAGTTGACTGGGAACCGATGGTGACCTGGCTCTGAAAACCACAGGAAAGACCACGTTTGCAACACTAGGAAATGACCCCATGCAGCTTTTCTGTTACAAATCACTTCTGACATTCTTCTTGTGAACAGTGCCCAATGAATGCCAGCAGGACAGAATGGGAGGTGTTGCAGCAGCAACCCCAGCCACAGGCTTGGCTACCCCTGCCACCTGCATGGACACAGCTCGGTCACAGAGAGCAAACCTTTTGTGCCAGGTGCCGGTAAACACCACCCAGGGTGCTGGTGGCACTTGGGATGGCTCAAAGCTCTGTGGTCCATGCTAACAGTCAAAAAGTGCATGCCACCTCGTGAGGACTCTGCCTGTAGTGCCCTGGGTAATTCAAAAGCCACTATTCCCTCGTGCCTTTGTCTACCTAGGGTCATTCAGGGAAATGAAATTATACTAACTGAATTAAGAACAGAAATCTGTTAAGATAAATCGTGCTTAGGCCTCTGATGGAGAATTGAAGTGTCATTAATTGCCTCCCTTCCTACTCCTTTAATTCTCAGAATGAGTGTCCATACAGAGTTCTAATGAGGTTTAATTAATTTTCCTTAAAAGGTATCTTAGATTAACTTTCATCTATTCCTCCTGTAGACAACTCATGTGTGAGGGAGATGATACGGAGTTGGGCTGCAGGCTGTGCCTGGAGGAGCACATGGCAGCACAAAGGAGCACATGATGGCTCAGAGAAACTTGTCTCCCCCAGACCCTGGGGAGAGTAGCCTGCTGGAAGCTGACAGGCGAGTCACCCAATACAGAGACATTCAAAGGGTGTGCTGCTGACATGGCAGTGTGTGATGGGTCATGTAAGTGTATAAAACCAGCTTGTTACTGTAAATAAAGGGGATTCAGTTTTCCTGCCGGGTTGGGTCCGTGTTTCAATTGCCGACACTCATGAATTACAGTATTAAAGCACCCTAACAAAGGATTCTTGCACCATGGGAACACTTCCTGCTCAGAGTTTTTCAACAGTCAAAATTTCTATGCTATCTTTTATGCCAGATTTGGTCTACTAGCCCAAATGGGTCCACAAAAGATATCTGTACAGATGAATGCAATTAGTTAAAACCTTCCCCCTCTCTTACTCAACAAAGTTACAGGGTCTGCGATGACATGCTAATTCAAGTTAAGAATTATTTTACTGATTTCACTCTATTTTGATAAGGATTAAGGATTTGCCTACCAATGTACTTGTACTGGTTGTAATAGACCAGTTTGTAATAGACCAGACCTCTCATCACTAGAGGCAAACTCCAGGAGACATTTATTTTAGTTTAACCAACTCCACCTGAAGCCATACGTTTGGTTACGTAACTGGTATCCTTCACAGAACTGACACTTTACTTAATGTGAGGTACTCTTAAAATGCACCATGAATGTAACACCCAAAGGAATCTGCACAATGCAATCTGCCTTCAAAAACAATTGTGTTTAACTGGTGTGGACAAAGTTATGGTTGTGTTCCCAAAAACCATCCTTCTGCTAAAGATGACGGACAGGATGCACATTTAAATTACTATGACATGGTGTTAATGAGACAGGTTCGCACAGAACAAAGGAAAACCATACATTTTATGTTGCTTTCCTGTTTTTCCACTGCATAAGTTTACAAAAGTGACAACACATGATGTTGTCAAATATGTTGAGAGCTAGTTTTGGAGAGTACTTGATTTGAAAACAAAATCTCTTCTTTTTATGTGGCAATAGACCTCCGCTGTCCTTAGTTACAAAGAGGGTCCACGTGAGTGCAGAACTGTTGAGATCTGTGGTGCAGAAGCACAGGCTATGTTGGAGTTACTACTGAATAAGCCCCTGCCAGTCAGGAATGGTTAGGAGTAACCACCACTACTCCCTAACCTCTGCCCCTAGAGACACAACGATATGAAGAAACTCAGAATCAAATATGACAAGTACTCCTCATCAGCAAAAACATTAAGATTTTAATTTTAAAAGATCTTTTTCCTATAACAGATGAATGCTACGCCTTGTTAAAAATCCCAGCAATACAAATTCATTCCAGGATAATAAACCTGTGTCAGTTTAACTACTGCAAACTGCACTTGCTGATAGAGACAATAAATAAACTAGAGTAAGAGGGAATGTTGCACAAAAACAAATGTATCTGCAAAATACTCTGAAGTGTGATTCTTGAGGGCCAGATTCTCAGTTTTGCATGTGTGAACACAAAGCAACAGAGGGCTCTTCCCTTTGTGTCCTGGCTGCAAGATTTCTTATCTGACTTCTTATGGGGCTGATGCAAACAACACAGACAAACCACCCTTTCAGCATGAAGGAAATAAAAAAACAAATTTATGCACAACCCAGAGAAAGCACAGGTTTTTGATACGGTGATTTATATTTAAATAAGGTCTACAATACATTTGTTTATTGGTTTCCTCTTTTTGTGTCTTCTAAACCAGGAGCTCAGACAAAGGTAAAGAGAAATTAAAAGCATGTGGAAACCTCACACTTACACCACTTTGTTCAACCTATGCTTCAGGTCTAAGAGACTTAGTAAGAAAACCTCCCAAAAGCAACCACCACTTGTGAAAACCTATGGCCATAAAGAATTGACTGCAACTGGCATCACAGTGTTACTGTACCTATATAGCTGCAGCTTTCTGATAGCAAAGGGTATTTTGTTTTTAACCCCTATGCTGTCCTTGGTTTGATGTGTGGCTGCTGAGATGGAAAAACAGCACTCTCTGCATTTCACTTTCAAATCTTGCAATGTACTTTTCCACTCCTTTAAAATGGAAGGAACTTTGCAGAAATAACAAAAAGGTCACACTAGGCATCTTTACATATTTATTTTGTCTTCCTTTACAGAGAGAGACAACAGGCAAGGGAGTTCAAATGAGGCATAGAGAGCCAAAGAGGAAACCACAGGTTTTATTCTTCTCTTCAGACCTTATATTTAGTGAGGCCTCATCCCCCAGCATGAGAGATACTGTGTTATGTTTCGTGAGGCCTCCTTCCTCAGCACAAGAGATATTGTGTTGTGCACTTCTCCATTTTTCAAATATGTCAGGTCACCCTGAGAGAGTCTATGAATTCAAATAATCCTGACATTAACTGAAAGATGCAGATGAACACTCTTTAATTCTTCTCTTCCAGCTTTCTCAGACCTCAGGAGAGATACCTGGAGATAAGATGTTCCAGTTTCAGCAGCCAGGGTAATCTTTGACAACATACTTTGGGAAGTAAGTCAGATTGTGGTAGTTTTGCTCTCTTTGGTTCATAAAGTTCATTTCTAAACTCTTCCTCTGTTTACCCCACTCCTTCCAGTACCCTCATTTCACCCAAACTGAGCTCCTGTGCATCATTCTTTGCTGAAAAGCAGTTTTAGTTATTTTACTTCCTTCAGCCATGACTCTGCTCTTGAACTCCCTGCAATTTAAACAGGAGCGTCCTGGAGGCACTTCAGTTTATGCTGCCTGTGAGCAGCCACAAAGGATTAACACTTCAGTTTCTGCTTTGTAACTGAGTCAGGCTGTGCTGGCAACTCACATTTGAGTGATATAAGGCCCTTCTTCCAAGCTATGATAAAACTACCACTGACTGACAGAACAGGAATATCATTCCTCCCAAAATTCTCTCTTTCTTGAAAGATTGCTGGTTTGTAATTACACCAGGTTACAGCATTGGTGAGAAGTAGCTCTATTAAACTGAAGAACCCAAGTCTAATAATTAACCTGAGGACTGATTTCTGCTCCTTTAAATGGAGCAGTTCCATTTCCTCTTTAAAAAATTTCGCTTTCTGTCCAATAAGTAAAGAGGCTTCTCCTGACAAAGCAACAGAGCTTTTCCCCTACACCATGACAAGCTAAAACGTAATACCAAATGCACCCTGCATTAGTTTCCAAAGCTCTGCCACTTTAATTCAGTCTAACAGAACAGAGTGGTGCATTTCAACCTCTGACATTACAACTGCTGTCTTAAAGAACATGAGCTAATCCTTAACTACATCACACAGCTGCATGAGGCTGTCAAGGACAGAAACAGGGAATCATAGCACTAAGTTCAACACTTAGTCCAGAGCCAGCATCACTGGCATCATCTTCTATCCATGGGAGTCTGCTCCAATGTCATCAAGTTTCTTATGGAAGAGATATTCACAGTGGACACAAATAGGGATTAGACAACATCCCCATCAACACATCATCTCTCAGTCCAGGAAATCAAAGCCCAAAGACCACCATGTGTTCATTGGACAGCTGAATTGCTCTCTTCCAGCCCTATTAACACATGGAGTTCAACTAAGTTGAAAAAATTCCATTACGTCACTAATGCATAAAATTTGCTTTTGTTTAACCTGACATTTGAGTTCAGAAAAAAGTCTTTGCTCTGAATTCCAGCTGCTGATTAACACTGCTAAGTATGTAAATAGCTAATTCCCAGATCTTCTTCTGACGTTTTCCCACAATTTCTATTAGATTTTAAACCACAAGTTTGGCAGAGCTATTGCCGAGAAAAGACTTTCACCATCCCCACCACACAATCATAGGCAAAGTATGGGGCAAACACCCAGGGGCAAATTCCCTCTCACTTGGTTATTGATTTCCATCAACAGCTTTGCAACGAGAATAGATTTGACCCTTTGCCCTAAACAGGCATCCACGGTGTTAACACTTCACGTTGCTGAAGAAAGCAGATTTGCAAAGAAAAAATCAGGATGTTACTCAGCTCCCAGCTCACCACTGAATCCATTCAAAGCCAGATCCCGCCCACAGCCAACACAGACTCCCAAGTAACCACAAAAAGCTTGCAGACCCATTAGCAACAATGCTGCTGAAGCCTGATTTAGAATGGGCAGTTTACCTCACACCTCGGAAGGGCTGAGGCCTAAGAGGGAACATTCCTGTGAAGAAGGTTTTTGCAATGGTACTATCTCGTGTGGAGTCTCTGGTGTCTGCTAACACAGCTGGGTTCATGGTTCAATCACTGTGAATTCCCTAAGGGTCCTCTCCTCTCCTGTCTCCAGACACTAGTTTCCATGAAACTCCCATACTGCTGTTACTGTGTCACAATCAGCCAGCAGTTTCAAGAAGCTTTTGGAATGTGGGGGCTATGAGAAGGGAGACAAGACCAAGCAGACATTCCTGTAGGATAAAGATCTTTTTCTGGGACAACCAGGTTAAACACACCAACAAATGAGATAGCTGAGGTATCACTGATTTCACTGAGAGGTGAAATCCCGTTTCTTGACCCCGCAGACAGAATCTTACTCCTTTCCTCCATTTTCAAAACTGGCCTCATTAGATTATCCTGCTCTTCAAAACAATTTCAGGTACAGAACTAATTCATACTGTGATGAAGAGCAAAGAAACGTATATAAAAAAATCAGAAGCCATGAAAATTTCCTCACCCTAAAGGGTGAATCCACCCCTAAGTCTCTCCTTCCCTTCTGCCTCATTCCCTTTCTCCTCATCATACCTTGTGCTTTTCTTTAATTAAGCAAATAAAAATATCTTAAAATTGCCTTTTGCCTGGAATTCCTCATTTTGTTTCTCCTACTAGTACACACACACACACAGAAAAAATCTAACACTGAAGGCAAATACCAGTGTCTGGTCCTAATGTTTTTGTATCACCAATTTTGATAGAATTTGTTTCCAGTGACCAAATATGACCATGATTCAACCATAAATTGTATATTCACTTTGATGCCTATTCCAGATGTGAAGCTTCATATCCTGAACTGCTAATGCAGCAACACACAGCATCTAATGGAAATCATGCTATCACCATGCACTTGTCAGCTTGCAAAACTTCATGTTTCAAAGCCTAGTTTCAAAAAGTCTGTTCTCTCACACCTTCTGGATCTTACGGCATGTCTACAGCCCCTACTTTTAGATATTAGGATGTTTAGATATTAGGTAATTAGATCGTTTAATTATTACATTACAATCATTATATCATTTTATTATACCATTATATGTCACATTACTTATTATTACATTATGTTATTAAATATTATATAGTACATGACATATTGCTATAGAATATATTATTAATAATAATAGTATTATAATTATTATTATACTATTGGATAATTTAGATATTAGGTAATTAGATTTTTTAGACACTAGGCATTAGGATATTTAGATACTAGAATATTAGGACTTAGCTATTATGACCACAGGAGCACAGAAGCTGTGGCATTCTGGAGAAGAAGTTTTCAATGAATGAGCAAAATCAGAGACTGTTTAAGAAGACACAAGCAACACAGTACAGAAAGACAGGATGAGAAAACTAACCAATTTACCTGAAGTATTAACAGCATCTGAATAATAGATGGTGGAACTCTGGCTCTGGTACGGGATAATGCATCTTCCAATTTTATATTGAGGGTAATTATATTCCTAAAATGCAGAAGAGCCAATTGCCGAACCGAGGGCTCCTTTCCCTTGGAAATAGAAAGAAAGCAAGATGGATTATGAGTAGTATGAAAATGAGTTTCAAAATCCTCTGTTCAAATTCCGTCCTCCCCTCCTGAGAGATTACAAGAATGGTAAACCTAAATGAAACTCGAAGGAAACAACGAAGGACAGAGAGCAGCCCCAAGTCTGCACAGTAAATTTGATTTGGCAGTAACGAACTCTACAGATGGTGACTGAGTCTGACTGTGTGTGGAGAGGATGAAGGGTTGAGGCTGGATGATACATGAATATTTTGTAATTTAACAGTACATCACAAATTAAATGTATTATAAGTTTAAAAAAAAAAAGCAGGGCTGCAAATTGGTTACATTTCCATTATTTTTTAATATTTTGAGTACTCGCTGTTTACTGTCTTTGAATTTGGCAGGAATCCTGACTCAGCCCACCTATGGATCCTCTTTTCTATACAGTTTGAGAGACTTCACTATAAGGCAGAGGCAGAGCTGAAGTTTCATACTGCATTTTCAAAGTCATCTGTTTTCAGTTCAACAATACTTTCCCACTGAGGAACACTCCCAGCTGAAGAATACAACTCCAGCTCTGTCTGCAGAGATTAACAGCACCTGCCTTATGTAAAACTGTGAAACTGTTTCTCTTTCTGGCATTAGGGGTTTTTCCTTGGGCTGTACACATGGAAGGTTTGGTATTCAACTGGTGTTGACTTACGTCTGGAATAAAGAAGCCTGACCCAACCCTACCCATTCCTTTTTACTTTCTAAATTATTTAAACTGAAGTAAAGAAGGCCCCAAATCTGCTTCAGTTGCTAATTAATAGAATTTACAAGAGCACATAAGCACCAATTGGGCTTTTAGAAGAAACCTCAGAACATGAGCAACTAGATCTATTTGAATTTATATGGGACTTAGGGCTCTTAAACCCTCAAGGTTCCTTTGGAAATTCAAGTAATTATTTCCATCTGATACGGGAGAAGACTTGCATTACTAAAATATTTTCAAAGGCCTCAGAAACACAACAGAGAATAGGGATGTTTGGTGCAATTTTCAAAAACAACTGAGTTCTAATTTAGTCGAGTGCTTTATAAAAAAAGGCGTAGAGCATACCTATATCTCCAAGTGTACAAATATCTTGGATTTAAATTACAGGACACTTAGAAAAATCTCCCATTGTGTTCTAGTATGTTTTTAATAATATCTTATTTCTATTGTTTTAAGTTTCTACTGGTAAGATACAAGTCTATGGGTGAAGTAGCCCTGTGTGTTTTCCAAGCTCTTCCCTTTCAGAATAAAATTCAGTGTGAAATAGCAGCTTTTCCTTTAAATTCAGACTTCATACCTGTAAATGTCTGAAGATGCAAATGGTAATATTGTTAATATTTGGGCAATCATTTTAGGCATAAAGGCCACTTGAAAAAATGGGAGAAGGTTTCTCAAGTTTCCTCAAATATATTCAGGCACCAAGTTCCCACTAAAATCTGTGGGCATCTATGAGCAGTTGCAGAGATCACTCACACCTATCTGGTACAGATTTCCTTGAGACTTCAGTGATAAACAATACTCTCTGGCCATCATTACATTAGAAGATCAAGTATCTGTTGTGTATTTAAAATTACTGGAGTCAAAATCTGTGCTCATCTAAACTGGTCAAACTCCATTGACTGTTGCTGTCCACTTACCATAGCATAGAATTTGATCTCAGAAATACAATTGCTTTTCAAAAGCAGAGATACTTCAAAGACAAAATTCACATTGCAGAGAAGGAAATGCATATATTTAAATCAACATAGCTCCACTTATTTCACTGTGCAACATTTCAGTTCATCATTCATAACCTTTTTTGACTTTTAGTGTGACTGGCAGAAGGACTAACCAGCCTCCCTGCACTCCACTTTTGTTTTCAAAGTTCCCCTTCATCTTTTCCACCTAAGCATTTCAAACCATTTGCATAAGTAATGCATGACATGACTATACAGAACAGCTGCACTGGAAGGTTAGCCCAAGGAGAGAGAATTAAGGATTGCATCAATCTGCTGATGAACCTGTAAAGTTGCTTTTTCCAGTTTTTCAAGATTCTATGGTAATAGAATAATTTTTTCACCTGCACAGGATAGAAAATAGCCTGCAGCATGGGCAGGACATCACTGAAGAAAAAATCCCAGGTTTCAGCTAAGGTATCCAGTAGTTTCTGCCCTGCAAAAACACAAAACAAACTAGTTTTGGTTGCAACCAGCTAACTGCAAAAAGTAAAACATGCAGGAAACAATGTGGATCTGCTACTATATGCTAAGATGATTTATGCAGGAGCTACTATTAGCAGCATGGAATTAGTATTCCTTTTGGTGTATCAGATCCTTCCATATTTGTGTCTTTTCAGGTGACTCATCTAATGTTCTTAATAAACTCAGAGACTCTAAGGTTACTCAGGAAAACCCTGTGAAGAACAAAGACTAATAGCCCAGGTTACATCCTCCTCTTGCAGTAATACTTGCTGGACAGGACTGTGGAGGAGAGCAGGGGAGGACACAGCAGGTTAAATGTGGAAGCATTCCTGCAGAGGAATTTACTCCACCGTTCTCCCTCCTGCCTTTCAAGCTGCAGGGCAGCACAGCAAACCACATTCTGTGGAGATGCTCCATAAAGCATTCCCTCAAACTGATCTCTTGTAGCTTTTCCACTTTCCCTTTTCTACATACACAGAAAAACTCACCCAAGATCTATGAAAAAGAACAATGGTGTTAGGGCTCTACTTTTTGCTGTAACTTTCAAGTGATGCAGTTAGAATTTGCTGTGGGTCAAGTTCCCTGTGGTCGTCACAGCAAGGCCACCTCCATGTCCATTCCTTCCCCAGCTGCAGCCACCTGGAATCCTCCCCAGTGGAATCTGGAGAAGCTCTGGCCAGGTTGTACAACCAAGTTGGACACTGAGCTCCTCACAGAACATTTTACACAACACAGAAGCAAATGCAGGAGCTGAGAACCACAGAGAAAATCTGGTTCAATAGGTGGGTTCTGGCTTCAGATCTCTGTTCCCCAAAATGGCTCATGTGACCTTGGACAAGCTCTTTACCATCCCTATTCCCCTAACCCAACTGTGAGAGGAGAGCAATGCCCCTGCACCTCCACCAGCAAGTGTTATGGAGATAAACGTATCAGAGATTCTGAGGAATTCAGACAAGATAATACAACTTACCAGGACGCAAATTCAGTAGCAATCAATATTACTATTGGTGTCAGAATCCGATACTATTCTTAATTTTTGTATTAGAGCATTACTTTGAGCCTCAGCCAGGGAGTATTTTTGCCCAGAATTACATACATATCACAAAGCAATTATGCATGAAAGCATCAACACTGCTAACCACATTCAAAGTTAGACAAGTGCCAATGGTTACTATGGGATACTTGATCTCCCTGCCTTTTTAAGCACATGACAAATAGCTCTAGTGAGTCTGCAACTCCTGAATTATTTCCAAGTTGAGGACTTTCAGTGCTTTCAGCAACAAATGTGGATCACCATGCTATACTGCAGCTGCTGGCTTGTGGAAAACGCCAAGGTCTTATTTTCAGCACCATTAGGCAGGAGTTCTCTCTATCCTGCACACTCACGCACAACACTGAAAAGGGTATTCTCTGTTTCCATTTTAAAAACCTTTTTTAAAAATCTGGTTTGCATTAGTTCTAATGAAATACAACAGGGAACCAAGTCCAAAAATTTCTAGCAGCTGTAGCAGTAGTAGTAGTAATAATAATAACAATGATACTAGTAGTAGTAATAGTAATAGTAATAGTAATAGTAATAGTAGTAGTAGTAGTAGTAGTAGTAGTAGTAGTAGTAGTAGTAGTAGTA
>VXBT01012007.1:26464-54094 GCA_013400235.1 Oriolus oriolus | reverse complement strand
TAACACAGGGAAGTTTTAGTTATTGCTGAGCAGGGCCTGCACAGAGCCAAGGCTTTTTCTGTTCCTCTCCCACCCCACCAGTGAGGGCCTGGCAGGGAACAAGATGTTGGGAGGGGATACGGCTGGGACAGCTTTTCCCAACTGGCCACAGGGACATCCCAGACCATACGGTGTCATGCTCAGCATACAGAGCTTGGGGAAGACAGAGGACGGGGGGACATTTGGAGTGATTGTGTTTGTCTTCCCAAGTCACTGTTGTGCGTCATTGAACCTGACTTTACTGGGATAGCTGAACACCTGCCTGCCCATGAAAAGTGGGGAATGAATGCTATTTTGCTTTGCTTGTGTGCATAATTTTTGCTTTACCTATGAACTTGTCATTACTTCAACACACCAGTTTTTTCACTTTTACCCTTCCAACTCTCCCCTCATCCCACAGAGGGAAGTGAGTGAGTGGCTCCATGGGGCAGAGCTGCTGGCTGAGGTTAAATCACAAAAATAATCTTGCATTTTAACATCCAATACTAGTGTCTGAAATACCAAAGTGCTTCCAATATATAAATCTGATCATGAAGGAGAAGGCCAACCACTACACCCTGAAGGCAGAATTTTAAAGTTAAATATGTTAGCTCCCACAAGGTGAGGTTAAAAGCCCTTATAACTCTTGCTGCTAGAATAGTATGAAGTTTAATTACTCTGTTGAGGTAAACATGCCTTTACCATCAAGTACTTATTCCATCTTATGGACAGCTTGTTTTGACATGTAATGGATTTCTGCAAAGCAGCTCAGAAAGGCTGCAGAGTTAAAAGACTTAGGTAGGGAGGCCTTTTACTGAGGGCTGTGGAAAAATTCCTATGGTTTGTTGATAATGTGCATCTTTCACATGAAGGAATGTGACTTACGTGTGTTATCAAGGATATACCCTTTTTTTACTGCCAGGCAAAGATCTCTACATTTAGCATAAGTATTCGCTGGATTCCAGGAAACTGGGTTACTCTAAATGCTCATTTTAACGAAGCACAATATAGTCAGTTTTGTATGGCATAAAAATGCATTTGGTACTTTTCACACGGCTTTTCAAAGTTAATTGAAACTCATGAAAGAATTATAAGAATAAATAATTAGATATTAGGAAGAAATTCTTCCCTTTGAGGGTGGTGAGGCCCTGGCACAGGGTACCCAGAGAAGCCGAGGCTGCCCCACTCCTGGAAGTGTCCAAGGCCAGGCTGGAGCAACCTGGGTCTAGCAGAAAGTGTCCCTGCCCATGGCAGGTGGGTGGAACTGGATGATCTTTAAGGTCCCTTCCAACCCAAACTTTTCTGTGATTTTCAAAACCTTCTGCAGGACAAATCCCCTCCAAAGTGTGGGTTTTTTTCTCTTATGAAAACTTCAACACTATGTGGAGAGGAAAACTCAAACCATGGGATGGGGACAACCTGAGACTTGAGGGCAGGACTGCTGTTGCTGCAGAACCAGGAAGCAAACGCTGCTCAGAATGGGAGCTCCAAGACTTCCATGCTTCCAGCTCTGTCTTGGGTGTTTTGAGAGCCACTGACTACAGGATGGACGCTGGAGCAGGGTTGCATTTGCTGCCAAGAAACACAAATTCCAGCCTTGGAAACTCAAGTCCACCAGCAACTCCCCAGGAAAGCTGTGTGTCAGAAACACCTCTGCCTCTGAATGAGATGCTTGAATTACTGCTAACCTCCTGTAACTTGCCAGTTGTAGAGATAACATCTCTGAGCAAAGACTTGGAAAAAACATAACCAGTTTAATTCTCACCTTACCAGAATTTCTGACCATATCTTAAGGGGCAACCATAAAATGACACACTAAATCAAAAACCAAAATAAGATTTAAATCAACAGCTTGCTGAAATTTGGTATTTCCTAAACATGGAAATATATATTTGAAAGCCCTTCAGTGGCCTCACATTTTAGGTTTTCATCTAAGCTTTGATCTCAAACATCAGATACAGTATTTTTTATTTTCAAGCTGGTAATACCAGGAAAAAAAAAAAAAGACTGGACTTTGCTAGGTCTGTATCTCATCTGCTGATTTGATACTTATAAAACAACTTCCTTTGTGATTTGCAAAGCAGCTATGAAGGCCTTGAGATCCCTACAGTTCCCCTTGTGCTCTCCAAGCTGTTATTTTATATAACTGTGGAATTTGGTGTTCAGCTTAAGGAGTTTCAGTACTTTTTTTGTGGACTTTGGGGTTTTTAGTGTGAAACTGGTTCTCTTTTTGCAGTGTTCAGGGCTACTGTCTTTTCATCAGAAAAGCTTGATTCCATAGCACCACCTTAATCTGATCAGCTGTACTGTCAGTAATGAAAGGTCACATCCAGGATTTATAGATAGCTGAGACTAATGGAAACAGTTGTCTCCAAGCTCCTGCTTAAGCCGGACATTTAGACTAAATGACATTATGACTACAGCTTTGGAAAAGGAAAGATGCATTTCTTTAAAACTGCCTTCACTCCCCAAAGATCTTTAGAGTGTTTACATGGGCAGTAATTCTTGAAGCTATTATGAAACCATGTCATCATCTGATGTATAGAATCACAGATCATTTAGGTTGGAAAAGACCTCCAAGATCAAGTCCAACCATTAAACCAGCATTGCCAAGGCCACCTCTAAGCCATGTCCCAAGTGCCACATCTATATGACTTTTAAATACCTCCAGGGTTGGTGACTCCACCACTGCCCTGGGCAGCCTGTTCCAATGCCTGAACAACTCTTTTGGTGAAGAAATTTTTTTCTAACATGCAATCTAAACCTCCCCTCACACAACTTGCACGCCAAATCTAGGACAAGACAGCATATTTAACAACACATCTAAACACCACATAATAGCATAAGACAAAATATGGGTGACTGTAAAGTAACACACCAGGTGGAGGTTTATCCTTGATGTTACTTCCATGAGGTGGCACCTCCAGAAGGTGTAGACAGTTAAATGGAGCCTTGACTTTAAAACAAGAGAAACCGTGCCTGACCTCATTTATGTCAGCATGACTCCAGAATAACTCTTAAACAAGCTACAGCATTATTTTGGACATAGATACTAACTAACTGGAATCTTTGTCCTTAGTTTTTTGTTTATTACATATCTCAGTCTATTTTCACTTTTCCTGAGCAGGATATAACCGAAGGAGAAGGAAGTGTCCTTGCTGGAGGCAATCCTTCCCTGACTCCCTCAATGCTGCTCTAGGCAATCACCTCCCCTTAATGAAGGTTAATGAGAACACCAAGGCAGGACCCAAGAACAGACTGTAGCAATCAATTGAGACATGCTAATCCATAGTCCCAGGAAGATAGTGGAAAGCATGCCAGTGCCTCCAGAGTGCATTTGCTAAAACTCCTGTGACATACATAGACATGCTAAAATCCAAGTTACCTTCATAAAACCGGATCTTGTCCCTTAGGATCACCATGCCTTTTGTGAGCAGCTGATTCTGTAAACAAAATATAGACTACCTTTACTCAATTCTGTACTTCCCTACAGCCATCATATTTCACATTTTGTTCATTCTTAACTTTAGACAGTGAAGGGGGTCTTTTATTTTAAAAATTAATCATCAAAGGACTCTTGCTGTGTCCATCTTATTTAAATCACTTGTGACACTTGTGAAATGATGCTATAATCGCCTGCTGGTTTTAGGATAAAGGATGTGTTTCCTGCAGTACAAAGTGCTTCTCAAACTTCAAATGTCTGACCTACAAAACATGTACTTACAGAAGCAGAAAGAATATTGCTTCAACAGACAGTGGTACTTACTTCTGAAAGCCTTTCTTAGTAACTCTACTGCAATCAGCTTCACTGGTTTACTCAGGGACTTCAATTTTAAGCTAAAAAAGAATGTCTGAAACCTCATGAAAGACAGCAATGACCTACAGAAACATAGTGACAGGTTGGGCTTTCACAATCTAACTACATGTATGTATATAAAATCTAAATCCCATTAGTCCATTAATTTCAAAAACAGAGAGAAGTCAGTGGACATCTCGGAATGGTTTCAAGGGTCTCCGGGTCATCATTTAGAGTGGGCAAAATTATTTTTCTCAGTGGCTTATAACAGAACTGGATTTAAATACAGAAAACATAGGCCTACCTGAAGATACTCAGTGAAAAAGGATCCCAGTTCTGTTTTCAGTAATTGCCTGTATTGAAAAAAGCAAGAAAAGAATCTGTGTAATCAGCAAATCACATTTGCTGTGCACTGCACGAAAGAGGGGAAGTCACTAATAGCAAATTACTTTAGTACGAGCACAGAGACTGTCACTAATGACTAACTACAAAGAGAGCAAACAGGGTCGACAATACCAAGACTCAAACCAGTGTTTTTGTGTGTTGAAAAATATCTGCTGTCATTTTAGATGGCTCAGTCACACATATGAAAGGAAAATAAGATTTGATGAAACGAGGATGCTTTCCATCCTACATCCACTCAGAATACTCAAGACAGCTGAAGTTTCATATGGTTTCAATGAAAAGGCAGGTACGAATTTAACAGTTTAGCTCTGCCTTTCATGATTCGTCTACACTAAAATCTACAAAGCAATCTCAGACAGCAATTGAGGCTCCCATGCAAAACAAAATCCCACAAACAACTCTCAGATTCAGAAGGTGAATTCAACCCAGTCCATAAGCCTGTTTGTATCCAGGTAAAATTCACTACATGGCTAAAAAGCTGTGTTATTAAAATCTCACACACTGGATGCTAGATAAGACTTCTCGTCAGTCAGGTCACTATTTAAATGCATAAATGACAGCTCGGACCTTATAGAAATGTAGCCCCAGCTGGGTTTTCTGATCACATCTAAATCTGACCTAAATCTCTTTTGAAAACCTGTCTGTGTGACTGTGTTAGGTCCCACGAAGAAGTGAGGTCAAATGTGACTTAAAATCCAAACACCCACTTTGATTAGAGTAATTACATGAATTATATATTAAATAGCATGTCGTCTATCCCTTTGTGTTATATCTTTAACTGACAACTTGGTGATCAAATCATTTAACTAGTACACAGAGACATCAAACCAAATCCAGCATAGCCCGTGAAAGTCTACAGAACATGGTTGTGATGTTTTTACAATACATGCTTCAGCACAGCCTCTTGAGATCTCCTAAAAGTTCAGGGAAGAGAGGAGCATGTCAGTCTTGAGGAGGCTGAAATATGGTATCTTGGTTTATTTATCCTTAAGCACATGTCCACACTGACCTCATAGCTCTGGAAGGTCTAGGCAGAAATTAAATTAAGAATAAACAGAAGGAAGGGCATTTTCAGATGCTCCTAAGCATCAATGTCCATTTCAGCTAGAAACTTGATTAATTTGGACAAACTATTTATGAACAAAAGTTCTGAAAGCCAGCTGAGGCATTATCCATAGGTCTCCCATTGTCATGAAGAGCTATTGGATCACCAGCCCCCTCAGCATGTGACTGCAGTGCGTGGGAGAAGACAGCCCTGGCAGCACCCTGAGACTGCCCTTAACAGTAATACTGACAAGCCTTTGGCAGGCTTTAAAACCCACCTCTCTCAAAGGCTGCTCAAGTTCCAGTGCCTCAAGAGAAGTCAAGGGGTACAAGGTTGTGACAGCCAAATTGTAGCATGTTCACTCCAAGTGGAGATTTACTGTCCAGTGAGGTGACTTTTTTCTAGATCACAAGTGATGACACCAAAGGTTCATCTTACTTTGAACATGGATAGACAGACCATTTTTAGGTTGAACTAACAAGAAAGTTGCAGGTTTGAATTTTCCTATGAGAGTGACAATTTATTCTCATGTATCTCTTCGTGCCACTGTTTCAAAAAAATACTAGTACTTTATGCTGACAGATTTTGCTTAATTTTCTACCCTCTCCTCAAGCTAGCAGCTCCAGATGGATTCCTCACAGTCTTGAAGAGGTGATGTGCAACTACTTTCTCTTTTTATATTTTCAGTTCTACTGATAAATTCTGGTATTTAGGGCCAGAAATAAAAATGTATGTTCTACTTATCCAATAGCCATCTCTCTGATAAAACAAGATCCCACCACATTTCCATTTTTTCAGCTGAAATCAAACAACCAGCTTGTAGGTAATTATATGCACTGGACTGCACCACACCAGGCAGCACTATGCCTACATTAACATCTCTCTTTACAGGGCAGAAGAACTGACAGCACAATTCATGCATCTTGCTTTTTGAATCCCTAATAATACAGATACTTCAAGCTACTTAATTAATTTCTAGTGAAACAGTGAGACCCTCAGGGCAGATCAGAACACTGGTGTTTGATATTCTTTGTATATATTCATTTAAAAGAGATCCACAACAAAACTGGATCCAAGACATTGCTTGCAATTTCTTTTTCACCCTTGCTTAATTTCCATTAACAAAAAACAGTTAGGCTTTTAGATCCTGGATAATTTCAATTACTGACCAACTTTATCTAGACATGTGGACATCAGGGTGGAATCCAGGTAAAAATCTGACTAACCCTAAAAGAGATCCCTGACCAGATAGCAGATCTTATTTCAAGTACATCTGATTTTTAAGCCATGCATTTTGCACTCATAAAGCTCCTCCATCATTGATATCAGGCCTTCATTGCCTGTTTAATGACTTAATAAATTAAGATGATAATATAAATTCTCTTAAAATGTGCTAAAATAGCTCCTGATTTTTTTTCCCTGCTGCTGCTTCACTGGTTCATTTTAAAATTAACTCTTGCAACATTACTCAGAATGGAAAGTGTAATACTGCATAATAGATGTTAAATAAAGTTAAATGAACCAAACAAATTATTTTACAGGGTTTGAACTCTGGCTGCAAAAGAGGAAATGCCACTAAAATGTGCTTTGCATCACATCAGTATCCTGAAACTCAGAAAAGAGGCAGCTATAAATATGTATTAGCTTTAATACAGGACATGTTGCTTCCAACGTGTTTCACTTTCCTTCTTTTTCTTCCTTGTTTTAAAAGTGGTCAAAATAAACACTTTGAAATGACATATGGTACATGAAATGAAAAAGGAGAAAACACTATTTGATTATTAATATTGCAGACATGGTCCAAGAGAAAACAAAACAGTACATACACACATGGAGATTTTTATTACCAGACTTTTGACTCAATCTCCTATTAAATCACTCAGTAAGGGCACAGAAGAAGGAATGCACAGGCCACATACTGGTTATACTCCCAGTTGTTGGGACTTTACTGTGCTTCATCAGCTTTAGCAGAGGAGTTCAGGAGTTCCAGCAGTGTGAGAGAGACTCAAATCCCACACTGGTTTTATTGCAATAGGGATTCTGAGGGCTGTGTATGTAATTCTGTATTTAAGGCCACTTTCTAATGCCACAGGAATGCAAGACTGGTGTCAAAAGGCACTGGTGTAAACAAATGGCAGCTCTTATGAGCCAAACCTAGAAGAAAAGTAAATGGTACTGCACAGATTTGTACCCACTGATGTTTTCTTAAATAATCAGGGTTCAAAGCCTCGAGATGTGTGTTCAGAAGAAGTTTTATGTATTTGTTTGCATGTATGTGACACATGGTTGTTGAATATATATGACATTCCGGAGTCAAAACAAGGGTGTGCAAATATTGTTCAAATATTTACACTTGATCTATAAGTCAACTTGGATATTCAGGGGTTTATTATGAAAAATATTCCAGAATCTGCTCTAATTAAAGTGGTAAAGTAAAATAACTTCTTTTACGGTCCTGTAACTATTCAAAAAGTAACTAACTACTATTAACCATTTACCTGAACACTTCCACACTTGAATTCTGCCCAGTGGAAATAATGTATTTCTTTCTCATTTTGTACTCATGGGAAAATGCATCTAAAACAATTGTAAGGCTAGTATACACTTGTTCCACTTCTGAGGTCATGTTTATGAACCAGGTATTTTTGCACTCAATAATAACATTAACCCAAAGAAAGTTATTTTGAAATAAATAGCAAAAGCAGTAAGACAGGTATTTTTGGCATGTGTCAAATCAGTAATTTCATCATCCGCTCAGGTATGAGGCATCAGGCATTCTCCCCGAAGTGAGCTATCAGCTGAGATATCAACAGAGCAGCATTATCCCTACCCGAACAAAAAAAAAATGGGCCTATCAGGTGGCAGCAAAGCCCTTAATAAAATGGAAGAAAAAGTCAGTGTATTTCTAGTCAGCTTGCCTGTACAGCCAAATGAGATGCTGCAATAAATTCAACTCAACTATGTTACCAAGCATTGTGGTGCAGGGTTTATAGACAGGTAAATTAAAGCAAAATTTGGGCAAGTTTCTATGTTTGTTGGTGCATACCAGGTTATATTTGTTTGACACATCAGCAGAAAATTTTTCCTCTCCTGTCTCTCACCAGCAGATGAGCATATTAAGGGAAATGCATTGGGCCAAGAAATCTCAGGCAGAAGTACCATTTTTTGTCATTCAGATAAAGCTGAAGAATCCTAATGGCACTTACAATAATAATGACTAACCATTATTCCAGTAACTCAACATGATTGAGGGATCATGCTAACTGACAGACATCTTAGAAAAGCTAGTCTTTGTATGTAATTTTCTCCCCAGAGAAGTATGAAATAACTGAAGAGTAAGTTTATTTTAATTTCAAAAGGAGCAAACACAGGCCCAATATAATCTGGCTGGACTTTTCTGGAGATATTTGCACAATTAAAGGACCCAGACTAAGCCAACTATCCCAGACTAGGAAGCAGACAGGGACAGATACACCCAGAACATCTGGGTATTCTGCGGATTTTGTCAGGCTCCAATGTCCAGACAGAGTAGCAATAAGCAGTAAGGGAAAGGGAATAACTAAGGATCATATCTGAAGATAGCCAGGGAATGTAATAAGCTGTCCGTCTTTCATAAGTGCAGATTCTTCTCCATTTATTTGGTAAAGCAGTGGACAAACTTCTAAACTGCTACCTTGCCCTTACCAGTGAGAGGGTTTGGCAAGTAGCAGTAAGTGCTGAAAAAGCAGTAAATTGTGAAGTGGTGTGAATCCAGATATCAGCTTATATCTTGGTAAATTTTCTTTTCAACTGTAATTTAAATAACTCAAATGGTAGGATTTTAACTTTTTTTTTAAGGGAAGAAAGTTCCCATTATACATCTCACTGGCCTACAGTTAGTCTGTTGGAGACAGTATCATCACAATATGGGAAAGAAGTTAGAAATATAAACAGTGTTACTCAGGCCACAGTGTTAACAGGATAGCTTTCTAACTCCACATACACTCATGCTGTGTGGAAGGAGCAGTAGATCTAAGGGACCACTAGGCAGGACATCTTTCCTTACCATGTCTCACTGAGTGCTTGGAGGCTTTACCTCCTCCATGGATGCAAGGGAAGCACCTGAGAGTGGCACCTCTGGAAATGGCAGTATCGCTGTTGTGCAATAGGGCTGAATCACTTGAGGGGTGCAGGTTTTCCCTTCCTTAGTTTTAAACCAGCACATCAAGATAGACTCTGAAATAAACCCTACTGCTCAGGGCTGAATTCCTCCTGCAGAAGGAGGGATCAGCTCTCACCCACAGTGAGGTGTTGACACACATCAGCAGCAGCGATTACTGAGGCAAAAGGGACTGTGCTGGTTGAAACTGCCACTGGGAGAAAAACCTTAATGCTCTGCAGAAGCTCTAAAGTGTGAGGGCTGGCAAACAGCACTGAGCATTTAGCTGAGAACACCTTGCACAGCAGAGTCTCTTACCTGACTCCTTCATTGAGGTTGTAAAGTTCATGGTCTGGGAGACCCTTACGCTGGAATACTGCTATCACTCCATTGTGGATACTGAAAGAGGACATGAGGAGTCATTAGCACCCAGTAAGATTCGAGAAGGGTATCACCTCCACAGTTAGCCTAGCATTTCTCTGTAGACACTTCAGGACCTTTTAAAAGTCATAGATGACTTCTGGTACTCCATCCATCCCAGATACCTTAAAGGAAAATACTGCCTAGAAAATAGATAACATCTTTGAAAATCAGTTCTTTTTGGCTTGTTCCAACTCAGTAACTTCAACAGCTACCCTTCTGAAATGAGTAATTTCAAAAACTTAGGCCTATATTATTAAGTACTTTAAGTATGTCAACTATAACTTTCAATACATTCACGTGTTAAGTATATTTGAAGTATTTAGAAGTATAGTTTTTATCTCTATGGCTCACTGCAGAGACAATTGACAGCTTCCACTGCACTGGAGTCTGTGCAAGGGAGCAGCAATCAGCTTTAGAGCTCTGGAAAGCAGGACCAGGACCAGATCTGCCCATCCTGGAGGTACAAGGGTGTGGGGTTGTGTCTTGTGAAGAAGAGCTAAAGGTGGCCAGTATCTGTTCATAAGGTGTCCCAGGGAGAGGAAGCTTGATTCCTACTGGTGGAAGAGCTTATCATACAATCTCAGGATGTCCTGGGTTGGAAAGGACATTAAAGACCATCCAGTTCCAACTCTCTGCCATGGACAGGGACAGCTTCCATTAAAGCAGATTGCTCCAAGACCCATCCAACCTGGCCTTGAATGCTTCCAGGGATGGGGCAGCCACAGCTTCTCTGGGCACCCTGTGCCAGGGTCTCACCCCCCTCACAGGGAGGAATTTCTTCCTAATATCCAATCTAAACCTACTCTCTCTCAGTTTGAAGCCATTCCCTCTTGTCTTGTCACCACATGTCCTCATAGAAAGTCTCTCTCCTTCTTTCTTGTAGGCTCCCTTCAGGTGCTGGAAGACTTGGTCAGCTCTGGCCTGATCCAGGGCCAGATCCAGCTGTGTGGGGCTGCTCCCACTGCAAGGGGATGTCATTGCAGGAGCTATGCCAGGCAGCAGCAGAGAGTGCCTCAGGAATGCCAGTGTCCACATTAAACTTTCCCAGGCCCATAAGACAACTCCTTTCAATGCCTCCTGGGAGCAGAGGACTGGCTGGAAGGTAAACTCAGCTGTTCACGGAATGATTCAAAATGCAGGCACACAATAGCAAAGAGATGCACTATCAGAAAAGCTCAGCCACCTTCATCTAATGAAGAAGGAAACTAAAAGTGGCAGGTGAAGGGTCTGACCTGCTGTAGAGAAATACAGATGCAGACAGAAATAAGAACCATTATCCTCTTCTCTCTTTTGTTCCTTTGAAGATGTTTCCGAGGCCTTACACACTACTGCTGCTACAACAGTCCCTCTTTCCCCCCTACACCCACAAGCACAAGCATACATTCATGATCTAACCCAGATTATTTTGCCTGGCTCATACAGACACACTCAATTTATCATTATCTGAAAATTGGCAGATAAATGTCTCTGGTAAACAGTGAAATGACTTGGGTATTTTAACATTACGAGTAATGTGGGAAATAAGATTAACGTAGTGAATAACACAAGCAGTCTTTACACATTCTTCTGATTCAGAAATGAACTTTGCAATGTTCCCTGCCAGCTTTCTGCAGAGAAGAATGACTAAGTATCTCTCCTAAAAGGCAACATGCTCTCTCTCTTTTCTCTCTGGCACCCCTTTCTAAATGAGGGAGAAGCCTTCTCTCTCCAGCTTAACAGGTCCATTATTATTCCTCAAAGAAATAAGAGAGAGCAAGCTTTTTTAACCAGAGTTAAGGGGTACAGGTTGTGAGGATTTAAGTTATTGACTGTGTAGTAGAATGGCATCTACACAAAACATCCTAGCAGTGAACTTATAATCTGCCTGGGATCTCCCTTGTAGTGAAGGACAAGATCCTTGTCTGGAAAACAAGTCTTGGCCTCATTAAGTTGACCACCTGCCTTTTCTTCCCATCACAGACAGCGGTGCTTGTATGGAGGGTGCAGGCTACAGCCCCTGCGTGCAGGTTACGTGGGAATGGCACAGGAACTGGCCCTCCCCACTTGTTTAAGAGCAGACACAGAGGAGTTGGAATAACTGGGATGCTGTTGGTGTCAGGATAAGGAAAAGTTGGCTTAAATCTTCTTAGTTACCTTAAGCTAATGAAAAAAACAAACCCCGACCTTGCTTAAATCAATGGGTTTCTATAACAAGTGATTGTTGAAAAAGATTTGGTCAGAATGGTTCAACCTTCTCATGCAAAGAAAATCTGAACTGCTGCTTACACACAGAAGTCCTGCAAGATGCTTGAGGTGGGTGGATCATTTTACCTGTGCCTGCAACCAGCTTTCATTGAGGCTTAAGTCAGTAATGCACATAATTAAACTAATATTGCAATAGTTAACCTGAACTGAAAATGCCTTGTAAACTCCCTTCTGTAACTCTCTTACAACATGAAAGTTAATAATGGGTGCACTCATGCACTAATATTACTGTGAGCACCTTCCCTGTAGTTGCTTTGTGTGTAAATGTGTGCACAGGAACACGGTGCTGCAGGAAACAAAAAAGAGCCCAGTAGAGCCCAAAAAACTCTACAGAGCAGGCTCACTGGAGGAGGGGAAATCAGGATGAGAAAACTGAAGAAACCAGGTTTTTTGGGGTGTTGCCTTTAGAATGACAACAAAATGTCAGATGGCTCCAGCAATGTATTGTACTTATCTATCTCATGGTAGCTACAGATTGCCAAAGGAAAACTACCTACAACCAAGACAGCACTCACAGCCACAAAAATCAACTCAGCAGCCTAAGAAACTTTACCTCTTTTGAAAGACAACTCATTCCACATTTGACTGAACCTCCTCAGGAGGAGGTGGTTCCAGCTGTCTAAAATGTTGGGAATGGCAGCTCCAGCACACACAGCACAGACCTTCCCCACATTTAGTTTCAGCATGAAGGGATGTGGAAGGTGTAAATCCCTGGAGCACAGAGCTGGATGCTTGCTGACGGCACTCCCAACCAGCCCAACAGCGCCAGGGTCAAGGTGGGCAGGATGGGGTGGATTATTCTGATTTTTGCATAGTATCAATCTATTATAGGCTACTGCCCATAGAGCTCAATACCACCAAAACATACATTTCTCCTGAGTTGCTACTTGTTCATCCAGACTCTACTGGGGTGTGAGCCTGGCTCCCTCTAGTACCACCCTGTTCTTTTACTGACATCTGGAAGCCAAGAAGGAAAACCTATTGTGATTAAAACAGTTTTCTACCAGGTCAGAATCAGTTTGGCCACAGAGATGAGGAACAACTCCAAAGCTGGGCTTGCAAGTCTTTTAAGTCCTGACCTTCTGTGTGTTTCAACTGTAGCCATGGCCCTCCCAGCTTGGCATTTCCTGGCAAAGCAGCAGGACTAGCCAATGCTGACATTCCATAAACATCGCACAGATAATTTTAGTTCTCTAAAACAGTCACTGCCTTTGTGTGCAAACAGCATAGGTGAAAATACCACAGTGTTTTTTATGTAGTGTTTGCAAATTCTCCCCTTCCCAGGGCTCCAGGTGAAGTCCACAAGAAAAAACAAAGCTGTGTGAATAATCACAACCTGTGACTACCCGGCAGTTGAAGACAACATTTACACTTTCAAAAGGGACTATATTAGTTGGGGCAAATGTCCTCTGCACAGTTACATGAACAGCTAATTAACAATAATTAACCTGATATACTTGCATCAAAACCTTTTTGAAGACACCCTTGCTCCAGACTAAAACATAATTTTCTGAATTATCTTAATCCAGTTGGGAAGAGCCCATTTTCATCACAGCTTCAGTCCAGCTGCAGCTCCACCAGCTTTCCATGAGGCCTTGACCCTTCCAAAATAAGCTTGCGGATGCTAGTTCACTTATGTTCCTGGAATTTCTACCCAAGGTAAGGCAACCGACAAAGAGGAATAGGCTGCAATTAAGCACTTGGTCATATAAGTGAAAATAAGCTGGTCTGGAAAACTCCCTCTTCAAAGAGTTTGGAAGGCATTAGTTCACTCACTTCATCAGCTATAATCACTGCTCTTTGACACCAAGAAATTGAGACAGACAAGTGAGGGGACTTCCTAGAGGTGTTACAAAGAGTTAATATCTCTACGGACTGTAGGACGAAGAAGACTGGTTTCCTGCATTCAAGGAAGTATAAATTATTCTGGAAGCCTACAGGGAGCACCAATTCCCCACTACCACGACCACCACCTTCTGTTACGGTAGCCACAGCTGGAAAATACTCCATGGAGCAGCGGGGGCTGGGCCAGTGGGAAGTCTCCTTCACCAGCTCTGTCCTCCCTCCCACCCCACAGTGAGACTCTGTCCGCCCTCCCATGAACATAGAGTGTCAAGCACTCCACAGAGGGCTTCAAATAAAGGGTCAGGAAAAAAAGGGTGATCCTCAGACAGGCAGAAATATTTCAAAATATTTCCAAATAAACACTGAAGAACAGAAGAAATAAAATTTCCAAGTACAAGTCATAGTAAAATATGCTGGTCTGGAATGTTTTCTCCACTGGAAAAGCCTTCCTGTGATCTGAAAAAACATTCATCTTAAATTAGAGGATGAAACACGGTTTTCATAGCCGTAAAAGTTATTTTACAGCCAGTTGTTGTGCTTATTACAACTCTGTAAAAAATTAGCCCAGGCCATAAAATCCTTCCTGATTCAGTATGTCTCCTTGGATTTACTACTGATCTCACTAATGTCACAAGCAAGTTACCAGTTTTCTTCACCTTTTCTTTGCTATCTTCTACTCCTTTGTGTGTCTGTGAATTTTCCCAATGTTCTTACATCAAAGAGGATCTAAGAGCCTTTGACTAGAGGCTTTCCCAGGGCACATCTCAGACAGTATCAGCTCCTGATTAGGCAGTCTGTGCTAGCTCAGTCAGAATGAAAACCTTGCCATGGATTTTATTTGGCCTGAGTGGGCCCCTCTGGCTTGTGAGCTCAAGATTAAAACCCCTGGGTTTCTCAGTCCAATTGGTTTAGTCAGCATTCAGCCCTCATTTTTTGCCTGAAGCAGAAATGGGAGTTGTTGGAGGAGAAGAACTGAAGGCAGTGCTACTGAAAAAATCTAAACTATTTTAATCCAGTGCAAATTCTGTGAGCTGTAATGAAGTGTATTGTTCCGCTACGTTGTTGTTGGTTGCTAGTTAACTGCGCTGACAGCGTTGTGCTGCACAGATCTGGGGTTCATGGGAAAGCAAGTTCTGAAAAAGCCATGATATAAAGTCTCATTTGCCTAATAGCAGACAGCAGCTTGCCACCAATTTCCCCTTGATGTAACAATGCTGGGAAGTTCCACTGCATTTTAGTTCAGAGCTGAAGGGAGGTCATCAGGGAAGAAGTGACCTTCCTTGCTACTGCAGAGCTACATTCCCCTGGTCGGCTGAATTAGGCTCCTTCAGGTTGTCCTCTCCTGGTATCACAATGCAGAAAGAATTCTCAGGTATGAACAGCCTGAGCTGAGACTGGTGTGAAGGGGGCAGAGGTGGCAGAGGGGACATCACTGGGCCACGGTGGCCACACACAGGACAAGTGCAGAAGGACAGCTGTGCATCCTCTCCCTCCTCTGAAAACACCCGCAGTGACAGAGCTGCTGTCCTACAAAAGACCTCACTAGCAGAACTTCAGCTTTTCAGTCCCTGGCATGGCCAGGGCATCATCCTTGCTCCGCCTCAAAGATCTGCCTCTTTGCACAGGATCAGCTGGTTTGTGTGGGACCCAACCTGCTGTGGGTTGTGCTTCAACTCTCCCCACTTCAGTTCTCATGAACTTGGTTCAAAGCTTTTTGAAAAGCAGATACACGCATGCCACACCCAGGCACAGCTGCTAACTTCAGGCAAGAAAACAGCAGACATTTAAATACAGAACAGCCAGGCTTGGTGAGAGGGGAGAGCTCTGCTGGTACATCTTGACTTCCTTGATCAGCAAGCTCTTATGCTTACACAGAATGAAACAACACAAGCAATCCTTTCCTTTGGAAGGAAAAATATTCCTGTAAACCAAAGTATGCAAATTGTCCTATGTTGGGTTGTTTCAATTTTGCAGCAGAAAAATAAAAGAAATTCCACAGCCCAAGATTTTAAAAACCGAGGCAAGATTTCTGGTGAGTCAAACTTTAGATGTCCAGCAACATTACAGTCTCCCTAGGAGAGATGAACACAGATTCCCTCCAGACCAGACCCTGCTATGTATGTCAAGATGGGCATGCACTGGTGATAGATAGAAGCTACAGTGGATAATTTCTTAATCCATCTAATTCAATATCATTTAAGACCTGTCCTTCCTCAGGATAAAGACCCAGTTTTACAGCCTGTAGAATATCTGAGTTTCTTAAAAGCAACAGATGATACAAGTCTTTCTGAGCCTGAAAGAATTACCTTTACTCTCTCTTTCACTCAGAAGAAAGCCTTGCACTGTTAAATAAGAAATGAAGCCCATGCAATGCAACTGGCTAGTATCTGCAATACTTGCCATAGCTCTAGGCAGCTGTTAACGTAGGCACACGATGCTCACTTGACTTGCACCCGCATGACAGCCCCACCAGTGCTCCCAGATGTTTCAGGGGAACATGCCACCAAAAAGCACAGCCTGGCAATCCACACACTGGGAAAAGGCAACCCAGGGGTGGAAAGCACGGTTAGGTCTGAGTTCATGGAAAGCAGTGACAGGATGACGCACAGACACCTATTCAAGGAACAGGCAATGGGACAGTTGTGTAATTGTTTGGATGAAATGTGCAGATGTCCATCTCATTGACTGGCAAGCACTTCTGGCCAGAGCTGTACCTGTCCTGTCCAAGTCAAAAGTAACAAACTCTTGCTTCATCTCAATTAGGAAAATCCCCTAGTTTGAATACCAGCAGTCCCAAGCCTGGAACTCTCTGCCTCCCACCAAGCCAGGTACCTGACCTGCTCTCCATTCGCATCTGCCTCCACAGCTTCCTCCCCACATGCATGACCTGGAAAAGCTAACCCCTGCCAACAAAAGCAGTCAGCACACCATCACAAAAAGGCTCTGGGGAATGTATTCTGTCACCTTGATCCACACCCAGGAGTCTCTTAATCCCTGCTACTTCCCCTAGGGCTACTGGCCAAATGAAGTCCCAACTGGCACAACTCAAGGTGGTCCAATCTATCCTTGAACTACCGTCACCATCCATCCACCCATCACGTACAACTCAGGGTCATACAAACAGCATGATATTTGAGCAGAAACTCAGTCTCTTTTGTGATCAGCACAGTTTCAGAGTTTAGTGCACTGTTGGCGTTCAACAACTAATTCTTAATACAGACATGAAACCACAAATTGAGTGGTGAGGACAGAAGATAGGATATTTTATATATTTTAGTTTTCTCAGAACTTTAGCAAATGTGTCTGTAGTTCACTGGTATTTTTCTTCCTGCAGTTGTACTGCCATTCAATTATAAAATACTACAAATGACACCTTCCAAGCTGTGATCCAGAAGATGACATTTCATTTTCAAAAATGACCTAAGAATTTAATTCCTGACAACTTAGAGACTTAGATTCATCTTTTAAGATTGTCACCAAAATGGACATTAAGATGCTTTCGGAAGAGCTGAGCTAATTGACACATTCACAACAAAATGTCTGCATAGGTTTTCTTGTAAAACAGCCACAAAATTCAAATGTATAAACACAACAAAGAAAACAATCAGGGCTTATTTTCCCTGTCCAAAGTGCAGGTGCTTACATGTGTACATACACACACACACACGTCTATTTGTAGTAACATGAGTAAATTTAGTAGACCTTGTCATAACTATATCAACTACCAGCAGCAGCCATAGTATGCAAATAAAAACTATGTATTTTAATAGTTGTGCATATGTAATTTTTAAAAAAAATAACCTAAGCCAAATAAACTTTGAATGAGAATATCTAGACAGACACAAATATATATTTGTAGCTGGACCCTGTGAAACAAGTCATTGTCTGTCACAAAAAAGGCTGAAGGGAAGGCAGGGAAGGCTCTTTGTTATCAGCCTTCAGAGAAAGATTAAGAGCAAGGGGAAAAATGCCATTCCTGTGTTTATCTGAGCAGGAGCTCCAGTGCCTGTGAGCCTGCTGAGGTGGGAGCCAGGCAGCCTAGCCTGCAGCCTGCGGAGTGGCCACTCACACATCAATCCCATAGCAGGAGCATGGGGATACCGCCAGGAGCCAGCACACTGTGTGATCTTACCTGTTCCAGGTAGCATTGGAGCAGGCCCGGCGCTGCTGGGTCCCCCGCTCATCCAAGGCTGCCTGCTCTCTCTTGCCCAGATCACTGAGGCTGGGCGAACTCATGAACTTCAACCTGCGAAGAGTCCTCATGGTCAAATGTGGTTTTGCGTGTGGCAGCTACAGATACACCATCCTGTTTACACACATACACACGCAGCTGGAGCAGCGGCAGCAGCAGCAGTGCGAGCAGTTCCCTCCGTTTGCTGTTCAAAAAAGAAACTTAAAAAAAAAAGAAGAGAGAACCAGTCTCTACAGAGCACACCTCTGCCAGCAAGAAAACAAACCTTTAATCAGATCAACTCTGACGTCATCAACTGTGGTTAATAATTTCTCCAGTCCTTTCAAAAAATAAGTCAAACTTCTGGCTGCTGCTACAGCATATTGAAGGGGCCCCTCGTAACCACAGCTGCCCCAAGTGTGAGCGCTTCCCCTCCCCGTGTCCCTGGGCACCATGTCCCGGGAATCTCATTCAGCACTGCGGTGCTCCACCTGTCACGGGAACTGCTTGGCTCCTCCAGCAGCTTGGGGGTGTCTTGCAGCATTTCCCAACCTCTCCCCCGTCTTTCTGCACTCATAAATGGAAATGAAACTGGAGGGCAACGGACAGGAAAAAAAACAAACAACAAACCCAAATAACCAACACTGACACACTGAGACTTTACTGGAAAGTTTCGTTAACTGCTTGTGCCCTGACACATTATGACACTGAACACACACACTCTCACTCATACATCCACATCCACACCCTCAGAGGCTGCTCCGGCTCAAAGCCTCACACAAAGGATTCACGAGCAACATAACTGCAGAATGAAAAGTGCTGGTCTGGGGTTTAGCATTTTGAGGAATTTTTGGTGGTGTGCAGAAGAGCCAAATGCTTTGCCTTTCTCTGCCTTTTATTGGTTTTGTTTTATTTTTAAACTGAGATAACAGCTGCACAACCTGGGGCATACTTAGTTTCTACAAAAGCCCCAGGTGTCTTATCTTCAAAGGAAAAATCTTCTTTCTTTCTCTGACTGCAGCAGTGGAGCTGAAGGACATGCTGCTACAAGACTCCACCCCATGCTTAGTTTGCTGCCACTCACTTGCAGTTCTGTTTTAAATCCAGGGGTTCCTGGCTAATCTTCTGGGATAGTTTGCAATAGACTGAGCCAGAACATAAGAACTGCTTTTCTGTTGCAACTGCAATGGTCTGAAAATAGTCTGGTAAAAGCCACAAAGGCTCCCTGCAGAGTAACCTCCCACTCACTGCAAAGGGGCTGCAATAGAAGAACTTATCCTTTCTTCTTTTTTTTCTTCCTGTTTTCTACTTACTCTTTTCATCTGTGATAGCCTGTTGTCTAGATTCAGGCTATAACTGGATTTGTTGGTGTCTAAATAACACAGCAAAGCTTACATTACAGGAAAACTTAATTTCTCACAGAGAGCTCTGCCCTATGTGCATCATATACTGACATAGTAAAAAACAATTCCTCTCACTATTCAACTGAGGTCAGATAAGATTATTGCATATAAATATTTACTTCCAAATTTGTATTTGGTATTACCTCCATGAGAACCAATTGCAGAACTACTTGGAGAAATAAATCTATTTTTACCTTGTGCCAGTTTTAGCCATAGTGATTTATCCAGCTGCTTGAATTAGCATTGTATTAATTGCCCTTCCCACACCAAAGTTCTCAAGTATACAAACAAGCATCACAGTAGATGGCATATAACATTTCACTTTGGAAGGGACCTGCAGCTCCATATCTAACCTATGGACAAAGACATTGCTGTCCCCAGTCTCTTCCAGATGTTTAAATACTTCAAACAAACAACAATCCACTATGTATATGGCAGCAAGAGGAAAACAAACACAACTATATGTGTGTGTGTATATATATATATATATATATATACAGCTGTATTTTAAGAGATGAGATGTCTTCTACGGCATACAAATGAGGGAGCAAACAGCTCCAGCAGAACACTGCTTTGTCCAAACGGGATGAAGGGCACTCCATTTCTGTGGACAATACAGCTGGTGAGAGCAGGGGAACACAACTTGGTCTAAGCTTCTGCTAAGGGCTCAGACAAAATATTTGTCTGCCCTGTTAAGTGAAACAACTAGTTAGATAAACAAGTGGCAATATAATTCCCTCTAATTTCATTTTCCACCTAGCTCAGTTGTTTTTCTGCTTCTCACTTTGTTTGAATTTGATAGGTTTTGCAAAATGTTATAATATTGGATTAAACTCTTGGATTTTTTAAATCTTTTATTCTGTCTGTATGGTGACATACTACACCTGTAGAAGTCATTCTGTTCATACGCCACCCCATCAATCTCAGTAACCAGTAATAGACTCAGAGTCAATGCATGCACCAAAAACATGGGTGAGACAGCATTCCAATCTCCTGAAAAATCTGTAACAGGAGACAAGCTTTCTCTACACTCCTTTCTCCTTCCTATAATTACATCCAATCAAATGTTGATTTATGATAAAATAAATAATTTTCAACAAGGGCTACCTCCACCCATAATTGCAGAGTAATAGTTCATATTTATACTGTGCTGTGAGTCCACAGACATGCTTGACTTCATGTCATTCATTAACTAGGCCTGGGCAGCTCTTGGGTGTGAAGGGAGAAGATAAAATCTGCACTTCAGCATTAAGATTGTAGAAGAGAGAGGTGGTGCAACTTACCCAGGCCACCCCATGAGCAGGTGGCAGAGACATCAGGAGATCCTGGACCTCTGTATTTCGTTCCAGCAGAGGAACGAGTGGATGCTGCAGGGAATAGGCAGCTGAGCATTCCTGGGGCCTGGCTGGGCAGAGGGCAATGCAGGAGACAGAGCTCCTCAGAAGGGCTTGTGCTGCGGCTGCACTTCTGCAGCCCCTGGTGAAGAGTTATCACAATACAGCACTGCTCCCAGAGTGGCTCGGCAGCACAGATTGCTCGCCAATGGCCATGGAGAGGGTGAGAGCACTGCCAGACTAACTGGGAGGGAAGGGAGGACTGGGGATTGGGAGGAGCCCTCCCATAGGCTCAATAAGGAGCACTACAAGCTTCTTAAATAGAAAACTGCACTCAGCACAACCACAGGGCTGCGACTGTGAAGTACTGGTAGGTTAATTCATTTAAACCCAGCATGCCATACGTGGTGCTAATACCACTACTTAGCTCACACGAAACCTGCAGCTCAAAGGTTAAGTAGTTTAATCAGAGCCACACAACGACTTCAGTGAGGAAGGCACTACCAGCCCTAGCTCCTTCTCTTCCCCTCCAACATTTCTCCTTGTAAAAACAGGCCTGTGTCTACTAGAAAGAATTCTTTGATCTTTGGGGCCCACATCCTGCAGGTGACTGCACAGCACGTCCCAGAGCTGCCACAGTGCTGGAGTCATAGGGGAATTTCTGCTCACCTGGACTTACTTCTATCTCAAGGCCTAAAACAATATATAGGTATATAAATATAGACTGGAAGCTGAAGAGGATTTATCCTTTTACTAGAAAACCATGTTAATATACAGATCCAGGACCTTGTATCAAACATTGCTTTTAAAACCACAAGGGTAGCTCCACAGTTACCTCCTGATATGCCAGTGATGTCTGCAACATTCTTGCTGCAACCTCTGGTTTAAAGACTGTATTGCTGTCCCTAGAAAATATTAGAAAAAAATCCAGGCAGTCCTCCCCAAGCATACACTTGGTTTCAAAAGAATGAGATTTGCTGGAAAAAAAAAAAAAGAAAAACCTTACATTTTATTTACTTAATGTTATGTTAATTTTTACAGTATAAATGTATTGTCTACTTACAAGTTTCTTCTTGTCCATGATGAGAGGGAAAAAGAATAAAAAATTTATGTTCACAATGGGGATCATTAAGAAATTCACAACATATGAAATTCATAATAAAGCTGTGACTGCTGTGGGTCAACATGTTTTAGACTACAGCACTGTGCTACTGCAATGGCAGGTGAGCAGTGCAGGGGTATCGGTACCAGTGGGAGGATAAAAACAGTAAGAGAATTTGCCATCTCAGCTTTATTCACCATTCAGAGCTTTGCCATGAAACAAAACAGCTCACTAAATAAAAATTTTAATTGGAAAACAAAAAAAAGCAACCCACTACTTCACTTTATCTCCCTATCTCTTTTGGAGAAGAGAGCAAAACTTCCTATAGTGATGCTGAGTGATATACACTCTGCAACCAAAGAAGAGAATGGTAAAGTGTCTCTACAGCAGAAAGGAGTTAAAAACCTCCCTAGACAAATGCATTTTAGTTTTTCATAAACTACACCACAGAACTTAGGGCATGCCTTGACACATGCCAGAGCTCAGGAATTAGTCTTCTGACAGAACACTTCTTAAAGGCACAGCACATCCTGCCATGCCAGCAGACAAGGGGCGAGGTGGAAAGGAAGGAGATGCAACCATCAGGAAAAAATAAAAAGTGCCAGAGGGAAATGAACTTGTAAACCTTATGACTCATCAATTCCTTTGCTACAGTATCTACATAAAGCTCCTTTATGATCAAAAAACAGAGAATAAAGAGAGTAAAGAAAGTATGAAACCAAACAGGGTCTATTTACACCCTTACTTCTCCATCCCACTGACTCACTGCAACCTCTGGAGATAAAGGCATTCTCAAGGACGCCTTTTAGTTTACTGAGGTTAGTCCTGGGACAGCCTTGGTTTTGCTAGTCTTTTATCTTATTTCAACCCTCACCACAGCCAAGCACTGATTTGTAAGAGAGGACTCGGCCTTACTTAGACATCTTCCCAACCTTTGGAACACTTCCTGTACTTCTGTATCCTGTGACCAACCATGCCCACATGACCACAGCTGCCTCCGTTTGGACAGAGCTGGGCTTTCTGCCCCTTCACCTCCATGTGGGACTGACACATGGTGTTTGTCTTTTAGGTTGTGACAAAGAAATGCCTGTGGCAGTGTCTCCTTCCTAAGCAATCACAAGGTGACACCTAAGAAGAGCCCTTTGACTAGGGCTTGAAAGGGATGCTCTGCCCCTGTCACCACTTCTGCAGTTAATAATCCATCCTGCAAAGCTTCAGACCTGACCTTCAGGCAACCCACAGCTGCTGCAGTTCCACTGCCTGCCTCAGAGATACACTGGCTTCCACCAAACATGGCCATCCATGTCATGGCAACCTGCAGATGACCAGGGCCCATTTCCTGGACCTTCCCTTCCAGAAGTTTTTCAGTGCAAGGCAGAGCAGCATGAGTATGCCTACAAGATCTTCTCAGCAGAGAAACCTTCATCTGAGCAAAGAACCATCCAGACTGCAGCAACCATCCAACTCCAATTTATTTTCACAGTCTGCTGATGGATGACATTTATTACCTGTACACTGAGCTCCTCAGCCTCCCCACCTTGCTCCTTTCTTGCTTCTCCTTCACTCTTTGCTTTTGGACTCCCTCTTTGTTTTTTGTCTTTCTTGGCTAGCTAATTCTTCCTCTGGTAGTTTTTAAATATAAAGGGAAAGGAAAATAGTTAGTTGGTACTAAGACAGTATTTGCAAACCACTCTTCAGCTGGCTCTCAGGAATTAAGGCTTCAGTTTGCCTGTTTGGACTGTGAGCTCTTTTCACCCTTTTCACTTTGGGGGTTCACTTCATTCTTCAGCCAGCAAAACAGGCCCCCAAGCTCAGCTATAGACCCTGGTCCCCAGCATAATCTAACAGAGGTCATGAATTGAGCAATACCTGCTGAAAGCATCCATGAAATCCCACCACCTTTTTCAGCAGTAGTTTTTTGGTTTTACAGAGCATAGCAATATAAGCAGTTCTTAACATACAGTAGACAGATAAATCTTTTTTTTCTTGTTCTTCAGGAGAAAGGCATTAGGAAAGAATTAGGACAGGAATAGGCCTGTTACACCCCCATCCAAAATATAAAGCTTTCCATGATACATCAATTCTCCTGGTTTGTAGTATTGCTCCTAGTTATCTCTGTAAAGGTTCTGGGAATTAAAGCCAGTGCAGCAGTCAAAAAAACCACAATGGTTCTGGCTGGAGGAAGTGAGGACCAATGCTCAGGATTATAGGACCTGTGGCATGACCACCTTCCACTCACATGCCCCCAGGAAAGGAGATGGGGTTCTGAGTGCCAAATGAACCTGTTTCAGGTATTACAGTTGCCCACTCAGTGAATTCACAACCCATTGTAACCAGTGTATACTCCAACACAAGCTCACAACTTTGCTCTTAAATGGAAGTCAAGTCTTTAATTTTGATTTAGAAAGTAAGGTCTCAAGAGTTCTAATCAATAAGTAAATCAAACATATAAAATACTTTGTGTTCTTATAACAAGATCACAAGATAGTGGAAAATTAATCTTACAAAGTAACTGAGTTCATAATATACATTATTTTTTCCCTTCCCAAGCTCTATTTGAATTCTTTCCTAAATTGCCTATCTTGCATAATTTTAATTGGATCCCAGAACACCATGACCTTGATGCAGCAGCTACAGTATCTCAGTGCTGTCTTCTACAGTTATATATGGTACAGTGCCTTCCAAATCTGTGAACCCTGAGAGATCAGAAGTGTATGCTGCACAGTGCTATTTTTCTTATATCCAAACATTTCTGATTCAAGGTCTTCCAAGAAGGCTCTGATTGCCTTGGAAGGTCACCAAGATAAAGAACCCACTTCAGTAACTCACTGAGTTTCTAATGAACTGCACTGATGGCCAGCTGTTAGTTACAAGTAATATCCTGTCTTTCTCTCAAAGCCATGATATCACTTGTGTAATGTTCTCTCTGAGCATGGCTAGAAACATGAACTGTGCCTTGAGATTACCGTCCCCTCCTGTGCCTAAGTCAAGGAGGTCACTTCAGACCCGAGCAATGCAGGAGACAGCTCTGCAAACTTGGGGAATCTTTGGTGGTATTACACTGCTGTTATTTGCTTGGTACTCTAGCTCTTTGGAATGAAACCTTTAGCCCTGCAAGAATCACAAAAGCCTGGTGTTCAATACAAATGGATTCTGTCAGAAAATTCATCGTTCTCCCTTTGCCTCACAAGGATATCTTTCTGAATGGAAAAATCACCAGAGAGATTTAAAAGACAATCCAAAATTGCAACATCTATCTGTGCACTTGGACTCTGCAGCACTCAGTGTGATGGAACTTTGACAGGAACTTAAAAATGGGGACTTTTTGCCATCCTTCATACACTCATGCTGAGACAGTCCCCACAGACTGAGATATTGGGCAGTGGAAACAGCAAGAGCATAAACAGCCTTAATTGCACAAATTATTTTACACTTGCACTTTTAATTTTCATTTCACCAGGTCAGCAGGTCCAATACTATGACCTCTCAGTATGTATCACATTCTGAGTGTTTTCTGAGGTTGCTCAGGGAAATAACTTATCTCAAAGGGCAGAGTGATGGAATTTTTTAGACTCCACAGCAAAAACTCTTCACTGTCACTGCAGCTCATTAGCCAGTCTCAGTCTTCAATCAGACACAACATGACATCATCATTTGAGTTATTACCTAGGTGGAATGCCTCATTATCAAGAAGGTAAAGCACATTCTATCACATTTCCTTACAGAAAACATTTTTTCCCCTCAAGGTAGCAACAACTAGATACTTCATCGAGGTACTCCTTCTCTAAAGTCAGCACGAACACCAGCCTCCTCAAGCTACTGGGGGATGCAGTGGAAGAACAGAGGAGTCATTCAGAAGATCTGTGTGTCTTCATCAGTGCTATGGTATCTCCCTTGTCCTTCTCTCCTGATGAGTCCTGCTTTTATGTTCACCAGGCTCCATTTAATCATTTCAAATTATCTATTCTCCAAACTTGGGCTATAGTAACTTTACATTGCAAANGGGGGGGGCGAGGGGGAGGGGTTCCCTCACAAAACTGTTGGAACCATAAATGTTTTAGGCTTCTGGAAGCTCTGAGCCATCCAGCATCTTCCAGGCTGGCTGCTCTAGGGCCAGCAGTTTTAAAGACCACTCGGACTGAGCTCCCACACCCTGAAACAGAAAAGCTGAGGGACTTAACTTGAGCAACACTCCTAGATGTTCTGCTGGGATCCTGGTACAAAAAGCAATGTTTCTAGAATGCACAACTCCTTCGTACAGACAGCTACAGGCCAGGTAGTCCCAGGCTTGCAGCCAGCACTTGTGTGAACTGCTTCCTGTGGAGCATGCTCTGTTTTGGGAATATCATCGGAAAAAATAAATAAACTGAAAACCTCTAATGAGTGGAGAAGCCTGGAGTGTGGTAAGCTCCACATTCAAATCTCTGTCTCAAGTCCTTTTGAGATACTTTGGTCTTTATAAAGAGGTTTACACCAAACTTCACCAACTTGACATCTTCACAGTGAGGGAAGGATGGACAAAGCTTGGTACAGTGGAAAATCTGCAGCCTTTGCTCACCCTGACTCTTAAAATCTGGCAAAACCATTTGTGTCAACCTAATTTTTCTAAAATTTTATTTCAGGCCCATCTGTGAGAGGTTTGAACATAATGACACCTGAGGTGATGAGGCCACCTGGAAGGGTGGCTGGGCTGGGGCTGTGTCCCCTCAGCTGAGTGGGGAGGGAGCCCTGAAAACAGCCATATACAACACAAAAAAATCCAGTAAAACATGCACCTGTCTGTGAGCACATGCTCCCTAGGATATTGCTTCTAACTACATTCTAATTCTTTGACTGAGCCCCTCACAGGGCAAAGCAGCTTAACTCCCACAAAGGTTTATAAATCAACGGCTGTTCGTCCTATGTGGGTTTTTTAATAAAATATGCCCCTCTTTGGATTTTCCAGCTGGCATGGAAGGGGCAGTGGCTGCAGGGCAAACACAACAGGAATCCCTGGTACCCTCCTCCCTTAGGCAGCTTGAGGGAGCAGCCCAGTGCCACATCCTCTTTAGACAGGACAAAAACCTGGGGCCAGCACTCCTCCTCAGTGTAAGATGCTTCCCACAGGACACTCTGTGACCCTGGCAAACAAACAGAACCTCCTTGCTTTGCACTTTTGCTCTGTCCTCCACATATGGAACGCAGGGTTTCTCCACCACACTCCTCATAGGTACCTGAACAGTGGTTGCACTAGTCTTCCAGTCTTGCTACATCTTTAAAGCTTTAGTCCCTGCTGTGATATTTTGTTGCTTTCACATTGTAGGGGCATCAGTCAAAAGATAGAAAAGGGGGGAAAAATGTTTCTTTTTTCTCCCTCAGTCTCAGAATGGTTACAATTAGAATTAATTTAATCCTGTGTAATGTTTTGGCTTGGTTCATATCATTCCAACTGAGTTCCTGCATTTCTACTGGCAGAAATAAAAGGTCATGAAACCACTCAATTCTCTCTCTCCTAAAAGGGAATCCCTTCTAGGGAGTGAATCACCAGTGTATGGAAAGAAAAGAAAATGCAAAAATACCTTCTGTGGGACTGTAATCATAGCTGCATGCAATTACAAAATGCACATGGGGACCTCGGATGCCATTTGTTTGCATCAGTTTTTAGGTCATCTCTTTAATTTGACTGATGAACACGGGGGGGGGGGGGGGGGGCAAACACACATTTTC
>VXBT01012007.1:3972-26456 GCA_013400235.1 Oriolus oriolus | reverse complement strand
TGGGGGGGGGGGGGGGGGAACCAAAACTTCTATCTTCTTGCTAAAAATAAACAAACAAATTAAGCAGTCTTGCTTTCTGCAGTGTTTGTCTATGCAGCACAAACATTTGAGCAGATTGGAGGAGTCAGGGAGGAGGACAGGGAAAGGACTTAAATCACTTTTTCATAAAATAAATCTAAAATGATCCTGGCCCTCATCTAATACTCCATGTTAAAAAGGAGATACGTGCATGTATATATGTCAATGTCATTATGTTGGTTTTATTAGTCATCTGTTACAGAGATTGGTTCCAAGAGAAAGTTTCAGATCCAGATCTGAACACTCTGAAGAAGGAGAGTATCCAGAACTGAACTTTTGATTACAACTGGCATAAAGATAATTTGAATCCAAGTTTGTGGTTCATTGACTGAATTTGGATTTCTTTGATTTGTTTTGTACAAGAATTTAGCATGTCAGTTGAAACATAAACGCATCTAAACTTATTCAGCTGGAATAAAATAGAAAGTTTCAGTGTTTTTTTATGGTAGTGTATTGCTTCCTATATAATGCTTTCAACAAAACATCTTCTTGGTTCAAATGTTTTGAAGCTTTCTTTATAAAAAGGCAAAAGTCTTTTCAACTTATTGCTGGAACCCAGTAGTGTTAAAAAAACCCCAAAACAACAAACCAATAAAAACAGTATAGAAGCCTTTATTTTAAAGGCTGAATTCTTAACAGTGTGTAACTGTCCTTCCCTATGAGAGTGACTAAACTTTTGTAGTCAAACCAAAGGCATCCAATACTTTAAGACCTAGTTGAAAGGTTTAATGAAAATATAACCAGGACTCACTTGCATTTCACACTTTTCTTAGACTTTTATCAAGAAATGCTATCTAGTTATCAGTGCCAGGCATTGAAACAGCTAGAAGTCCCATTTCAGTTCAAATGCAGAGCACAAGTTCTAAAGACATTATAAAAACCCCATTTTCAAGCCCATATCACGATTTTTCTTGAAGCCTTATTTTGGTAATCCTCATCATTTAACTTTTGGAGTATTATTCAGACCTCAGTGATGTGACCTGTCCTCCTGGAGAAAATGGAAGAGGAATGAAAGGTACTAATTTTACCTTTCTTTACTTACTGCAAAATTAAATGTAATAAATATAAGACTTAAGCTGTTACATGGTAGAATTACTTCACATAGTATTAACAGGTAGATCTATAGATAGAATATTTATGCTTGTATCTACACTTTACTACTGCCTGTATTCATGAGATGGCAAAAAAGTAAAGGAACGAAAACTGGAAATAGCATTTGAGTTAGTTTCTTCCTTTTGATTAAATTCTCCATAAGAGCTGTGAAGAGAGACAAGACACTCATGACCACAGCAACAGCAGTATAGCGGCCTGGGAGGTCAGAACTGGAAGGTGCATTTAAGACACTCTTGAGACAAAGTTCTGTCATTCCAGTTTGGTCTTCCATTTTTTTTTTAAGCTCATTCAGCTCTAGCTACTAGAAAATGTACAGGAAAATCCAGATCTCATTCTGTAACTGCTGGAGAAAACTGGGCACATTCAGGGTGCAATGCATTGCATCCTTTAAAGGATATTTCAACCTGGTCAGTAAAGTCATGCTGGGGATGTACATGCTCTCTCCACCGGCTATAAGGAGACTATAATGTGAGTAGTTCAGATATGGATATAGTATTCCAAGCTGTAAAGACTTAAAATTAGATTACATAAATGTCATCCCCAGTCTCTTTTTGCCTGATTGATCACAATACAAGTGTAAATAATCTGGCATCCAAATAAAGAATGTTTAATTTCCTCAAGTACGTACTCTTACCCGGGATGAAGAAATCTTCAAGAGCTATCACTGGTTTACAACGTCAGCTGGTATTTCAAGTCGAGAGATATTAAATTAGTCTTTCTAGGAGAATATGCTGCTGACCAAAGGCATTGAGAGATTGAGAGAAAAAGGACAAAGGCTTTCAGGAGACAGCCTCAACAGAAAGATTGCCTAAGAACATCTTCTGGGCTAGGGAATCAAATGAAACTTTAAGGAGACTTCAGCTCAGAGTAACACCCTCCAGCAGTGAACAAGAATTGAACCATAAATGAAAATACTGTCAGGTTCTCCTCTTTGTATTTGGAGGAGGAGAAAAAGGGAGCAAACAAAGATTTACAATTTTGCCAGGAATTCCAGTAATACTAATTACTATAAAAATGAGTGCTCCTCTTCCGTGACACAGTAAACCCTGCTAACCTCCTTTATCATCTCAGCACTCTCCTACTGACTTCTGTCTCCTCATGAGGACAGCAAATGTGTCACTTTGCCATTTCTGATTGGCCTTGACATGCCAAGGCTTCTGCATGAGCTGGATTTGAAACCTGTGACATTTCCATGGAATAACACAGGACACATCCAGAAAGTAAAACCTATGTACAAACATTTACAAAGGCTGTGGCCTGCAGATGTAAAATAATGGGTGCCTGAAGCCTTCAATACCTGTTTCCTATGGCCCCTGTTACAGTACGGCCAGACTCCTAAGATCTTTAAATTATAGCATACCCTAATAAAGAGCAAGTAATACTTATAACTATAAAAATATGTTGGAAAATAAAATTTGAATACAATAAAACTGTAAGCATTGCTTAACATTTACTATATTGCCAGCCAAGTAATACATTTTTGCAAAGAAAAAAACCCAAGTGGTTATAAAATACTGGGTTTGCAGTGGGAAGGCAGTGATTTTTCATAAGATGTGGATATTTCCAGTCAGCAAACACTCTGTCAGGGTGGTGGTAAACTGCTCAAGGCATAATGTTTAATAATGTCTCCTCACATGGTGGGAATTCTGATCTGACTGTCCAGCATGGTAAGGTTACAGATTACATGGCAATCTATAAACAGTTTGTAATAGGATAGTTTGCAAATGCTCCACTAAAAACAAAGTGGAGCTTATACATGGGTCTCTTTTTAATCTGAGTTATTTAGAATACCAAGAATAAAAACTTTAACAATGTACAAACCAAAGATGGATTGTACACAGTGAACTTTTAAAATATTTCAGTGAAGCATGAAAGCAGCTTTTAGTTCTGCTGGCAGTGGCTGAATCCTCCTAGGAGCTGTATTTGGAGTTGCAGTAGAGAGAACTCATGTTTGGTAGCAGATCAATTGGTAGACGGTTAATTTAGCTAAGAGCAGATGTGGGTATTTGTTTTAGGGAAGGTTGTAAAGTCCAAGAGCAGAAATTTTCTGTGTATGCTTGAAATAATGCAGGCAGAGGTAGAAGGGATTTCCTGCCTGAGTAATTCTTCCCTCAGCTTTTCCAGATGAATCACTTGTGAACAGAAAAGCAATGCCCATACTCCTCATGACTTGCGACTATCAAGTTCCCATTATACAATATCCCTCTCTGCTACTGACATCCTTAACTCACGTGTTAGGGAATCCAGAGTGGCAGTACCTAAACAGCACCCAGGAAATCCTAAGGGAAAAAAGGTGTAGCACAAGTAAAAATGAGTGGTCTCATTTTTCTCTCACTTTGAAGCATCTGTGCCCAGTTTACAGAACAAGATAAATTCTGCTGCAGGTTTCAGCCTTGCACACATCCCTGGAAGCATTTAAGGCCAGGCTGGACAGGGCTCGGAGCAACCTGCTCTAGTGGAAGGCGTCCCTGCCAATGGCAGGGGAATTGGAACAAGATGGTTCTCAAGCTCCCTTCCAAGCCAACACTGTGACTATCATTAGAGCCATGCAAGGTTATGGCAATCTGTAGTTTATAGGGGACGATTTACTCCTGCAGCCTAGGATGAGACCAAGTAATACTGCAGGAAAATCCAGTGAATGAAGTAACAATAAGTAAGCAATGAAGTAATATAGAACAGGAATTCTCACCATTCCCACTCCATACAGTGGGAAGAAAGCATGCATTACTACCAAGTAAATCGAAATAAAAGTTTTCTAGAGCCAACCCTTTAGAAAAGACCTCTATCCTTAAAAAACACAGGAAGAGCACCAAAGCCACAGCAGAGGTTAGACTGCAGTTCAGTGATAAAGTAAATAAATCTCTACATGTTCAGAGAGAAAATTCTTTTGCAGGAGGAAACTGACAATTGTTTTCTGAGAAAATTTCTAAGTTGTCTTGAAAAAAACAAGAGTTCCTACATGTGATGATAATGTTAAAAGGAAAACAGAACAACATCAAAGACAGAATAAGCACATTTGCTTTCCTTTCACATAAATGCACTTGCACACCACCATACACACTCTCCTTTGATGACTAGCATTTAACAAAAGTGATTTCAAGAAATCATTAAAAATGTTCTTCTTCCTAAAAACCTTAAATCTCAAACACAAATCCAATTCTGACAATGAATATTAAGGGTTTGGCCAGGCCCCCCTGCAGAAAAGCTGCAGCTGTGTAAGACATTCCTACAGCTCAGCTGTTCAGTGTCCCTTCTTGCCACACCCATATATACATCAATCATATATGGGTCATTTGAGAATCCCTCATTGCTTTAGTGCACAGCCAGCCAGAGCAGCTAAATCTGTTTCTGCAACACTGACTGGGATCTTGGCAAACAGCAGCTGAATGCTCTTGTTCAGCTTGAGGGCGCTGTGGTGGATGATACCCCAGCTTTTCTGTCACCTACTCTGGCTCTCCTCTTCAGGGCTTTTTTCCTCAAGGACATAAAGTTATTTAGAGGTTCCTCTCAGACAACAACAATTCAAGCAATTTTCCATATTGCTCGCTGACAATCCTGATTCAGCTGTATATAGATTCCCAGCTGAAAGTTCATACATAGCATTTTTTAAGCTGCATTAAAGCTAGATAGATGTAGACTGACATGCACTGATGCTATAGACTCCAAAGTACTGCACTATTATTTTTTATTACAGGTATTTTCCTGTGGCAGAAAATACAGAAATTTTGGAGGAGAGATGTTAACCCTACTGAGTCCAGCAAAACAAACTCTCCAGGTGTCTGAATTTGGAAACATTTTCCAGTTGCAATTAATATTGCAGAAACATGTGCTTACCTGCTAAAGGAAGAAGAAAATAGGACTGAATAGTAAACAGGGGAGACTCTTCATCAGGTTTCTGAGAGTCAACATGAAAATGCTTGACAGGCGATATAAACTGGTTGAAAAAAGTCAACCCTTGCAAAAAAGTCAGCTCTGCAATGAAAGATGAACGAAAGAGTAGTGTTGTAAATATTGCTATTGTACAATATGTTTCAAGAGTGCACTAATAAATCCATAGTGACACACACGGAAGTAAAATAAGCACAATAATCAGTGCTGTTCTACCTCACTGCTGACTCAAATATTTCTTCTTGCACTTTTCCTTTTTCTGTTTTTTTTTCTTCATGGGGAGCAATTCATTGGCATCAACATTAAAAGCTACACTTATCTCTAAAGAAGGCAAGAGAGTTTCCGGGGTCACAGAGCAAGCAGTTCTGTGTGCCAGCATTAAGTAGGTGACAGAAAAAGGTTTGAAACATGCTGCATGATCTGCTGTGATCAGCTTTGAAGAGCAGATGTCCTGGAAAGACCAGGAAAATCTTAAATGCATCATTTAGAAATACTGAGAATTCTTTCTTTAGGGCTTCAAATGATGGGTGCAATATCACTGCCTGCCCTGGGCTGGTCTTGAAGTGCCCCTCGGAGGTGACTATTAACACAGTTAACAAGTCCAGAGTGCATAAACTGGTGCAGCACACAATTAAGAATTATGTGACTTCTAACCCCAATATAAACACCTTCATAATTTAAATATTTTTTTTGCAAATAACTGGCCAATAAATATAGAACACTATTAGGAAAATCATATGTGTGTGTGTGTGTGTGTGTGTATACATACATACATATATATACCATACACAGAGATAAACAGTGGTATTCACATGCATACACAATCTGAGTACAGTTCTTCATGCCTTGCACTTTGCATATTCATTAGTACCACCTCTAATACACTGCTAAATTAAACTAAAAATACATAGATGTTCTTTACGGCTTAGTTCATCCTGGGTATAAACCATGCTGGCTTTTGTTTTGTGACATTTCATACCAACTTTGCAAGGAAGTGACTGCACGTGTTTAAAAATACGTATTTTAAAGTTAATCTTTCCTGTGCCTGAGAGAACTAAATAATCCCCTTACACTCCCACCTTTGTCTTCTCCGCGGGTATCAGCTTTATTCTGTTACCACTTATTTTAGGTGAACTTAGAGGTGTTAGCTTAAGTCAGAGCATTGGGCAAAGTTGGGCATTTTGCCTGCAGTGTGTTCAGGAGCACAAACACAAGCAGCTCAGCAGAGAGCTGCAGAACTGGAGAAATCACTCTCAGCTTGGAGGCTGCAGAGCCTTGAACTGGTGTCCTGAGCACCTGGGCTGAGGTAGCAAAAGCAACCTCTCAGCAGCATGTGGGAGGTAACACACGAACAAAACTGACATGTGGTGCAAAAACACAAGGTACAAACACAGTCATGCCAGAGCAACAACTCCTGTGGACGCAGCTGGACATTGCATGAGTATATGAAAACTGCTCTAATTGTATGAGAAATCCCACTGATGTGTTTAGGCCTGAGCAGGAGGCCTCAACCAGAGCTGACTGACAAGATGACCCTGGGCAATGTGTGATTAACACCATCAATATTACTTAGCTTAAAACAGATGACTAAGACGCTTACACTAGCTGTTTAACACCAAACTGGCTCCTTTAGAAACTTTCACATAACTTTGTGTAGTTATCTGCAAGAAATGTATAATTTTAAGAAATTTCCCAACTGACATGAATAGAGACTTATCTGTAGGATATTTCACAGGAAACCTTCCCAGCCGAGCCTGGGCTCTGGCCAAGCCTTGGCCCCTGCTGGTCAGGAAGTGGGCCATCAGATCCAGGAGTCTCTGTGCTAAAAACATAATCAAGTCACTTCGACTTGCTGATTTGAGCCTATAAAAGCTGGACCCCCTTTCGGGGTGAATTTGGAGACTTCACCTATGGGTGGACACACTGTGTAGGATTTTCCCAATTGCCGGGAAGGGTTTTCCCCATCCTCGCTGCGAAACGGGGCCCCCCCAGTGACTGCGGACTCTGGATGATGGTAAAGTATTTAAGCAATTGATGATACATCTTTCTCAATCACTATCCTTTCTCTTGTATAGTAATGATTAGGTGCATTACCTTGCTTATTTTTGCTTGTTGCTAAAGCCAAGCGTGTAGTTTTACTGGATGTATCATTTTACTTTTGTGTTGCCTTAATATCCGTAGTAAAATAAGACCATTCTTTCCATTGGTGTCTGTGTCCTTTAAATCACCCCATCAATTGGCAGAACACCCACTGATTTCAGACAGATATTATCAACAGAGAGCACAATAACAGCTAATTGGTTCTCCAGAAATGAAGTGCTTATGGGTATGAAAATAGTGTTTTGTTTGGATCAAATTTGATCAGCCAGGATAATAAACCTACATCATAGTGCTATTCTTTAGGATTTGAGGGGGTCATTTCAGAATAAAACTCCACTGCCTTTTTCACTTAAACTGACCTAACTTTGATGATTAAAACTCACCTATTCCATCAATGCAAACATGAAATATAAATTATCACGTTTTTTAAATTTGTGAAATACATTCATCTTGCTTTCGTCTAATATTCGGTATATCCTAAACTAAGTACAGGTTCAGGAGAAAAAGAGAATGCCTAAAAAAAACCCAACTCATGATGCTGTTGTACAGAAGTTCCAGGAGACTGTAATTAAATATTCCTTTCTCCAGCTGAGCAATCGGTGCATTCTTTGGCAGATAAAGCAAATGAATTCATTTGTCATCCAGTATTGATACCATCCCTTAAACCAGCATTTCCCAGAAGCAGAATTTCAGAATTGGATGACCGTTTTCTTGGGCACACACTGTTGGCCCACCCCTCCACTCCAGGGAAAGCAGCAACACAAGGCTCTCAGAAGAATCTCTGTTAATGACCCAAAATTACCATCAGGCTGTAGCTTTGGAAACCTCCTGACCAGCATGGAAAGAAACATGACTCCAGAGGTTTTTGGACCATAAAGCTGCCACAAAATCCAGAGTCATCTCAAACTGTTCTGTGGCACAGGGCAGTACAATTTCCAGGTAAATTCTACATGTGAGGCAGAGGAAAAGATACAGTGTGGCTACTGATGCTGTTTGGGAATTTGCTCAAAACCAGAATGTTACTCCTGGCAGAGATTATATTAGTCCAAATGTTACTGGACATACAGTGTTATACATATTCAAAAATAAATGGTAAACCACAGGATCACTCCTTACAAGTGCATTACAAATAATACAACTGCCCTCCTTTTCTAAGTGACTGTATTTTGAAATTAATTTATTTGTGTGGGTGAAACTGATTTCTCATACAACATGAACTTGCTCAATGAAGGGAATATCAGTTCCTCCTCAGTACTGACAACAAGAGCTGCTGTACGTCAGTATTTCAGTGTAGCTGACAAGAGTCGCCCCATTTACCATCTATTGCTCAGACAGCTATAGCCTGAGAAATCAGTCACAAAGACTCTAATTTTGGCTGTTACTGTGGATGTCTTTCAATTCAGCATGAGTGGCCAGAAAATAAGCCCTATCATTTCAGTGACTGCATTCAACAAAGGTGCAAGCCAAGAATCAAAGCTCTGGCTGCAAATGGTGATTGCAATTAAACTCTGATAAGCCTGGCAGGCTGACGTGATCAGGGTCTGTTGTGTTAAAACCCGCTGTGGCTCTATTATGGACCTTTTCCGACTGCAAAATTTTAATCTGGGGCTGCAATGACAGGGCAGCATATTGATGGCTGGAGACTGAAAAGGCCTTGGTCACTACTTACAAAATTTTGCCAGGTCAGCTCAATCAACCACAAGTGTGGAAAAAAGTGCATGGGAAGAGTGAAGTGAAAGGCATCAATGTAAAAAGCACCATCCATAGTCTTGGCTTTATTCATCAAGTTACACGCACGTAGATTTTCCTTTGGGCTAGCTGAGCTTTATTTCAATGGCCTTTTGTACTCCGGGCATTTCCCTCCCCTTCCATTTAACTAGTCAGCCTAAAACTGGTACCAACAAAAAGAACCATGTGGTTCAGCCTATGCTTCGCTTCCCAAGCACCATGGTTCACTCTTCTTTCAAACCAGTGAAAGACTTTTTCTTCTCTTATTTTACCAGAGATAAAAAGATGACAGAGTCGGGATGGATGAAATAGGAAAACCTTATAAATATGACTGCCTGGCAAAAGATGCTGAGAATATAGAAACTGTAAGCAAGATTGAAATGAAAGCCAGCTTTGAGACACCAGGCCTTAGTTACTGAACAACTGAAGAACAATGGAGTGGCCACTGAAACTAATCCCCCCTATGACTGAACAATGCCCTCGGCCTGCAGACTGGTCCAAAGGTCAAGCAGACCCCTGCCAGCCTGGCAGGAGGGGTCTAAAGGGTAGTTTTAGGGTTTAAAGTGTAACACAGTATGGTAATGTAAAAGTTCTTATAGGCTGTATGTAAATGCTACAGGATTTGTATCTTGTATTAGATTGGTTAACAAAAATCAGAATATTCAAGACAGAAGATGATTTATGGCATTGTAATTGAGAATCTGACTCACTTCTACTCTCTCTCTTACAGTCACTTTCTGCTCTTCTTCTACTCTCTCTTGTACCCTTACCCTCACCCACACACTCACTCTTGTATTTCTCACCTGCATGCACTCTCTCTCTCTCACTTGCATCCACAGCTTCTCCTGCCCTGCTGTGAGCTGCAATAGCAGCTCCTAGCAGGGCCCCAATACCCACGCCCTTTGAAATAAACTTCATGCTCTAAGTCCATTCTACAGAGATCTCTCGTCATTAGCAGTCCCGACCGTCCTGACCAGCAATGGGTCCAACCCAATATTCTGCATGACAGTATGACTTCTGGGCTTTACATCCCTGATCTTTCTATACTTCACTGTAATGGAGTAAAGTTCTTACTATAAATTCAAATTATAACTAAAGGATGAATTCTGATGAGTTCTGGCTAGAGACAAAGATAGAAAAGCCCCTGTTGACTTTCCCTGGGGCGACATTGTACCTCAGGCAAGTAGTTAGATTGTTTTTAAGGCTGACATTTCATAGCGGATTTTTTTTTTTGCTGACAACCAGTTTCTGTTACATGTATTGCTGACTTCCTTTCCTGCTGCATTAGTGACACTTAATCTGCTTTTATATCTCTGAGGACATAAACTAATGAACACCGAAACCTAAAGGAAATAATTCTCCTGAAAATCCTTCGTGCTACTCTTAAAAGAAGCCACATGAAAAAGTTATAGAAAGCTCTGCATTACAAAGTGTCAAATTTAACTCTGGAGACAAAGAGAAAGCTAGAATGTACTAATAACCAAAACGAAAATTTAAGGGGCTGATTACACGATTAACACAGTCTAAAAGCTTCAAAATATCCCCCATTCTATCTCAGATTATGACTTTTTCAATAGTCAAAGCTCCTACTTAAAACGTCTCTTCACACTCACAGCTCCAGGAATTCATATTTAGAATCTCTCTCATTCTTCACTTCCCATAGACTGACTCTTAAACGTAAGGACTAATTGATCACAGGGACAATCATGCACAGATCCCTGCCAGCTGCTTACATGGGTGAGAGCAGTGATGTTTCACTTTGCAGAGAGCACCTAGTGAACTGCATTTCACAGCACCCCAAGTTTAATTCATATTCAACTAAGTGAAAACACCTCACAAGCAAAGCTTCCAAATGCAACTGCATCACTGCCAGAATTTTCACACTGCAAGCAGGCTGTGAATTTAATTCTGGAGGTAGAAAAGCAACACATTTTTCAAGGGGTGAACTGCAATTTAACAAAACAGATTAAAAAACCATCATGATGGCAATGTTCCTCAAATTCATCAATGTCTTTATAGACTGAGATTTTAAAATCTTTCTGCACCGCCTTAACTCTGCCTTAATGAAAATCATAAAAAAATATTGAACCATTTCAGCAGGAAAAAACTAGAAAATCCTATTCATAGTGTGCATAATTTGAAGTTAAATTCACCTTTGATGTATCAGTGCCTTGGTTTCCAGGTTGCCCATTTATAAGTCTCACATGAAAGTCAACATTCAACAGGGGTTTCAAAAAAACATTAAAGCTTCATGTTAACTCAAGAAGAGTTCTTGGATGGGTGGGTGCAGCACAACTAGGCATTAGAAGTAACCTTTGAACTCTCCATGGGCTTTTTCAGGACAAAACAGAAAGGTCTCTTCTTATCTTCCATTAAAGCACTTGAACTCATGAATTTTTGAAGTAGCATTTGAAGGGTTTTACTGCTAGAGGATAGAGTGAGTGTAAACGAGGTCATTTTGTGAGAATTTCACTTGAGAATCCGCTGGGTCTCCTTTGCTGGCTAGTCGCTTTAGGAATCTCACAGATAAGAACTTTCAACTACTTTACCCCTGAATTTGAAAACTGAACAAATCCAGGCAGGATTTTTTGTGCAGCAGCCTAGCACTACCTCTGCAGCAACACTTCTCTGCCCACCACAAAATAAGAAAAAAAAAAAAAAAAGCATTCTACTTCATCTTCCTTTGCTTTTAACTGAAATGCCAACATTTCTTATTAGTTTCCTTCCTCACTCCCAAGAACTGTGGGAGGTGGGAAAACAAAAAAGAAACATGTCAATTTGTCCTCCTCTTTATAAGCAATTCCTGCCCAGTCATCCTCACTCAGTGAGCCCAGTGCTCAGCCTGTCTGCCAAGGTGTCAGACCACACGTGGAAAACATCTTCAGGAATAGCGGCTTCCTATTTAAAAAAATAGCAACCCTCTAATTAAGACAGTGATGGATCCTGGGCAACTTGGACTCACAGCCAGCTTAGAGAAACAAATCTCACCCTTCTCATCCAAGCCACCGCTCCTGGCACACAGCCAGCAGCAAGCAAGCCTTGGAAGGAGCATGAGGAGAAGGGGAGAGAGGCATGTGACAGCAGAGCAGAGCCAAGAGTGACTTCCAGTGCATCAGGAATTTATAGCCTGCATGGCAAAAAGGAATTACAAAGTCACAACTCACAAACCCACTTGACAACTTTATCTGTCTCTTTTCACAGTTCTGTAGATTTTGCTGAACATGCTCTAAGGATCACCAAGGTTATCATGAATATCTCTACTCAAACCACCAGTCTTCTGGCACAGCACCTTTCAGGAATACACCTCTCACATGTCTCTATTTTCAGAGCAGAGCTGGGCTTACTTATTTCCACAGCAGGGATCACAGAGCCTGACAACGCCAGCAATGGCACCAGATAGAGGCATATGCAGAACATACAGCGGAGTTTTACAAGAGATGCTCACAAGGCCCCAGTGGCAAACAAAAACTGTGAGTGGATGATAGGGATTAGGCAAAAGGAATGGAAAACACTGTAATTCTCAATTTCCAGGGCCACTATGACTACAGGGAAACTTTAAAAAAAAAAGGAAAACTAAAAATAGTTCAATCCTTACATGGATAGTACTCTACCATCATGAATCCTGAAAACAGAAGTAATAGTCACTTGCATTTAATAGTATGAGGGCAACAGGAAAAAAAAAAAGAATATTAAGTAGGCAGTTCATCCTAAGCTCATTAGAGATGACTTTTGAGTCTGTAAAGAGAAATTAAAGAAATGTTGCCACTACTATCCCTTCTGCCCCTTCTCCTGCCCTACCAAAGCAAGGATGGCCAATGGGCTGTGTTTCACTGTTGCTGTGTAAATCCAGTGGTGTCAGCTCTGCTGCCAAGGGAGGTGAAGCTTGGCTGAAACTGCCAGATGCAATACTAACATACTTTCTGCTCCAGCAGCCTTGCAGATTTTGAAGAAAGGCAGCAAATAGCTGGAGGCGGCAACTTCTTATATTTCCTCTGACATTACCACCACATTCTCAGACTCAGATTCTGACTCTGAATGAGATGACAGCTGGTTAGTCAAAAGCTTCCCCAAGAAACCCAGAAATATGAGAACACAGCCTGCATCTGCTGCGATTCTCAGAGCACACACTGCTGCCTGAACCCCTTGAGAATAACAGGAGGAAAGGACATAAAAGAAGCTTTTGCCTCTTCTCCGGTGAGGATGATATGCCTGCACATAAGAGGACAAATTACTTCGAGAGGAGACAGAGCAGGTCTCTCGCTTCTTAGTTCACAAAGTCTGGGGAGATGTGAGTGTAGGGCTTGGACTTACACAGAGGTTGGCAAGTTCATGGCTCCACTGATCCTCCATAACTGAAACTGTCCAGACGCTGGGTAAGCCATGCACCAAAGCTGGGACTTAGTGTGCTGGAAGCAGTATGGAGGGAAAGGTCTTGTGGGAAATAAACCAACAAAAAAGAAGAGCTAAAGAGAAGTAGCAGCAACTACAGAGCTATCACAAAAGGAACTTGGATTCAACTCAGCTATCTTTTTGTGCTCCTGTCATGACTAATTTATAGTCCTACACTGCAAATATATGTGACGTAAAGACTGCCATCCCATCATGACCTCTCTGAACAGGTACAAGAGACACATTAAGCCCCTAAACCATATTCAGATTTTCAGTAATGACTCAGATGCAGAGGATTAACAACTGTCTGAATGGTCCTTCAGGTTCAGGAAGGGACACTTGCCAGTGACCCATCTCTGGGAAATCTCTATCATCATTAATAACACCAGGAGAGGAGTATCCAAAATTGTGTTGTGCGGGATTTTTTTTTTTAGATTAAGTACACAAGGTATGCTTCTACTGATGTCAACAGTACTGGATCAGGACTCAGGCTGTCACGAGAGCACCTCAAAGAGCCTGTGGCTCTGGGAGAGGGGAAGTAAACTCCACATTCCTTGCACTGGGTGAACCCCTCAGATACCTCTTGAGTGGCCAGTTGAGATTTCAACAAAGGTATTTACAGCCATTCACAAAAGCACACTACACCTTTGGAATTTTTATTTAGTTTTGTGTCTGCTACCTTGCAGTTCATGCTCGCCTGTTTTCCACATCACTTGATGCAAAGAACATTTTCTTCACACTTAAAAGGAGTGCATCTTCCATGTATTTCTGGAGCTGGGACTGTCAGAAACTGTGCAGCCCTGGGTAGCAGACTGACCCTGAGCTAATGAAGCATTTAAACACATCCTTAACTAATTTTAAATGCAGTAGTAATACCACTGTAACTTCAACTGGACATTCCCCTTTGTTTCTAGATAACCTATCAATGTTCCAAAACTGACTGTGCTGCAAATATACAGGATTTGATCCAGAAAAAGCATGTGTGCTGAAATGTTTGGCTCCCAAATACTAAGAAAGTCTCTGAAGAGAAGTGTGAAACAAGAGGGAGAGGATTCTCTAAGGTTTTCAAGCAGCTAGAGGCTTTGCCTAGGGGTAGATTTTGTGACCAGGCTATTTAGTAGTATTAATCTTCAGCGATTTGTGTTCACAATACAAGTCATTTGGCCATCTGCACTGAGTGGAGAGACAGCAACCTATCAATGGCAGAGCAGTTGCACCACTCCAAGACAGATGGTGAGGATGCAGCTCAATTCTTTCCTCCCTTTATTTCCCTCCTAGCATCTTCTTTTCTCCAAACCCCCTCCCCCCCCGCAGTTCTTTTGGCAGGGCGATGGAGATCTACTTGGACCTCAGTGTGCTTAAAGAGCAAATTATATTTTCAATCTAATTCTTTCCTGAGTCTCTGTAGTAGCAATCCGTCCTCACCCCAGACAGAAAGCAGCTGCTGTAACACAGCTGGTCTGGCATCAGTAGTGCTGGCAGATGAACGGCAGGCAGGTGTGATGTCAGTTTGGCTCACCAGCTGCTAAGAAATCAAGGAAGAAATCCCTGCCTGTTGCAGAGGGGAGTGTGATTTGGAAGCTGTTCCTGCAGGTGGTTTAATCAGAGAAAAGCCTAACGGACAAGTCCACTAATTCCTGGATTGTGCCAGTTGGCACTGGGCGTTTATCGGAGGACTTAAGGAGGCTCTCAGATGAGGCTCTCCTCGCTGGCATCTAGCTGCCATGGTTGTGGGCATACAAACACAAATGCCTCAGGATTATCTTGAGGGCAAGACTGGTATTAGATGAATTAAAGATAAATAACCTTACCACAGAAAGAAGGTAATAAAGGGAACCCAAATTCATCAATATAAAGAACAACCTAAGACTTCTTCCCCATTCTTCTTCTGCTTCACTTGATAAAGCAACAAGTTATCTCGGACCACCCAACAGGTTACCAGCTTGTTCTACACAACTTCCATCTTTTTAAAATAAAACCCTTTTCAGTCTGGGTGGTGGTGTCTTTTGCTTCCCCATTTTCATTTGCCAGGTTGGCCTCAGAGACTTTCATTGACATGTTGTCATTACTAACAAAATTTCCAAGACCACTGAAATTTTCACACACGAATGGATGGATGAGTTTGTTTACAGCAAAGGAAGAGTTATGACCTCCTGAGAGAACACAAGCCTCCTGCTACTAACACAGCACTCTGTGAACTTTGGGAGCCTATACGAAGGCACATGGACAAAAAAGACACCCAGCCTCAAGCATCAGCCTCTCACCAGGCAAAACAGAGGAAAAGAGCTGATAGAAAAACAATACTGAGCAATTTAAAGGCGAACATTTTGCAGACTAACACATTACCCAAGCTCACAGGAACCCTCTAGCTCTGCCAAAACAGTTAAATGGATTTAAATCAGTCTAAGCTTCTGCTCGGACACTGTCAACCTACGCAAACAGATCCCTTAGTGGTGCAAGCAGGAGGGTTAAAGCAGTCACCAGCCTGGGGATCCCTCCTGCTTGGGCAGAAGAGGAGCAGCCACAGCAGAACTAAGACAGCCACCCTCACTGAAACATCTCCCATCCACAGGTTAACCTGAGCTTTCTGATTTTACCTCAACTAGTTCTGTTCTGCTAAGCAGACACATGCAAGACTAACTGCTGGCAAAGGGGCACTACCAAACAACCAAGGCAAAAGGGACTCTCCATATTTTAACTGGAAGCAGTAGTCTGCAAAGTCAATGGCAGTGCAGCATCTTTGCTGTGCTCTATCTGAGTCATCCATCAAAAGCCTCAATGCAATTTTCTTACGGGGCAAAAAGAACACAAACCTACGAGTTTTTTAAACACTAGTTCCACTGTTCTGTTGCAAGCAGGTGACAACCCTGTGCGAGTAGCAGGCGTCATTGAAAACCTGAACAAAACTGCTTATTCAACAAAAGATGATACAATTAAAGAGTTTTCAAGCTTCCATGAAAATAGAGGAAACACTGGAGATCCCATATGACAAGTAACCGAAGAGCAACACGATTCAGATTTTAGATCCAGTGGCACAACCCAACCAGAAGATCTTGCTACATATGAAACCAAATTCTGGAAAATCTTACAGAATTACAGTTGCAAAAATTAGGTGATAACTGAAGAGGAGGAAGAGTCTGGGTATCAAGGCATACTCTAGAGCTTGTTGAATCTCTCATGGTGGACAATAACAACCGGTAAGAGCTCTAACCTTCACCAAACACTATCGCCCAACCTCTGCTGAATTAGAGAGCACTGTTTCTCCACTCCTTCCCAGCAGGTCAGAGAACAATGCTGGGAAGCTGCCAAGGGTCAAGGCAAAGCAAACTAAGAGGGGAAAACCTGCAAAAACTAACCCCAAACCTGAAAGATGCTCCAAAGCCTGCACAAACCTAAGCACCATTTCTCAGACTTTTAATTCAGGGAAAACTCTCCCTGACCTTCAAGGGCAATCATACCTTAATAAAAATTAACTGCAAGACAAGCAATTTTTCCCCTCCTAAGCATTTACAAAATAGCATAAAAGTAGTTGTATTGAAATATTTAGAATCCTTATTTCTTGGGGGTTTTTTGCATTATTCAAACTGTGGAACATCAGTCACAGACTCACAGACCAAAATCTGACAGTGGTAGGTGTTGTGGGAAGGCAGCACAAAAAAAGATAATTAAGCATCAAGCAAAAAGAGAAGCATGTGTTCTCCCAGGACACATTCTAGGCACCATCATTTATGGGTAACTAAAGAACAGTGAAAGTGTTTCCACAAAATCTCACAGCAGCAAGCCAGACGACTCAAAAGCAAACCTCAAAACTCCTATATCCCTTCATTTTCAAACAGTGAGGGAGGAAAAAGGCATTACAAGATGTCACAAAAGGCTGGTGGACTCCATTTATACCCTGCTGAGTCAGCATCTCACTGAATACCAAAGACGTCACTGAGATGATGATAAGGCAGTGGCTCCCAAGGAAAGATGGGCCAGATCCTTGGTGCTACATTCACCACACAGGGTCAAGGCAGCTTTTTTTTTACTCCTCAGCAGCACTTTACTTAAAGAAAATGTATTGGGGTGATTTCATGATAATACTGTATTCCCCTATCATCTGCTTATTGCCCAGAAATGGGTCCCACAGCTTCAAGCTGGGTCCACGAGAGGGGGGAGAGAAGCCAGGCGAATTCTTCAGCGCGGTTTGTGTTCAAGGACTCACACACACTCCCCTGCATTCTCACCACTGCAGAGCCCAGGGAGCACCTTCCTGCTTTTAGCTAGCCTGTTAGCTGAGGCAAGAAACTTTTCCCAGGACTGTGGCTTCTTCTTCTTCCTCTGGAACTGTTCAGCTTTGCTCCAGTCTGAAACACCACAACATCGCCAGGAGCCCCACGCTGTGGCCCGGTGGGGAGGCCCTGGGACACCACACCCCAGCTCCGGAGGACCTCAGGAGAAGCCAAGCAGGACTCTAAAAAAATCCATCTTTCTCCACAACAAGAAGGTTTATTATCTAACATTATTCTTTTATTTTCTCATGCCTACATGCATCCTGCTTGTTAAATAAACAGGGTTTTTTTCACTTTCCTCCAAGAAATTCCTTTCAAACCTGTGGGGGAGGGGCTGCCGAAACCTGCCTTCCATTAGAGGAGATGTTCATCTCAGGACGTTTCCCCCTAATTTGTCTCAGATCAAGACAGGTAATTTAAAAATTTGTTCCCTGCCTCAAAATTAATTCTGAAGCCTCGGAAGAAGCTGAAAGACTACTATGAATACTGTATGACTGCTATAATATCCTGGGTTTTCCTTCCATTTGTTTACTCTCTATACACACCAGAAATACTCTGATTTTGCAGAAATATTCATGGGATGATGTTTGGTAGCTCTCACCTGCTAATTAAAGGGCAGGAGAAGAAAGTCAGTCTTTCTAAAAGGTTTCATTTCTGTCATGACAGTGATGGTCAAGGAAAAGAAAAAAAAATAGACAAACAAAAGGAGCCAGCAAAAATGAAAGACAAAATCAAAGCCCAGGGAACTCTCCCTCCCTCCCAGCCCTCCAAGTCCATTTTCTTCAGTCATGGAGCAGTCTGTAGGCAGGCCTTCAAGAGATGATTTAATATGCCACCTTTCTAACCTGGTAGGATTTGACCAGACATATTCAAGTTTTGCTGAAGAAAAAAATGCAAGAGCCCCTCTTGCCCTGCCAGTCCTACTTGAGTCACAGAAACAGGCTGGGCTGGATCTGGCTTGATATTAAAAAAAAAAAACCCAACAGAATTAAAGAAGGGTGTAAGTGCACTATTTTTCATAGTCATCTTCAAACCTTGAAAACTTGGGTCAATCCCTCTTATACATATTTGTTTCTAATCTTTACCAAATTTGACTTCCACCTTGGGACAAAGCTGTGAAAAAGGAGGCAGATAAAGGCTGGAAGAGAATGTGGAATCACCTGTAAAATTAGATATTAACACAGATGCCTTTGTGTTCAAGGAAAACATACAAAGAAATGCAACAGGGGAGACACTGCCAGGGAGCCATGAAAGCACAGCTAACCGAAGACTGCAGGAGGCAGTAGGTAAACACACTGGAGGGAGTCAAGGATTTTTGATTCAGCAAAAAGCGCTGCTTGTTTCTATTTGAGCACAAATATTCTCTGTGGAACCAGAGGACCTCCAGGCTTGGTATTCCCGTAAGAGGAAGGCTCTTCCCCCAAGAGAGTCTGGCATTAGCCAGACTGGCTTCAGGCCCAAACACAAAGGCATTTTGGTGGCTGAACCAGAAAAAAACTGAAACAAAGACCAGATTTCCGTTCTCCAGCAAAGGTGGTGGGTTGAATCGGTGACTTTTTAAACTGCTTTAGCTTCAGAGTGACTTCAGAAGACTCAGGTTTTCTTGGGAATCCTTTCTGTCCTTGTTTCCTGCTGCCACTGTCCCCCACTGCACAGCCTTTCTGGCACAAGGTCACTGCTGCATCCAGCTGTGCTGTGCCGGTATCTATCTTCCACTGAGGTACCAGAGAGCTGCACTGCACATCACTTACGTGAGGTACAGCAGGGCTGGCCAATCTGCATCCTTCCCTAAGTTATTCTATGCATAAAGGACATAGTAAATGCCCATAGTAAGGACAAATTGCCTTGTATTTCTTGAGGCTTGCAATATTCTTATATTTAGCAGAAAGTAAGACCCTCCAACATGACCTAGTACCATAACTCACATGATTTTATCTTTTAGGCTGTTGCACAGTTCATTCATTAAAATGGGCAACAGACAAACATAAACCCAGAGAGTAATAGGTTGACTGTAGAAATTTATAGTTCTTACATAGAAGAAACTGAAACATAATCAGAGAGAGTGGGGAAGAAGGAGGGATGGGAAGCAGGACAGTGCCAAGACATGGTTGTCAGTGCTGCAGGATTCAGCTACAACACAAGATAGCACTGTTGGCATGGAAAAGCTCCAAGGAAGAGGGCACATGGTACTGCTGTACCTAAAAACTCAATGCTGAATAATCGACACCTTTGGCTATTCTAAATGCACAGGCATCACTCAGCTTCTCCGCACTCACTGACTTCTTACCCAAGCACTCTTCCAGAATTCACCCAAGTCTGCAAAAGGACAGTGCAAGCCCCTGTCCATCACATCTGCTCAGCAGCTACAAAGCAAGACATGGGCACTGAGATCTGTTTGCATTGGGGCTGGAGTCACTATTCCTAGACATCTCCTGTCACCACCCAAAGAGCCACAATCCATTTCACTTCCTCATAGTAAGCCAAAACCATCATAAATTAAGAAAGAAAATGAATGTTGGTCTGAACAGGATCTGCAGCCCCGAGGTAGGAAGATAAGGGCTTTCCTGTAGCCAGCAAAAGAAAGTGTTTTTAAAGCATAATCAAAGCAAGTCTCTCTTAAACAGCTTCAAATATCCCCTGTGACTTTGCACATCCTGACCAAGGGCACCATCTTGCAGGACTTTACTCCAGCACAGCATATTGTGCTGCTCAGTGGTGTGAACTGTCTGCAAATTCCACTAAACCCACTGTTTTTCCCTGTTCTTTATCAGCTTAATAAATCTGCTCCACTGCTGTCTCATTTGTAGAGGCAGGCAGGAGATTGTGCATCTCAGCAGATGCAATTGTGAGTTAAAAAAAAAAAGGTAGGAAGGGAACCAAAGCAAAAGCTTTTATTTGCTTATATCTGGGATCTTTGAATGCATGCATGGAGTTCTGCATACAGCCAAAGCAGCAGCAATAACTACCTAAGCTCCCTCACGCCCCTCCAGGAGGTCTCGTAATCACTGTGGCCATCCCAAACCACAACCCACTCCAGACTTTACATGGGATCCCATAAGGAGTTGAGTCATACCCAAAGATGAGATCACTGCCCCAAGTTATATATATACTGCTCAGCAGGGCTTGTGGATAGAAAGCCATTCTGAGTTCTTCAGGGCTCTACCAGATACATCTCACCAGGTTTTGCAAAGCTCAGGTGGATCAAGCAGGAAGCCCAACAGATACAGCAGCTATTCCGCTGGCCTTCATGGCTATGCAGCATTCTCCGCATTCCCCATAACAGCATGAAGCAAGGAGTATCCAAGGGTAGGTCCCAAGAGTTTAAAGCTGCATCTAACCTTCCCAGCAGCTGATGAGATCACTGCAGAGAGGCCATCCATAGTCTGGCTGGACATGCCTTCTCCTGGCCCAAAAGAATGGCAAGCCTCATACACTTTTTCCACCAGCTGTGTCAGCACAAGAAATACATCATCTAGCTACCCAGTCTGTCTTTCTGGGAGTCATATTCCACTTAATTCCCCAAACAAGGTTACACCAGGCCCTAGGGAGGACACACTGCACACCCAGCAGAGTGGTGGCCGCTGGTTTAAGAGAAGTGGCTCAGCTATCATGCTCAATCTGCAAATACCGTGTGTCTACATGTTTATCCATGTACATCTGTGTACATATAAACACCTGCATGGAAAACCAAAGGAGAAACAAGGAATGCTTAGGAAAAAGCCTAGCTCAGTTAACTGCCCTGTGACATCCACAAGCTCTGCTTCTGAACCCCAGCTGCCCACAAATTCGCACTCCAGGCTGAAGTCTTCAAAAGGCTCAGAGTGCTCCACACACAGGAGTCTGTGTTCAGCAATGCAATGATCTGCAATTTCAGTGTGCTTTCATCATTCTTCTTGCCAACACAGATTTTAGGACAAGAAAGGAACCTTTCTAGTTTGACCATCTGTGGAGGAAGCAGGACACCCTTCTTCACAGGATTACACAACATTAGAGTATCTTCATTTTTTTAAGTGTTTTTCTTCTGTTGTTTAACACTGTGAGTGGAGAAGCTGTTGAAAGAAGGCAAGCAAACGAGGAGGATAATAGGAGGGACACATCTCTCAAGCATTTATCAGCCTCTGCTTGAATGAGAGGAAAAGCAAGTCAGAGAAGAAAGAGTATCGCATTTTTGTCTAAGCACGGAGATGATAGGTAGTCTTCATAAACTTAAATTCTTGCATATTCCAACAAGCACAAGGACTTTTTCAGCAACAGTGGTGCTCAGTTTTAATTATGTTCTTTCCTCAGCTGGAGATTTACTTTCTAAATGCTGCTGAAGCAGCAACTGAATGTAGGTAGAGGTCCGAGTACAAGGCAGTTAAGAGGAATCTCCCTCATTTAGCCATAAAATGAAAGTGTTAATGTGCAAGGCAGGGACTGCACTTTGCTTTGTGTTTATACTCTTCCTAGTACAGGGTGGTCTTAGTGCCTCAACCCAGGGGTTTAAAGGCAGAAAAAAAATCACCAATAGACAATAGATACTAAGGCAGATAAATGACAAACTGGAACTATTTGTTAAATAAGCATGTGTTGGGGTTTCAGAATTTTTTGTTGTTGTTGTTGTTGTTGTTTTGTTTTCTTTTTATTCTCTTTGGGAATTTTCCCTCATACATGTTTTGGGAGGGGCAAGATACTTGGAAGAAACAAAAGATCTGGCCACAGGGGGAGGGGTCCGGCTGGCCTCTTTCACCTGGGGGTGTCTCGTGTGTGGGCCAGAGATGCCGCGAGAATTGAACTGAAAGAAAGGGGTTGGGTGCCACCCCTTGCTCGCTTGTTCTCTCGGCGCTGGGAGGGGAAGGAGGCTGTGGGGAAGAACTCGCCATAGCTGCAGGCTCCTGCCTTCTGCTGCTTTCCTTCCACCGGGACCCCCCCGGAGAT
>VXBT01012003.1:0-13175 GCA_013400235.1 Oriolus oriolus | reverse complement strand
GGTGGAAAGGAATTGGTTAAAACTATAAGGGAAGGTAATTTATTTTAGAGTGCCCCCCCGAAATTGTCTTAAAACAAGACAAACTGCAAAGTAGGACAGACCAGAACATAACAGCTGCAGCCTATAAAATAAAAATTCCTAAACTGCTAGCAAACAGTAATTGTCACAAATAACATTTGAGAGTGCCTTCAAGTGGCAAAATAAACTTGATGTTCCCCTGTTCCAGTTGAGCACTCTAGTAGCCACGCTGCCATGGGAAACTCCCAAGTTTTTGGACTGATACATGCTGCCACCATATTTCCATGAGGGCTGACCATGTGTGTTTGGATAACCACCACACCAAGGCTTTCTAAGCTGACTGAGTAAGTAATTGTTGTGGTTTGGCACGGCCTGGTTTTGGGTAGCAGGGGGGCTGCAGAGATGGCTCCTGTGAGAAGCTGCTGGAAGCTTCCCACCATGTCTGGCAGAGCCAATGGCTGATGGCTCTGAAGATGGACATGCTGCTGGCCAGAACTGGGCCAGTGAGAGAGGCTGGTAACGCCTCTGTGGTGACATATTGAGAATTATCATCAAAACAAAGGTCACAAGTTTTTGCTTCTAGTCAGAGAAGAGGAGGAGGTGAGCATATGTGAGGGAAACAACCTGGCGACACCAAGGTCAGTGGAGAAGGAGGGGGAGGAGGTGCTCCAGGCGCCGGAGCCGAGATTCCTCTGCAGGCCGTGGTGCAGACCATGGTGAAGCAGCTGCTCCCCTGCAGCCCATGGGGATCCACGGGGAAAGCAGAGATCCACCCGCANTTTTGGGAGGACTGTGTGATTGTGGGAGGGACTCACACTGCAGCAGGTGTGGTTCGGCTGCTGCTCGTGAGAGTGGAGCCACGGCGGGAAGTTCACGGAGAACTGTCTCCCGTGGGAGGGACCCCACGGCCTCAGAGTGAAGGACTCTTCTCCCGGAGCAGTGGAAGAAAATCTCGGTGATGGACTGACCAAAACCCCCCCTGCCCTGCCTCCTTACATTGTTGGTGGGAAGGAGGGAGGGCCTGGGGGGCAGAAGGTGTTTTAAGGGCTTGTTTTACTTCTCATTATCCTTCTCTGATTCTGTTAGTAATAAATTTCACTTAGTAATTAAGGTTGAGCCTATTTTGCCCTTGAAATATTTTCTCCCGCTCTCCTTATCTCACTAATGAAGTCTCCGTTAACCCTTTCTCCTCTGCTCCCTCCATTTTGGCCAGCTGGGGTAGGGGAGGGTGAGCCAGCGACTCTTGTGGGTGCCTGGCGTTGGGCCAGTGTCAAACCACAACAATAATGAAGCTTGAATGCTTGTAAGCATGAGATAAACACAGTGCTGGTCAGGAATGCTGAGAAAATAAACATTTCTAGCACAGTCTCACTTGCCTGAGGAGCTATGAGGCAAACAACCTGTGAACATCAGGATAAATTAAAGTGGACTTTGAATAAATTTTTTAAATTACTTTTTAACAGCAGTGTACTGTGACATCATCCCTCATTATGGACCAAAGAATACATGTGGGGAAGAAACCTTGCAAAGTCCAACCTACATGAAAAGCATGTGAATCCTCCCATTTAAATTAAAGGGTGAGCTTCATTTTCTCCTGAAATCTGTCTCAAAACTGAGACAGCTTCTAACGGAACCTTTCCTTCAGAAAAGGAATTGCCCCCTACTTTCACAAACATTTGTTCATATGGGGGGAGGATACAGGAAGAAAAGAATACATCATGTGAACTTTGTTTTCCACAGAAAAAACAAACTAAAAGTTGAGGCCCTAATGGAAATTAGATGCCTCCAGAGTTAGGTGGTACTGGAGTAGGCCTATGACATGAAACTTAACTCCAGACACATTTTCAAGTACAAAGACTCCACTTCCACAGAATTACAGCAGTGAAAATAGATGCTATGGTTAGTAAATTGATGCTACAAAACCATCTGATTCTTAACAGATCTGAAAATTCCTTGGTTAATTAATAGACCCAAAAATATGTTATGAAAAGGACTATAAACAGAAGGACAACATAAATCACCATAGAAAAGTAGAAACGTCAAGAAGCTTCCATTTAAACATTGTGAGCAAAACATTGTAACTCATCACTTGCAGACAAAAAGTTCATTATAGGAAAGAATAGATAAAATTAGAGAAGAATTAAAGAGTACACAAAATAGATACTGGATTTCATCTGAATTACTTTTTAAAATTATTTTGATTTTTTCTAAAAGCCCTGAAATAAAATTATGTACTCTTTGTGTTCAAAGCAATTCTGCAATATTGCAAGTTCATTTATATAGATACAATCATCTAACTTTGGTGGATATTCTACGACAATGTAAGTCCTGAGACTATCTTGCTAGTTGAACCAATAGAGATTTTCCTAACCCCAAAAATGCAGTATTATGCAAATGTTTGGTTATCCTTTGCATGTGGATCCATGCATGAGTCCAGCTTTACTACCTAGGATTAAAAGAGTGAAGCTTAGATCTAAAAATGGAGATTCATTTACAGTAGCAAAATTATCACACACATAATTTACCTACATATAGTTTTGCAAATATCCAGGTACCAAAACCAAACCATGGACCTAATCACCATCTGCATTCCCCCAGACAAAATCACAACTGTGACCTAGACAAAGGCATTCTTAAGATATTAAATATGTCATCAGCATCACATACATCAGCTAAACAAAAAATGCTACTTTATTACATTTATAGTTTAATACAGTATCTACTCATATAGATGAATTAATAAAAGAAATCTTATTTCCTTAAAAATAAACCCTTTTATTGATTTCCTCTTTCAATCAAAGTTCTTTCATAGTTTTGCAGCTGTGATATATCATAGCATAGTGTCAATATGCTGTGATGAAAAACCCCTATATTCCAACACAGTTCTGTCATAGACTTCCTACTTGATGCCAACATTTCTTAAAATAATACTATTCCCTGTACTGCAATCCAAAATAGTCCAAATATTTTGAAGCTGCTACTGCACAGCAAAATGTAATAGTTAATCAACTAAGCAAAATGGCTGGGATCTTCTTTTAACAATTTTCCTTTTGATTCAAATTGTTTTTCACCAGATCTGAGTGACGCAACAAATTGCATATGATACAGACTCAACTGGACTTTAATAAAAAGAAAATTATGATTATCAAAATATCTAAACTGGACATAGTTTATTCTACACTGAGGTTCAGATATTCTCCACCTTACATCACATGTTGTATGTTATTGTTATACTATGATTCATTTTTTAGCTCTCTAGTCCAGTAAAATTTATCAGAGAATAAATATAGACTGAGTTGTAAGCTGCGGTCTTGAATACAAATTGCATCCTTCAGTCCCCAGTTGTAATTTGATTTCTTCATATTCTCTTTTTTTCAGTTTTTGCTTTGCACAAGTGGAACCATCTTTCACTGCAGAAATTCACAAAACAAATAGTCGTTTACAGAAAATCAATGTGAGTACATAACGCCGCTTAGTTTGACCTCCCTGATGATAATGAAAAGCAAAACTGCTTGATTCTATACACGGGCATAGGTATACCACTTCTATCTATCTGGTAAAGCATTTGAAAAAATCTGCATTTCTACCATAAACAGGCTCTGGGAACAGCAGTTTGTCAGATTGCTACTTTATGGGAAACAAACAGGACTCCTACGACACAGCAGAAACTTCAATAATTTCTTGACAGTATCTCAAGGCGGGATAAACAGAAAACAAACAAAACGTTCCTTACTTTACGCACAACACAAGACTTTTGTAAAATTGTCCCCCAACTTTCACAATCACTCAATGAAATTTCACAATTTAATGACAGTAAGCTGTCTCTTCTTCCTTCAAATTACTATCAGATATTGCCCCATAAATACACTGTTTTGAGCTGAACAGACTCCCCTTTCCCACTCAACACTGTAAAGGTATATCTATGTTACTTAAACACACTGAAAAAAATCCACACGCAGTTTCTCACACCGAACCATAATCCTAGGTCTGATGTAAAACCACTTTAGACCACTCACTAAAGCCAAAAGCAACTCTGCAAGTCAAATTTATAAAGCAGAAAACCAGATTTTGCTTGTGAATTAATCTACTTAAGTTTGATATTTATCTAAGCTGCACCTGACTCAGCATTATTGTCATTCAGTATCTTCTTCCTGTCTGACAAAGAAAAGCCTTAATTCTCATAATACTTCATCCTCAAACCCTGTGTTCAGTTTTGGGACCCTCACTACAAGAAAGACAGTGACATGCTGAAGGTGTGTTCAGAGAAGGGCACAGGAGCACAGCTCTGATGAGGAACAGCCAACAGACCTGGGATTGTTTAGCCTGGAGAAAAGGGGGTTCAGGGGAGATGTTATTGCTCTCTACTACTACCTGAAAGGAGGTGGTAGTGCAGTAAGGGTTGGTCTCTTCTCACAGTTAATAAACAACAGGACAAGAGGGAACAGCCTCAAGTTGCATCAGGGGAGGCTGGATATTAGAAAAAAATTTCTTCACCGAAGGGTTAACAAGCATCAGAACAGGCTGCCCAGGGAGCTGGTTAAGTCACCATTCCGGGAGGTATTTAAAAGCTACTTAATGTGGCAGTTGTGGACATGGTTTAGTGACTTGGCAGTGTTAGGGTAGCGGTTTGACTGAATGATCTTAAAGGTCTTTTGCAACCTAAATGATTCAGTGACTATATGATTCTATAAAACAGAGTAGTGGTCTTCAATCTAGGCAGGTCAAGACCTTGTTGCAGTGTCTAGCAGTTAAGATAAATAAATGAGTGATGCCTATCTTTTCCAGGAAAAATGAAGCACGGAGAACTCCATATGGTGGAGTACATGTTGTCTATTTCACCCACAAAATGTTACATTAACTGCTTCATGTGAATGTCAAGTTTAATTTTGGAGCAAAGAGGATTAATGCTCTTTAAAGGACCATAAACTCATCCATGACATTTTTGTTTCCTGGTGTCAATTTCCCAAGGAACTGAAAATGTTAAAAAAGACCAAATGCCACTACCTTTTTTTGTGAGACAACAGATCAGTGAGCTATACAGATTAGAGTACAGCTTAAGCAATTAGTTCATGTGCAGACTGTTTGCTCTTGAAGTTTGGTTTATGGGATGAGTCTTGGTTTTACTAAATTGTCAGAAGTGGTTTTACTTGAGGCCAAGGATTATAGATTGGATGTGACAAATAAAGTTTCTGAGAGAGGTTTGCTTCCTGTCTTGCTTCATCAAGTATTATGAGTAAACATAAACAAGGGCTATGATGCTTCAACTGCCAAAGCACAGCCAAGCCAAGAATTGTGTTACCTATTCAGGAGACACATTTGAACAAACAAAACATATCCCTTCAGATGAAAAAATTCTTCAGTCATTCCCTAAAAGAAAAGGCACTTATGTTGGTCTCATTCCTATTTGATATTTTATCAGTAGGTAATCATGTTCACTTCACTTTCATCACTCAGCATTATCTACTCCTAGTCTTTACTGTTCTTACAAAATAGTGTACAAAGCAGTTACACTCTCTTCTATTACTTTTCACTATACAGTGTTTTTGAGAGTCACATAGAACATTAAAATCAAAGGACAGAGAGGCAAGGAATTGATAGCAGCTGCGATCCTTGATTGGGCAGGATGACTGCTGGTGTCTGACTACATTGACACAGCTGAAGAGGCCTTTTCATGTGACAGCTGCATGGAAGACCATAAGAAAGAGATTGACTGATGGTGTTTCACCATGTGGTCTCTCATATGTTTCTGTAGAAACAAAGGAAGCAAAAATGCTCTTGGTGCCTGAGGTGGTAAAAGAAATAAAATCATTGCTAGTTCAACTACAAAATCTTCCTATAGTGGACACTGAACAGAACATAAAAAATAGTTTGTCTCTGTTACTTTTCCTTTCTCTATGAGTTTTGTGGCTTAACCTCTGTGCAGACTAAACAGTAGCTCTTGGAGCAGTAGTTTAGTGCCAGCAAGTTTTCCACTACTTGTCAGAATTCTTTTATTCTTGCTGTTCTGAAACATTTGAATATGGCAAGCAAGGAGCAAGCTTAGCTGAAGACTGTTTACAGGCCTCTCATATTGTCACTTGTTAACTAAGAACCAGACTCTGAGGATGTAATGATTAATATTCAACAACAACAATAGTTGCAAAGTATTTGTAACCATCATCCACCAACCCCATGAGAACAGCTCCTTTCCACGCTTCTCTGTGGGGTTCAAAATCTGTAACTTGAAACACTGTGCTCATATTTCACCAAGTAACCAAAGCTTTCAAATTATTTGGGTTATTTTTGTCTAATACATATCAAAATGTACAGTTTAATTCCTCCATGAGTACCATGTTAGGCACATAAAGACAATTCTGTAGTGAATGGCCAAGCAGCACCAGGACTGACCCATGAAGTGGCCTACTGTAGATCTCTGCCTGACTATCTACGCCTTTACTTGCAGTACAGAATATTTCAGAGTCATTCCAGACTCCTTAGGAGCATTTCTTTGGGATGTGTGGCATGGCCTGTTATAAGTTTTTCTGTTTTATGTCACACTCCAGTATGCATTTCTGTTTCATTAAGCTACTTAGGAGAAATCAAGTCACTTTTTTTTGTTTCAAAATCACAGTAATCACAGAATATTCTGAGTTGGAAGGTACCTACAAGGATCATCAAGTGCAACTCTTAATTGAATGGAAAATAATCTCCGTCCATATTCAGAATGTAAGAAACACAGGGAGAAGATTCTCTTTTGTACTTACAGTTTCAGATAGAAAAAGAAATATCCTCAAAGGAAATAAATTTTGTCTTTGTATTAAGACTTGTCTTACAAAGCAAATAAAATTATTTTCTGCCTTAGAGAAAACATCCAGAATTCTTAGGCAGCAGGCATCTTGTGTGCACATCAGATGGCATTAGAGCTGTGCCATAGAAAAAGGTATGTCAATTAAAAAAACACAACACTTTAGATGCATTTTGAAATCTAAATCCAAATCTTTCTTCAGTCCATAATCTGAACCTAAGACTCAGCAAAAAAGGATGCTGGCTTTGCCCAAAACTGATCAAAGGTGGATAATGAAAAGATTAATTCCTTTCTCTCCAAGAGAGCAGTAGCAGTTGAAGGGTAGCTTTAGGCAACTCAAACTTATTTACGTCCCATCTAACAGCTGGGCAAACCACAGAATTTTACTTCCATGGGATATATTTTTTTTCTTTTGATGTCTTGTTTATATAATCTCATATGACTTTTGCTTTGACTGAATGTCAAAACTTGAGAATATTCTCTCCTGATTTTATCTAAATGATGAATAAGATGCTTTGCACATGTTTCATCTAAAACGAAGTAAAAAGGATTATCCCTGAGAAACTATTTTAAGAGATAATATAGTTGATTGCTCTGTATGTCTGGATGTATTAGAACTTGCCAGAAACAACCATGCTATTTCTTGCTGCTAACATAGAAGCACAAGACTTCTCCCCAAAAAACAGAATCATTTCTTGAACTTAATTTCTAAAACCCGACAATTTTAGGACTATTGCTAATTATTAAAAACTTTACTTAAAAACCATCTTTGGCACAACAACATTATTTTTTAAGATTGAATACTTTAGGAAATAACCAAGAACCAGTAAATTCTCTTCACATTTTACATAGATTGCCAGTTTAAACCATATTTTTGACTTACAAAGGCCAAACTCAGGTAATTAATGAAGAGTTATCTGCTGAGAGAAATCATTTATTTTACCAGTGGTTTCTGCATAAGCCTGCAAGGCAAGAACAGTGGAACAGCACTCTTCCACTTAAATTTTCAGTGCATTAAAGAGGAAAAACAACCATGCTTTCATATATGCTTATGCAACATCTAACAGAATCCACTACAGTTCAATACAAAACACTAATGGTACAAATAGATGTCTAAATAAGAAGGTGGAAGTCCACTTGCATGATCCAAGGATCTCACATTTGAATATTCTTCAAGATAACAATGAGTAAGCCTTTCAAATGCATTCAACCTGTCTGGCTGTTACTGCATTCTGTTCCAAACACCACAGCAAGTCCTAAGTCTGGGGTCTGGTCCAGAAAACCTACTGACCATTGGTTTTGCCTCTGAAGTAATATTTGGGGTAAAGCTGTCCCCAGTATTTAACAGCTAAAACAGCAGCCCGCTCCTTGTTGTCCAGACTCCTCCAGACCGCTAGTTCAGGATGTCAGGAAGGTAGTTACTTTGCATCCTTCTGTGTGCGGAGTCTTGTTTACAGTTGAAATTAGCTGTAAATGAAAAGCAGTCGGTTTCAAGAAGGGGCTGTTGAATGGAAGACAAATTCTCAGTCAAGTCCATATTGTGATCCAGGTTTAAATAATAAAAGAGGAACATGCTCAGCCTTGCTTTGCAGACTATTGCCAACAGGCGGTGGACATGTTAACAGAGTGATTGAGTTCATAATGAATAGAAAAAGGAGACCACAAGTGAAAGTATGCAAAGACAGGAGGACATACAGATAAAATACTGAATGCTTAGCTCACATGCAGTGCATGAGAATGAATGCAGAAAATTCAATGAACACTGAGTGAATGTGCAGAATTAAGGCAGACGAAGAAACATGATTCTAGGCAGACAAGATGTGAAGAAAATGAGTGAAGGAAGATGAGAAATGGCAAGCAGATACATGGCACACAACGACACAAGAAGGAAGGCTCTGAACGCCATGTTGACTGTTAGAAGCAGGGAAAAGGAGCAAAAGGAAGGAAGATAACTGAGCAGATATGTCAAGGATTAAGACAATGGAATGTACTGAAAGCATGCACTGAATCAGGACAATAGAAACATGGTGATCCACTTCCAACCTTTGTTTCAAACAAACAGCTTCTGGCAGTAGAAGAAATAGAACTGAATGTGATTTCTGCATATTTTTATCAAAACCGAAAATTTAACTATTGCCAAACATACAGCAAAGTCCATTTTCTCTGTTTTATCTACTTGTTTACAGAAGCTGAAATTTTTGGAAAAGTACTTCTAACAATGTAAAAATTTGTTGATTATGCTGTCTGATTCAGAAAGTTATTTTTATTGCCTGTACATATAGAGAAAGATGATGGCTCTTTCTGTACCCTAGAAAGAAAAAATAATAGATTTATTAAAGGATATTATCAAACACCACACTGAAACATCTCTGTGTGCCACGAGCATCTATAATTCTACCTATACTCTTTGTAGTGCTTCTATATCTAGTCTTCAAACTGCTTTGCAAAGCAATAAATTTGCTCTTATTTTTGTAACCCATAGCCACCTCAATGCCAAGGAAAATATTATTTTTAATTTCACTTTTTTCCATCATGGACAAAAAGGTCGATTGTGTTCAATTTCTAAAGACCAGATCTGTCACTAAGATTGTCTGACTGACACATTCATCATACAAATTAGAAAAGTAAATACTATCTGTATTTTCTACAATTAAAAATTTGTAAATTACAAATTTCATTTTATTTAAATAAAAAATAACTTTTGCAAAATAGTTTTGTAGTAAGAAACTACTACAAAAGTAGCTTTTTGACCAATGTAAAACATTTTAGAAGCACTAGAATGTAGAAATGCAGAAGTACACATATTTATTTATATGTTATATAAAGATAAAAATCTTCTGAAGTGAGAGCAGTAGACGAAAGAAATGTTAGCTCAGTTGTCCAAAATCTAGTTATACCGTCAGTATTCCCCTTACAGAAATTGTATCAGGTTTTTAATTATAACTTTCAAAATTACTTTTTTGTCCTTTAGTTTCAAGTCTACGAGCACACAATAATATTTCATATTTGCTTTCACAACTGAAACTAGACCTTCGAAGTCAAGGACTTGCCTCACTGCTGAGCAGCACTGCTCTCTGCTGAATGTGTTTGCACACTGTTTGCACACACTGTAATTGTTCTGTTTTGCCATCAGGCTGAAATTACTAATTGCCTTCATTGTCTTGAGATCAAGAGGTGCAGAACATCTTTTGGATTTGAATGCTTTAGTTATCAGACTAGCAATCAATGGGTTTATGTTATAGCATTCATATTAAAATGCTAAATGCCTTCCACTAATGCATTCAATTCAATTGTGTCCCAGGAATGTTGATATGTGAGACTGTCCCATCAGTTTCAAAAGATCACAGACTTATATGATCCATATGGGCACTGAAGCAGTTAAACTAAGTCTTATAATCTGATTAGATTTTGCTTGCACTGATATCTGCCTTATTTTCTGAAATTGCACTGAACTCTAGAGAATATATTAAGATTGCTACTATTCATGAACATATTTAATGCATTTCAACCTTACTATAGCTCATGGTCATAGTAAACAATCAGTCACCTCTACTCACTCATATCTTCTCTAAGAATACATGACAGCAAGGATCCATGGAGAACGGAAACACTTTTGTTAACTGGCAAAGGGCTGTATTGTCCTGTCAAATAACCTGTCAAACAGATTATTGAATCACAGGTTTAGAATTGGTTTTGTTTGGTTTGGTTGTTTGTCAGGTTTCTTTTGTGGGGGGGACACAGGGGAATTATTTAACATAGAAGCCAAACTTCAGTGTTTGGATCTAGCTATCAGAGTTTTAAAAACTTGGATGTGAGGCTTTATCAGTCATCTCCAAGAAAAATCTTGAGTTCTACTGTATCCATCAGACTTACCTGAATGTATGAGAAATGACTGAATATTTCTACTTGTAACCCTTATTTAAGGTCTTAAGCTGCCATTGAAACAGGAGTTAAGATGTTAAATGCTGTATTGCTTGTAGCATTTAAAAATGAATTTACTTTAGAGCTTCTGCCCACCTCTGGGCTCTCCAGCTAGTGTTGCCTACTAAACTCATGCCAGGCTAGGTCATATACCACTTGCTCTGCATTGTTTTTGGCAGCTGCCCTTTAGTCTCCATCAGCAGGCACTTTCCCTTCACATCCAAAATTTCTATTAGCTCTTCAGTGAGTCTCTGAAAACATTTTATGTCTTACTTGGGCAGCTGCTTGCTTCACATCTGCCAGGCTTTCAGGGATTCCCATGAGCCCAGGCTCCAGACAGAAGCAAAAGCTGCATGTCAAGATTTTGATCTTGGAAAATCCCTCTTGTGGGAAAGATACAGAAGCAGTTTCTCGTTCAGCACAGACCTACTAAAACTCCAAACTATGACTTCTAAGATATCAGCATGGCAGGCATGCTAGAGCAGCTTGGGAGTGAAGTGCGGATGACTTAGGATAAAAGCATAAGGAATTCAATTTCATCTGAGTAACACCTAGCAGATATACACAGATTTCATATGCCACAATTCTCCTCACAAGTTCCTTTTGTATTGTTACTTTTTTAGCAATGTTCCTTTCTATTATAAAATAATTAGCATTCAAATGTTTGTGCTTGTGCCATTTTGCAAAGATGGTATGCCTGATTTCTACTGAATCTCCCATTTCTCCCTTTGCTAAGTTGTACCCCTAACTGAATCCAAACTTTACCATTAAATCTTTACCTTCAGACCCTAACTTTACCTCTAAACAAAAATAATTTCTTTGTAGAAGGCTTGAAGATAAACTTCAGGAAAGTACCCAGATAAGTGCTGAAAGTGCTAAATCAACTTTACGGCAGGGCTAGATAAATGTAAGTATGGTCTAGCCTAATACATTAAAACCTCTATTTATCAAGATTAGCATACTCTGTTTGCACACAAGCCTCAGAATACACTGATATGCAACATATTGTAGTTCTCTTACTTGCATGTGCCATTTTCTATAAACAAATGATAGAAGTTTCACCAAAAAAAGCTCCTAAGGTTTTCAGCTGAAAATGGAAAGTGTGATTTAATGCAGTCATTTTTATTCACAACTTCACACTTCAACACTCAAACTCAGAATAACTGAATTGGGAGCTAAGCTTGAGTTTGGGTAAACTTTTGGTAGGCAGTCTTGTGTGGGAAAAAACCCTAGAGTGTACTGGTTTTCAGTATAGTCAAGCAAAGCTCAGAATCAGTTTAAAAGCTTCAGATACAGAAACTGACATCTGACACCGTGCCAGCAAAATGAAAGTATATAGGAGAAAGTGCTCTTCAAAGAATAGGTGATCAAAGGAAATTATCTATGTCTAAAAATTAAATTTAATTTACAAAGTATATATATGAATCTTTCTTTTTACTATCCATAATGGGATATGCTTATTAAGGATGCTGAAGACAGTATAATTGAAAAGAAAGTCATATTTTCCATGAACAAAAGCACAGCTGTACACAAAATACTCAGAACTTCTCAGACACAGGGAGCTAGGAGGAAAAACTCTACCATAAAAATTCACTGTGCAAGCTGGTTATAATTTTCACTTATCTTCTTTCTTAGTCATGTTTTCCTACAACTTTTGTGTTTACCAGGAAAGAAAAAGAAATTCACGTGGTAATGGAGAGGGAGGAAAAAAATTAAACCATGTATTTTGGGTACCAGGCCTGAAAGCAAGGATTTGTTTTGCACCCAAAATTAGGACGTTCCATATATTATTGCACATCTTGGTGTAAGGGTTACAGGAAGCCAAGCAAGTGAGTAAGGGTAGTCCCCACTGTCATTTCCAATGACATGCTGTGTGGTGAAAGAAGAAGAGTTTTGCTGAATTAGTTAAAAAATGTATCTACAGTGAAGAAAATCAGTACAAATAGAATGTCTAGGCCCCAAAAGCAAACAAAAATTCATACAGCACATTTCCTTCTCTTCTACTTCTGGAAATCACTGAATTATATAACAAAAAATTTTCCAAGTCCTGGAAGCCTGTCTGCATATTGAGAAAACAAGTATGCACAAATCCCATAAGACAGTGTGTAAAACCATACTCTTCTTCCTGCTTACTAATGACTAATTCAGATTAAACAAAATGAAAGAACATTCCCATTGAATCCCTTGGGAACTGAGGCAAGAAACAATTCACTTCTCAGAGGAACGTCCTCAGTAAAAAGCATTAAATGGTATCAATCTGACGATAAGTAGCACACGGACTATTGCACTTTTATAGACATTTATTTAAAATCTTTTATTAGATTATTTCATAATGCTTTGTAGGGCAGAATAAAAGTATGGTTCGGTTTTTATTATAGCCATTGCCAATATCCTGTTCCCCCAACAAAAGTCAAAACATGAGCTGGAAAATATGTGTAGCGGTGCGAATTTT
>VXBT01012001.1:0-10084 GCA_013400235.1 Oriolus oriolus | reverse complement strand
TCATTGGGAGGCAATGTCATATTTTGTGCTGCGGCCTTATCATCCAACTTTCTCCAGTTCTTTTCGAAAACTGCAAATTGCACAGGCTGGAATAGGATTTGCCTTATGTGTTTAATATCGAATGGAGTGAGCAAGTCAGTGTTCAACACCCTAATAACCTGAATGACTTCAGAGAAACTAAGTCCATACTGAGCCACCTTAGATTGCAGATCCTGCACCACCTTCCAGGCAAGAACCTCATGTTTATCCTTCTGACCTGAATTTGGAACAGCCTTGTACACAGGATAAGCCTGGATACCCCCTTGCAGGGTGTCACTATTGCCTTGATCTGCTGTTACACTCTCTTGGGTTGTTATAGCAACCTCCTGATCTTGCACAGGTCCCTCCAAGCTTTCTGGCATTCCCAATTTCTCCAATAAATCCCAGTTGCTCTCCTCCAGAGCCCGCAATTTATCTGAGTCCCAGAACTGCCTGAGGTACCTGGGACGGACAGTTACCATACAGATCGAAAGAGTCCAAGGGCAGGACTGAAGCAGCCGCTTCTTCCGGCGCCCTGCCACCACGGCTTTTCGCCCTGGAGCAGGCAAGTTGGATAAATCACTGTCCGAATCATCAGATAGGAGCACGTCTGTGGTCCCTGCGAAAAACAAAGGAGCTGGGCAAGGGACTGGCACCGGGCCAGGGGGTGATACCACAGCGGGGGCAGCTGCTTCCAGTGCAGGGGGCTGTAAGACAGCCGCCCGTGTCGTGGGCTCCGCTGCCGCCCGCCGCGCTACAGGCTCAGCAGCTGTCGGAGCCACTGTGTTTTCAGCCAGCTTTGGCACCACAGTTGCTTTTGTGGCTAGATAGGAATCTGCGGTCGGTTTTTGTGCCGGCACCCTCACCAGCACGGGCTCCTCTGTGGCTTCCATCAGCGGCGGGCGTAGCGGAACCATGTCATCCACCGATGCGGGAACTGGAAGCAATCCATTCACCAGTGGGGGCCCACCTGGACTGGGCGGGTGCTGAGCAGCCCTGGAAGCTGCTGCCACCTCCCGCACCGCTGCCAGCCTCTCTAGCTTAAGAGACATCTCCCGAAGCCGCTGCTCAAAATGTCCGGCAACAGCGTTAGGTGGTGTAAAACTTCCATCTGTTGCATCAAAACATCCACCACGGGCTGGTGGAACTGGTCAGGGGAATAGCCAGGCACCAGCGCATGCACAGAACTGCCAGGCGCCGCCATAGGGCACGGGGCCAAACCCGCTGGGCTTGGGGGTGAGGGGGTCTCTACATCCTGCTGCTGTTTCAGCATCTCTGCAGGCTGTTCCGCTGGGGAGGGGTATTTAGGAGGCACATAATCGCTTGGGAGAGCATACCCCTGCTGTGCAAGCCCTGCACCTGGACCCGGCGGGGCCAGGGAGGGCATGTTAGGGAGCCTGTTTGCTGCCATCACGCCCAGCTTGGGGGCAGCACCGTCAGAATTGTCCCCCTCAGAGGCACCTCCCACGGAGACATCCGAAGCTGGCAAGCCCCCTTTGTCGCTTGTTTTAAATTCTCACAATGCATCAAACAAGCACTTCCAAGTCCGGAGGGAATCAATCATGGCCATAGTTCCATATTGGAGCTCATGATAAAGACTATCTCCCAACCTCTGCCACAATCTTAGATCAAAGGCGGTATCAGAGTCTGCAGTGAAGCCTCGGGCCGCCGCCCACAGCAGGAGGGAGCACAGCACTGATGAGGTACAGCCCCCTGTTGTCGCTGCTGCCAGTCATCCTGACCCCACCTTGGAAGAAGAAGACTCCGCCTGGGAGGAGGACTCTGGGGCGGAGACAACTGTGTAGGCTCCTCCCACCCTCCAGAATGTTCCGTGCAGCTTTGTTGGTGATTGGTCTTATTCAGTTGTACCCCACCCCCTATTAATTTCATTGGCCCATGGACCCTTGACCCCTCCTACCCTCCTCTCCCTGATTGGCTGTTACCCTAATCCCCTCCCATCTGGGCTCCCCCTTAAAACCCTGTGTTCAGTTGTGCCCCTTGGGAGAGTTCTACTCTTGCTTCATGGTTTGTCCCAGTTCCTGTTCCTGACCTCTCAATAAATGGAGATCTTGGGAGCTCCCCTCCTGCACCCTTTGCCTCCTGTGCCTCCTTTGCACCCTGTTGACTCCTCAATCCGGACCAACCTGCCTCAACGTGACCCACCCACGGCCGGCCTCAAAAGGTAGCAGCACCGAACTTGCTGGGCCCCCAGTTCTGGGGAGGTGCCGGAGCTGAGGGCTAGAGGATCGCCAGGCAACACAGCGCCTCCTCCAAGACCATGGACCCTGTCACGGCCAAAATATCTGTCCAGGCAGAGAGCACAGCAGCTTCTTTCGAACCGCCGTGCCCCATTTTGGCAGAAGTCCCCAACGCCCTGGCGCTCAGACCAGTCCCTGCCCCGCACACCACTCGCCTGCTGCGCAGCTGGGGGGGTGAGGGTGGGGCGGTAGCGGTGGCCGCTCGGCAGCCTACCATACAAGTAAGGCCCGTGCTGTCCGTCACGTGAAAAGGCACGTCAGGTCACCAGTTGTAGCAGCTTAGGAGGGATTCAGAGATGCGGCAACAAGCGAGTCCAGTGAGATAATGAATTATTTATTAATTTTACAATACCAAAACATAAGTGAAAAAACAGCAGGTGTGAGAATTATTTACAAAACCCTATCTTACTGTTTACATAGCTTGCATAGCAAAGGAAAATTCCCACAGAATCAGTGCAAGGAGATGGAAAATTCCTCTGCTTAGCAGCTTTTCAGTATCCACACGCGTCTCCAATTTAAATGGGTCAAAACACCCATTCTCAATACGGCTATGAGTTCTGAGGAGGGATCCTTGGTCCATTCCCACGTAAAAGGGTTGATAACATTTGTGGCAAGAATCTGCACCCATCCCAGTTGGGTAGACGAATAGTTGCCACAGGACAAGTACCAGAGGTCCGGCATAGGATGCACCCCCACTCTCCATGTCTGTAGGATTGTGGCCTACAGCGGAGTTTAAGATGGTTCTATGTGGCTGGTGCAATGCCCAACCTGGCCTTGCCCTCCACTTCTCTGTCCCACACTGGACCAATTTCTAGATTTTCCAACAGGTGTTTATGCTCCTCTTGTATTCACAGTCCAAATTAGTTTTAACTTACTGCTTTTCAAATTTCAATTTAAGCTTTAAAAGTTGAGTGTGCCATATAGAAGTGAAATATCTCCCAAGATAGTACTTACAGAACTGGAAACAGACATTCAGTGATCACTCGTAAATGTTCACAAGCCCTTGTGGTTGTCTCTCTTCCCTTTTTGCCTGAATACCAACTTGGTATCACCTGGAGTATCCGTCAAGGTCCTTTCATCTGGTTCCTTCACAAGTCCTTTGACTCGGCTCGGGAGTCCAACCTCTCTCTCTTGTCCAGACCGCAGCCTCAGTAGTCAACAGCACCTGAAATGGACCTTCCCACTGAGGTGTTAGGGACTTCTCCTTCCATGCTTTTATTAACACCCATTCCCTTGTGTTAATGTTATGGATCTTAAAGTCTAAGGGGGTTGTTTGGGGAATAAATCCCTTTGCTCTTAGGTCTTCCAGAGTCCTTGCTATAATAGTCACATATTTCTTAGAATTTTCCTCCCCCTCCTCAAAAGTAGCAGTCTCATGTTTGGTTGCTAGGAATGGCAACCCGAACATCATTTTATAGGGTGAGATCCCTAAATCAGTCCGGGGTTGGGTTCTAACTCTTAACAGAACGAGTGGCAAACACTTAATCCACAACATTTGAGTTTCCACCATCAGTTTGGTTAATGTCAATTTTAGGGTTCTGTTCATCCTCTCCACTCGTCCCGAGCTCTGTGGATGCCACAGTGTATGGAGTTTCCATTAGATCCCCAAAGCTTGGATCAAATTTTGCAAGATTTTAGAAGTGAAGTGTGTTCCTCTGAGTCTATTTTATTTACCATCCCAAATCTCGAGATAATTAGTTCTAATTGAGTTTTGAGTTTTACATACCGCGTTTGCTGTTGCTTTGGTTTCTGGAATAGCTTCTACCCAGTGGGTTAGATGGTCAACTATTACCAGTAGGAACTTCCCCCTCTGTACCTGGGGCATTTCAGTAAAGTCTATCTGTATATTTTGGAATGGTCTCATAGTCAATTCCAAGCCCCCAGATTCAACCTTTCTCATTTCCTTTTTGTTGACACGTTGACAAATTATGCATCCTTCTGTTATTCTTTTGGCCAGTCCATATACCCCTATACATCCGTAATACCTCCGGAAGTGGTCACACAAACCCTGAGTAGCCCAGTGGGTCTTGTGATGCATGTCCTCTAGTATTTTCTTGGCCAGAGGCTTATTTAATAATTGGCTTCCGTCGGGGAGTTTCCACTTTCCAAACTCATCTTTTTCTCCTCCTGTCTTGGTCAGCTCATCTTCTTCCGCCTTGCTGAATACTGGATTCTCTAATTCTTCTCCCGGTGTCATAATCAGCATGACCCTCTCACTCCCATTTTCGGCTGCATCTTTAGCCTCTTTATCTGCCAGGTTGTTTCCTCTTATCTCTAAGGTGGTTCCTCTTTGATGTCGTTTTACATGCACCATGGATATTTCTTCAGGTTCCTTTAGGGCTTTTAAAATTTCCAAGATAAGTCCTTCATGTATTAGCCCTTTTCTTTTTGCATTTAAGAGTCCCCTTTCTTCCCAAATCCTTCCGAAGGTATGCACTATTCCAAAGGCATATTTTGAGTCTGTGTAGATGGTTCCTCTTCTTTGTGCCAAATACTCTAGGCCTCATTTTAGGGCATACAACTTGCAGCACTGGGCTGACCAATTAGAAGGCAGTTTTCCTTTCTCTATTACTTTCATCCTGCTTCCATCTATTATTGCATAGCCCGAGTGTCTTTTTCCCTGGATGTATCTAGAGGACCCATTGACGAATATTTTCTCTCCTTTGGAGAGGGGCTGGTTCATCAAATCTTCTCTTACCTTTGTCTGACAGTTCACCAGCTCTAGGCAATCATGTATGAGGTCTTCTTGGGGCTCCCCATACAGGAATTGGGCAGAGTTAATGTGGGAGCCAGTGAGCACATACCCCAGTTCTGTTCCCCTGATTGGTCCCTGCCTCTGTCCTGACTCCAGTCCAGAAAGCTCCTCCCTCCCCATTCTCCCACTGGCCCTGTCCCTTTCTCCCTCTCTCAGAGTTTCCCTGTTGTCCCCTTACCCCAGCCCCACCTATGTACCGCCCCTGTGCCCTCAGACCACTGGTCCCTGATGTTCTCCCTGCCCCCGTTTAAAAACCTAGACCCTCCCCCTGCGATTGTTCAGATGTCTTTGCTTCTGGGCCCTTCACTGGAGGGGTTTGATTAAACCTGCTCAGTGGAATTCTAAGCACAGACCCTTCCCGTCTCTTTGCTGTCAGTTTGTTGAAGAAGCCAGCTGGAGCGTGAACAACCCCAGCAGATGGCTCCACTGCTCCGCTGCAGGCACTCTGCCTCCTTTTCAGAGGAGGAGAGTACCGATTGCTCAAGCACCGGCTCAGAGTCTGAAGATCTGTGGACTGGAGTGAAACAGCAGGCAGCCAGAAACAGAGACTGGGAGCTTACAGATAAAATAACACCCAATGCAGCCCCAGTTATTTACAAAAGGGGGAGAGACCCCAAATGGCAGCCCATCCCATATGGGGAATTAAAGGAGCTGTGCAAGGCTGGGAAGGATTATGGAAGTTCACCTTATTTTAAGAACTTATTCCAAGTTACTTAGTCTGCACACACCCTAGTGCCGCATGATATTAAAAATATTTTGTCCTGCCTTCTCTCTCCCACGGAGTACATGCTGTGGGAGAGAACATGAGAGAAACAATTACAGGGGCTTATCCAAACATACAGAGGGGACCATAAGAGGTCTCATTTAACTATGGAACACCTGAGTGGTGAAGGTAACTATGATAGCCCCCAAGAACAGGCACAGAACCTCCCCGAGCCAGTCCTTGTAGATACTAAAAGAGCTGCAGAGGCAGTGTTGCTCAAAACACCAAACGATGCCAGCCTCATCCTAAACTTCTCTGACATAAAACAGGGTGTGGAGGAGTCTTTCCTTAAATTTGTAAACCGCCTGAAAAATTCTATTGATATGCAAATTGATAACGCTGAAGCCACAAAGAAAATATTACGTAGCTTAGCAACAGCAAATGCAAATGGCGAGTGTAAAAAAATTTTGAGAGTCCTCCCCCTTGATCCTGAGCCTTCAATAGACGTCATGATAGAGGCTTGTGCCAAGCAGACATCTACAGAACACACAATAGCCATAGCAGTCTCAAAAGGGGTGGCTGAAGTGTTAGTAGCCTCAAAAGACAGCCAGCGTTGCTTTAACTGTGGGGAAGAAGGACATTTTATAAAGGACTGCCCCGAGCATTGAGGCTTTGACAGACTGAGAGATGCCCCTCCGTGGAATTGGCTGTACCACCAACAAAGGGTCCAACAGTACCGTCCAGACCATCGACAGTGCCCGGGAAACTTCCTGCAGAGCACGGGGAGGTGCCGCATTATGACACCAAATGCCCAGCCCCTTGCCCTGCCCTGCCCTGCCCAGCCAGCTGCGTTCCTGGCACCGCCCGCTCGCCTGGCTCTGCCTGCCATTCCCGAGGCTCGAGTGCCAGACAACACATTTCAGCAAACTGTGCAGATCAGGAGCTCCGAGTCTCTGAGGCATTTCAGTGAATAAAGGTGGGAATCCCATGCCAACTGGTGAGTGCCTTTACCACACAATTTGGCGAGGAAGGCATATACAGCATCCCCACAATATGAACCCCCAGATGGCCCTCGAGATGTTTTAATTATTGGGGACTGCATTAATGGGCCCAACCAACTCCATGTTATCCCTGAAGTTCAGTCTGTTGGCCCCAATGACGAGATTCTGGTAACTGTAATGTGCACAGAGCCAGTTTGAGACTTGTATGCAGAGACAGTTATTGCACAATGTTTTCTATTACCCAAACGTAAAGACTGGATCCCTGAAAACCCTATGGTGTTCTGGGTCGAGATTATGGGCCTCGATAGACCAATGATAGAGCGTGGCTTGCTTCACAGAGGTACAAAGCTTTATCTTCTAGGAGTGGCAGACACCGGAGCAGATGTCACTGTCATAGCCCACTCCAAGTGGCCACAGGACTGGGAGCTGACGCCAGCCACAGGGACCATCTCAGGAATTGGAGGTGCTGTAGTATCCATGCACAGCAAACATAATATAGTTGTAGAAGGACCTAAAGGTCAGACTGCCACCATCCAACCCTTTGTGGTAAGAGTGGCAATTACTTTGTGGGGCAGAGACTTGCTGTCCCAATGGGGAGCTCGATTAGAAATCCCAGCAACACCCCAGGATTTTCTAGTCAGGGCCATTGTGGAGCACACTACCCCACCTCTCACCTGGAAGACCAATGATGTGGTGTGGATAGACCAATGGTCCCTGTCAGCTGAAAAGCTGCATGCTCTTGAGTCCCTTGTGGAAGAACTGCTAGCCAAAGGCCACATAGAGCCAACCAACAGCCCTTGGAACTCCCCTATACTTGTTACTAAGAAACCAGGCAAAGACAGGTAGAGGCTCCTCCACGACCTCCGTAAAATTAATGAGGTCATTGAAGACATGGGTTCCTTACAGCCCGGCCTGCCCTCACCCTCCACGCTGCCCCGTGATTGGAGTCTTGCGGTCATAGACATAAAGGATTGCTTTTTTAATATCCTTTTCCACCCCCGAGATGCTCCCCGGTTTACCTTCTCAGTCCCATCCCTGAACAGACAAGCCCCTCTGAAAAGGTACCACTGGCGTGTCCTCACTCAGGGAACGAAAAACTCGCCATCCATCTGCCAATGGTACATGGCACGTGTCCTCTCCCCTATCAGAAAAAAATTCCCAGATGCCATCATCCTATACTATATGGATGACATCTTGATTTGTTCCCAAGACCAGTCCTATTTGAATGTTGTTTTGACAAAGACAGTTAAAGCTATAGAGGAGGCTGGATTTGAGATCCGCGAAGATAAAGTCCAGCGCGCACCTGCCCATGGAATTACCTGGAACTCCGAATCGGCGAGCGAACCGTCGTACCCCAGCAGCTCACCATCAAAGACTACCCGAGAACCCTCCACGACCTCCATCAGCTGTGCAGGTCCATCAACTGGGTACGTCCACTATTGGGGATCACATCAGAGGACCTCACACCGCTCTTCAACCTTCTCCATGGCAGTGACGACCTCGACTTGCCGAGAACCATCATGCCAGAGGCCCAGGAGTCCAGCAGGAAAGTCCAGGAAGCCCTATCCACATGGCAAGCCCACTGACCAGATCCAGCCCTTCCAATGCAGTTCATCATCCTGGGTGAGTCACCCAGATTTCACAGACTTCAGTGGGACACTACGTTAAAAGACCCCCTCCGTATCATTGAATGGGTCTTTTTACACAATCAACCCATCAAAACCATCACAACACCACAGGAACTGATGGCTCAGCTCATCATCAGAGCCAGAGCACGCCTCTGCATTATTGCTAGGTGTAAATTCACATGTATCTACTTACCATTGACCACAGGGGCTCTGGAGCATTTGCTCCAAACTAATGAGCACCTCCAGTTCGCCTTAGACAGCTACACAGGTCAAATTTCAATCCACCAACCCAGTCACAAACTGTTTAATTCAGCTTTCAATCTGGCCCCAAAATCATTGCAAAGTCGTACACCTCTTATGGCCTTAACCATTTTTACCGATGGTTTGAGAAATCCCACAAGTCAGTCACAAGTTGGAGGAATACAAAGACACAGCAGTGGGAATCTGATGTCCAGATAGTTGAGGGATCCCCACAAATCGCCAAACTGGCAGCTGTCATTAGGGCTTTTGAGAAGTTCAAAGAACCTGTCCATTTGGTCACTGATGCGGTGTATGTACCTGGTGTAGTTGCTAGGGCCGAACATTCGTTCTTAAAAGAGGTAGCAAACCCCAATTTGCATAAGTTGCTGGTGAAACTAATACATCTCCTCTCCCACCGAAAGCAACCATTTCATGTCATGCATGTGAGGTCACACACTGACCTTCCAGGGCCCATTGCAGAAGGCAACCGAAAAGCTGATGCCCTGGCCATGCCTGTACAAGCCACTAATGTACCAGATACTTTTGCACAGGCCAAGCTAAGCCACAGCTTCTACCATCAGAATATGCCCGCTTTGATGCAGATGTTTCGCCTGCCCCACGATCAGGCAAGAGCAATTGTTGCCACCTGCCCCAGTTGCCAGCAACACCAACTTCCATCATTAGGATCCGGGGTTAACCCCCGAGGACTCAGCAGCTGTCAGTTGTGGCACACTGATGTCCCCCACTACCATCTTTTGGAAGGCTGAAATACATTTGTGTGTCCATTGACATGTTTTCAGGAGCAGTGTTTGCATTGGCCCATGCAGGAGAAAAGGCCAAAGATGTCACCAGGCACTTCCTCCTTGCATTGGCCACCTTGGGTGTTCCGAAAGAAATAAAAACAGATAATGGCCCTGCCTATACCTCCCACAAACTCAGGAATTTCTTCAATCAATGGGGGGTAAGGCACAGCACAGGCATACCACACTCTCCTACAGGACAGTCAATTGTTGAGACAGCCCACGGCACCATTAAACAGGTCCTTGATCAGCACCGGGGAGGGGCAGAAACTAGTTCCCTCATTGAAAGACTTTGTAAGGCCTTCTTTACTATAAATTTCTTAAATAGCTCATTTATGGAACCAACCCCCCCCACCCCCTGTATTCAGGCACTTCTCTAATTCAGCCAGAGAAAAGCTTAACGAGAAGCTGCCAATGCTAATTAAGGATCCTGAAACTCAGCAGATCTCTGGCCCTTTCCCATTGATAACTTGGGGAAGAAGGTATGCTTGCGTTTCAACACCCTTGGGCCCAAGGTGGCTCCCAGGCAAAAACATAAAGCCATACGCCGGCCCAACAAACACTGCTCCCATGGACACCATCGAACCTGAGACGGGACAACCAAAAGACCAGACAAGTGCAGCTTGCAGAAAAAGAAAACGCTGAATACCACCGCAGGCTCCGACTTGCCGTCCCGTCACC
>VXBT01011999.1:0-95316 GCA_013400235.1 Oriolus oriolus | reverse complement strand
TGGCACAGCCCGAACAGAGACCTTGGGATGGGCAACTGCGGCACTACACCAAGGATAAAATTTCAAAGATAGCTACCTAAACATTTATTCTCATTGCTTAATAGAAATAGTGTTGCATTAATTAAGTATACAATCTAAGTTTTCCTAAATTTATAATGAAACTCCTTTAGATGGAATTTCCAATATTGTCTGACTCCATACAGATTGTTACTGTAGCTTGAGGTTCAGTGTGTGAAGAGAGCTGAATAAAATCAAAGAACTGTTGGACTCCATTGTAATTTCCTAGTAGACAACTCGTCTTACAACCCAGTAAAACTAAGACTCCACACATTTTTCAACCTATTAGATCCCCATCTCCCCATGGGTGTAAATTTCGAAGAGCCATTTTTTTTTCAGTCAAGTGTCTTGTCTTGTCCAAATATTTCTGGAGAAGAAAATTGCCCAGTAGTTCAAGTATCATAATCTCGTGTCATAAAGGATATTTGTTTAGGAAAAGAAGCAAGCATAGCATTTGGTCTTAACTTCTTTACTAAGAGAAAATGTTAAGGTTTGTGTGGTTTTGGGTTTTTGTTTTTTTTTAATTTCAACTAAATAGTGACTATGAAATTTAGTTCAACAATCAAAAAAAGCGTGTTGTCAAAATTAATATTTTGGAACATTTAAGAATTGCACAATCCCATCACTGAATGCCACTAAACAAAGACTCTGTGTGCTGATGTGGTTACTGGTGGGGACTGATGTGGATATAGCATGGGTCCACTATAGCCTTTTTCTTTTCTACTCTTTACTTTCAATTTAGGTGGCATTCTATCTTACCAAAAACCCCTCTATTTTTAAAGTTTTCATTTCTATAGAGTGCCTTGCAAAATATTAATGATAAATATACAAGTTCTTTACTACACATATGCTACAACTGGATTTTTCTACTTCATAAATGTGATTTGAGTTCTCCTTTCTTCTAATATACCTCCTTTACTCATTCACAAGAAAGCTTAGCAACAGAAAGATTAACATTTTTCTCAACTTTTACAGAAGCATGGAACTTCTCACAATTTTTGAACTGAATTTTTAAATTTAATGTTGCACGACTGTCACGTTCAACTACAGGGAACTGCAGGGAGTTCTTTTAAAATGGATGGTCTAGGGCAAAATTAAGCCAAAGTAGACAAATATTATCTCTGAGGGCTGTTTATTGATAACAAAAAGGGCGTTGCCCTACTAAGGAAGAGCAGAAAACACATTTTCATGGAAAAGGAGGAGAAAGGAAAAGGAGGAAGGAAACTGAAAAAGAATGGGTGGGACAGAGAAGAGAGAGAAGAGAGAGGGGAGACGGGAAAAGCGGGCGTTACCACCAGAGGAGCAGGGAGTGCCATCGATGTCCAAGCGGCGGGGGGTGTGTGCACGCTGCCTGCCGGGGAGAGCCTGCACAGCTCTCAGAGGGGCGCGGCTCCACAGGCACATGAGGGGAGCGAGTGGGCACTCAGGCAGGAGGTCTAGAACCCTGGACAAGGTCAAGGCAGGGATGACAGCAATGGGCTGGATTGGTGAAGCAGGGTTGGAAGCAGGTGACTCAGGCAGGAATGCAGGGATGCAGCAGGCAAGGCATTGGACAGGAACACAGGGAGGCAGGGCAGGCAAAGGCTGGAACAGGTGAGGGACAAGAGGTGGTAGGGCAGGACACAGACTACACACAAGGCTCGGAGGTCAGCTGGTGTCCAGCCAAGTGCCCAGCCAAGAGGGAGGACGAGTGAGCAAGGGCAGAAATGAGGGCAAAAGAGCCAAAAAGCAGCCTGGAGCCAGGGCAAAAAAGAAGACCAAAAGCTTATGACGCAGTTACTTTTATACCCCCTGGCTCCTCCCAATTGTGTCCTGCTGACAGGGCACAATTGGCCCAGTCCAACGTTCCACTGTAGTTCATTGGTGGAGACCTTTTGCCATCTGATTGGAGAACCTCCCTGGAGGGTACAGGGTCCTTGGTGTTCTCCTGATGACTGCGTGTCCCATGTGAGATATGAAATGGTTGCCAGGCAAAGTTTACCCTGAGACAAGGCTTTTTCCTATCTGGTGGTTGCCTCCTGCAAGTGCCACACGTGCACCCTTCCCCCACATGCATCTGACAGTGTTGAGACAGAAATCACAATTAAATTGGCTCCCCACAAACAAGCTAGCAAGATTTCTATAGCTTTTTGCTGGACAGTCTTCAATAATTTATATACCTTCATGAAACAAATCAGACAAATCACATTTTCTGATGAAACATGAAAAGGAAAATAATTTTTCACTTAATATTCTCATGATAGCGTATATCTTGAAGAAGTTGGAAATAAAGATTTATTTTAAGTATTTGGGATGTGTTGATTGGACATAGGTAGTGCAATGTTGGAATTCATGTTTTAGGACCTTAAAGAATAAATAATGTCCAGAATAATCTTTAATATACTCTGCTGGCTTGTCAAATTATGTTGCATAATTGCAAGACAATTAAATTTTCTTTTTCCTTTCTCCTTTTTTTTTTTTTTTTAATTTTGGAAGTATTATAACAGTATACCTGCAAAAGTGTATCTGTACTTGTACAATGGCACATTTTTGTCCATCCTTTTACCCATATTTTCCTTCTTGATTCAGGTGGGTGCTTAATAATGCACCCAAGCGCAAGTTCCTCTGCTACTTAGCAATTCAGGAAAAGTTCACCCCACAAAGCTACTTCATTTTAAGTTAGGGAAATGGAGGTGAAGTTACCAGATGTAATCACTTCAACTGAATCACCAGAAGGTGAGTTAATGTCAAACAAAAAATGTGGCAGCTTTCCTAGTGTTTTCTCAGACCCCTTGTTCATTTCTCCAAGCACCTGCGTTTTTAGAGAACTTTTGTTCCCATCTTCCTTTTTGTGATCTCTCTTCCATAGGGTTTCTTTTCCATTTCTACACTTTCAGTCCTGATATAGGCTAGTGGTTCATAAATCATCTTGGGGGTGTTCATGATATCTAAAGCAAATGACATTTACATATGCTTCAGGAGGTGGAGGATATTTAAAAAAACCTCTGTGTCTCCAGAGGAGAGTACTGTCCACTGCTAATGTGTGAAATGCAATACTATCAATGCCCACATTATGAGAAAACACCTTTAACAATAGATACTTCAAATTTTGCATGGGATAGAAGTACACTGAAGCATTTCTTCATTTTTGTAGAGATGTAAACTTTTGCATTTGATGTTCCAAAAATGCAAGTCTAGTAGCTCATCTTGGGAAAAAGGCTTTAATTTCAAAAACATGGAAAAAGCAGACAAACTACTGATATTCTTAGCTTTAGTTATGTTTTTTCTTATTCTTCATGTGTCTTTCATTGCATTATAGTCTGTTTTCTCTTTGCTTAATTCTGTCTTGCTATTCCTCTGCAGTCAAGTAAATACCAGCATAATGCATAGCAGGATATCAAGCCACTTGGCAATGTAATCTTTTACTTGTGCTATATTTCAAAAGTGGAACTCTGATATGAATTAAAAATGTGACTCATCAATTTGGGGTACTTAGAAATTATATTTAGCATGCAAAATACTCAAAACTAGTTGTGGGTGGAAGTAACACAAAATAACCCTGTAGGAGATTTGTCTTCAATTTTGCATCTGTGTACAGATAGATACTGTTCACAGATCACCTCAGTATGCCCTTTTGACTTTGACTAATGCTGCCTTATACACAGAACAGTACCCCTGACCAGGCTGGCAAATATCTGGAAGTCGTGAGAAAAAAAACCATTGTTATTAAGGATGTTCACTTTCTATTTACAGGTGAACCTTAGGCTCCTGGGACATGTATTCCATGTACCTTTACCAAACATAAATATGAGCCTGATACCCATTCATGACAATTCTGTTTTATTTTATGGGCTTGACCCACAGGAGACAGGAAAAACATAAAATGTAACAGAAATAACACTTGAGAGGTGAATTGATCCAACCCAAACAAAAGCAAGAACTTGAGATAAGATGGGAATGTTCTACTGTCTGTAGCCCTTTTCTTGTTTTGGGTGCTCTCACCTGTGCTAAGAGAACTGGGTAGAGATGCAGGAATGTTGCATGTTTCTCGAATGAGTTGAGGAAACAAATGAAATGTGGATCCATTTGTTGTCTTTCTACCAGAAAGGAAAGATGAATTGTGACATACATTTTCCTTAGTTTTGTTAGTTTTTAAAAATTTCCACTTGATATTTTTTGTTTAATACAATTGGCTGTTAGTGAGAAATATCCATTTCTTCTCAAGGTACTCTAAGGCCTCTAGTCAGATTAATTACTTCAATTTCTTCTTCCTTTACACCACCTTTTATTTTGTTTTAGGACATGGTGTCTATCAGAAGCGTAAAGGCTCTATTAAGATCTGGCGACCAAGGAAATGTTAGCTGTGGAGTCTCTCTGAAATCTTAAGTTCACACTGGCATGAGAAGGAATCTGCTCAGTCTGTGCTTTCTTCTGTCCTGTTACATCATCACAAGTGTTTGAGAAAAGAACAGAGAGAAGAGCACTCTCTTCTGAGCAGCTACTGGACTGCAGTGTTCGGAGACTGGGGAGGAATCTCATGGACAAGACTTCCAAATGTGACTGCCGGTTGATTCAGGGTTTCTCCATCTAGGACTTTGAACCTGAAATACCTTCAAAGCAGCCTGTATTTCAGAAGGCATATTCTTAGATGTGAAACTCAGGCTCTCCTAGACATTTCAGTTTTTCTGTCAAAATTACTGTATTTGCTACCATTGTAATGTTCTCTGGATATTAAATGTAAGTTAGTAATTTGAAATTATACTATTTAATATGCTGTCTTTAGACAGACTAAAAGGATCTGATTTATTTAAAATAAGTGCATTTGATAGGCCAATATTGTATTCAAGATAATGGTAGTAAAACAAAAAAACTAAATATTCAGAAGACTACAAAAAGTCTTTTTCTGCTTCTTTATATTCAGAAGACTACAACAAATCCTTTTCTTTTTCTGCTTCTTTATATGAACAAGAGACAGGAACTTTGGAAGAGAAATGTTTTCTCTCAATTGATGTTACGCCATTGGAATCAATGACTTTTTGCTTAGCTGTTGTAGCTGATACAGTTTTCAGTTTTTCAGACTGTCGAAATTCATGCTTGTTCTGGTTCTTTTGTTTCAAAGCAGATCAAAAATTCAATTAAATTTTATTTCCAAGACTGCAAACCTAGTTATTGAAGTGTGATACAAAATCAGCAATCATTGGCAGTGGGGACAGTAGGTAAATAATAATTCCCATATTTAAAACCATTTGGGACAGGGAGAATTTGAGATTAAAAACTGGTGCATTTAAAATCATATCCTTTTGAATTCTAAAGTAGTACCTGGTAGTTACCAAATTTATCATCTAGAAAGGCAAGTATCTCTGAATCCTGATTCTGCAAAGATTCTCACACATGCTTCCCTTTATGCACTATTACAAACTTGATCTACTACATGAGGTGCATCTATAGGTACTCCGCCACTGTAGGACAGGGGTTCAGACAGAAATTAATCTGGGTTTACTTCAGCCTAGGGAAATACATCAGAGGAACTGCTGACAGCTATTTTGGATCCACAGTAACTTCTTTACGTTTGTCGCAGTGAACTTCTTTGTTGTCTGCCTTAATCTGTTACGAATAACAGGGGCACAGACAAGTAAAAGTATTCTGCCCACTGAGATGGAGAGCACTCATCAAAGATAGGATCTTCAAGGGATGTGTCAATTTTACAGTAATATCTACAATTCACTGGTTTTTTAATGCAGTTTTTGTTTAGTGTCACTAGAGACCATCAGGTATGGTCTAGTACAGGCTGGTGGGAATGACTTCAGTTTTAACAAGATGATGCTTCCAAGATAGAAAAAATATCTTGACATTATTTTACAGAAAATACTTAAAATAAATTTTTTTCTGAGCAGCCAGTTCAGTTTATTTGATAAAAATGCCATTATTACTATTAATTTTAACAGTAATCCTGTTGCCACCAAAGTAAGGCCTCTAAATTAATATTCTTTATTTGAATAACTCGGACATCTCTTTATTTTTTTCCTATACTTGATTACACATTTTAAAAAAAAAATTATTGCTGCTGTGTGATTTTTTCGAATTACTATATTATAAATTGCAGTTTAATAATTTTTATTGCCATGAAAACTACCATATTAGATTTACACAGTTCAATTAACCTGAGAATGAGTATACATTGGAAACATCCCTTTGGAAAATCATGGATTCTGGATGACAGTGAAAAGGTTTAATTGCTACTATTATTTCAGAAATATATTAACATACTCAGTATTTTTATTATTTGTTCTTTACAAGTGTAATTTCACTCTAGAGGTACTAACTTTCTCATGCATCATGTGAACCTTTCAATGCCTGTTGTGCAGCTGCTCAGTTTACTGCCTAATGAATCCACATATTATCACAGTGTAGCTTGGCACAAGTGCTGTAGGCTTGCATAAACAGGCTCGCTTTTTAAAAGTAGGAGGCCATGTATGAAGTGAAAGGCCACTGCACTGCTGTGTGAGAACTGAATAAAAAAGTAGTTGATCCCTATGACCACAATGACCTACGTCATGTCAGATCTTTGTGACACTTGGCAGTTGTTCACCTGTTGTTTGGCAGCTTGCCGTCAGCAGAAGGCCTCTTGCGGGTTGCATCTGAATCTGCACTACAATCAAGGAAGGAGAAGACATGTAATCTCTTTCCAAATAGATTCCATTTATTTATTATACCAAATCTAACAAGCTATTGAGAAATTAAATCAAGGAGGATTTACACAAGTTACAAGTACCAGAGATGTCTTGATAAATGTATGTGAAGAGCTAAACCAATTTACACTCCACCAGGAACTAACTTTGGGCAAAAAAGGAGAGAATGAGGGAAAATCCAGAGGTGTAAGTAGTTGAAACTAAAGCATGAAATAAATGAGGGAGGGAAGACGAAACACAAATATTTTAACCGAAGTTAGATTTCTAGTGAAAACCCAAGATGAATTATCAATATGTAAGAAAGTAGAATAGTTGTTTGTTTTTTTCAAATAGGTAACATATGCATATCACTTTTGGTCTAATTGTGCTAATTTGCTCTAATTGTTTTCTCTGGCAGACTAATATTGTCAAGCAGCACTGTATTTTTGCTTATAATAATATAGTCTTAGATGTATCTTTAAACTACAGAAATACTGTCTACAAAACTGAGATAAAGTGAGTATATAGTCCATGAGAAAAGCACTCTTGGAGAGAAGTTATCATTAGTTTACAAGTTAAATGGGGGTATTTCAAATTGAGTTCCTCAGTGGTCTGACTTAAGCTTAATTTTAATCAATATTTCTATGACATTTTGAATAAGATGTAAGCTTACAACGTGAACAATTAAAACAAAACTGGAAGAGTCTGCAAATATTCGGCTTATCATTCTTCTTGTAAGACTTCAGCATGAGTGCTTCAAATTCTTGAAGACATACTTTTCTTAATATTTGTGCAATTGTTCTTAAAATTAGTTAGAAAAATATGTTTATTTACTTCATTACATTCATTGCTTTCCTAAATTTAAAAACCTCTTGGTACATTTCCCTGAATTTCAACTGCATTTATTTTGACAATATGGAAAATTTTAATGATGTTGTTTTCTACCTGTTTCTAAGACTAACTTTGGATTCCAGAAGTGATCTGTTTAAAAAAAAAAAAAGAAAAAAAATCTCATTTCACACTGTGAACCCTTATGGCTTGCTTATGCATCAGTAGTCACTTTATAAGCAAACATAGTATGTCGTATAGATGTGGGACAATGTCACTATCAGTGAGGCTTTTTACAGTACAGGTCAACCCCAGGGATGGTAACCTCAATTGTGTCCTCAATGGTGGCCTATTTATTCCACTTGATGTATTAGATCTATATCTGTAGTGTAACAATTGACAATTAAAATTATAAAGAAGGAAGGTTATTTTATTTTTCCTGTGGGAGACACTGGGAACTCTAAGGCTGTGGGGAGTATTTTAATTATCTTGAAATTAAAAATAGGAAGTTATGTAGCTCCTTGCAATCTTAAATTTACTGAGGGACTAGGAGGACTGTTGTTTTCTCCAATTAGCCTGGTACAGTTTTGTATCATATTCAGAGAGAATGACTGCATCAGTTCCTATCCATTCATTGATATCATGGCTGGATTCAGCCAGGCTTCTGACAACAGATAAATATGGATGTCGGTGTGATAAGAGTTTGGAATGGGAGCAGCCTGGGGATTGCTCAAGCCTCATTTGGCCCTGTTATAGGAGGGAACCCAAAGTATACAGATTCTTTTGAGGAGAGTTTTCAATGTTCTTCCTGTCTTTGACTCCTTGTCTCCCACTTCTCTGTGGTGGCTCTGATTAATTTGACATTCAGGCACATCACAATACCTTTTCAGTGTCTGTGGTATGAATCAAGAATGTAGCGGGTAACAGCACTCCATAACAGACAAATGGGAGATGGAAGGTGGATAAACAAAGTGATAGAAGATACAGCAGGAATTGCTGTTCATTTGTTGATGTCAGGTCTGTGCTAACTGAAACAGTAAAAATGCTCCAGTTGGCATATTTTATTTAAAACTCCATTCCTCTCAATAAGACTTACAACCTTAATCTCAAAAGAAGTGCAAAACCTCTCTACAAAAAGTGAATATGGCTTCATCAGAGAAATTTGTTGCCTACAGCAGATGAGTTTCTACAGCGTCACTATGCATATACTTCTGTAAGCTGAGATAGAAGTAAATTGCACTCCTGAAAGAATCATCGTAAAATCATAGAAGGCTGGAAGAGACCCATCAGGATCATAGAGTCCAGCTCCTGGCCCTGCACAGGACACACCAAGATTCACACCATGTACCTGACAGTGTTTTCCAAATGCTTCTTAAACTCTGTCAGGCTGGTACTGTGACTGCTTCCCTTGGGAGCCTGTTCCAGTGCCCAACCACTCTGGGTAAAAAAACTTCTCCTGATTTCTAACCTAAACTTCCTCTGTCACAGCTATATGCCATCTCCTCAAGTCCTGTCACTGGACATGAGAGTGAAGAGATCTTGCCCCTCTGCTTCCCCTTGACAAATACGCACGCACTCAAAAAAGCTTTGCATTATAACAGCAAGAAAAACTGTTACATATTTCTGTAAAAGAACTGCTGGTTTTAATTTGAGATTTAAGGGTCTTGTAGAACATGCTTTTTGTCTGAGGCACTTCGCTCATTCTTCATGGAAATGGGGACTATTTGAGCAGAGGTGTCAGGATGTATGGGATAGGGCTGTGGCAGGAGTTGCTAGTAACCCTTTTCCATTTTTCTTTTCTTTCTACCTGCTTCTCCAGCATGACTGTAGTTGCCTTTAAGATCATTTAGGAGTTTTGTTTTGTAAAATCACTGCTATTACAGAGATCTAGTAATTGGTCCGCTGTTCATCTCTTCTTCCTTTTCTTTGTCCTTAGTATCATCCCTGTATGGAATTAAGAACTGTTTTGTGTGTGTGCTCGTGGTCAAAATGGGTGTTTGATAGACTCTTTGAATGGAGCATTACATGACCGTTTATAATTGTAAAATCCGGAATTCAGCAGTGGAATTTCCCACCACATTTAGACTGTGTAGTATTTAACAGCAGACAGATTAGTAGGTGGCTAGGAAACTTTCCTCCCTCCCCCGTTCTCTCCTTCCTTTTCTTGGTTGCCGTGTTTCATGCTCCACTTTCTTAACATACACAAGCAGACAGAAGACTGCAGCAAAAATGAGGAATTTAACCCCTCACTCTCCTCAGTCTGCACTAGGACCAGGTGCAGACTTTGAAAGGCATAATTTGACTCTTAATGTTGATGATCATGAAAGAATTTGATACTGAAGTATATAAATCCCAACTAAATATTAGCTGTGACTTTTAAATCTAACTAAATAAAAAAGATTTATTTTGGATGGAACTGGATGAGATTTGTAAAGTATGTAAAGTATCACCCACTTCTTGTTTTGGGGAGCTGTGTGGATTTTATGGTAGCAGAGCTGTGTTTCTTACTGAGTATGAACTATACTTTCTGGTCTAAAGTCTGATGTTTCTTTATTTTTCAGTGTAACACTTGGATCAGGAGGGGCAAGGGAGTTACCCATCAAGATGTCTCACTGTGTTTGTTGTGACCTTGATTCCTTCTAAACAACAAATTCATAGCTTTCTTTGAAGGCAGCAGTGTTACATATATTGAATTTTGCAGAACTGCTTGCTCTTCCTCTGAATTTTGACTCATTGAAATTGTTCATAATAATCACGTGTTGTAAGCATTTCATTTATCAGCTTAAGCATGTGGATGTACTTGCAGGCACTGCAGTTTAGAAGGAAATCTGCAACCTCATCTAACAAAATCGAAGCAAGCAAGCAAGCATTATCATAGGCATACTTATTCAAAGCAAAAAACCAAAGCCTGCAGTGGGAGCACAGACACTCTTAGAGGGTGTGTTGCTGGGTTAAACTAGGTATTGTGAGTGTAGTAGAAAATTATTTAGAGGGCTAATTTGGACGCGTAATTGTGTATAACACAAAACCCAGTAAATATAAAAGAGAATGTTGTAAAGAGGAGTGGGATAAGGAGACAGGACAGTCTTAGATGAATACGTGAAAAGAAAAAAACCCAAAAAACATTTTAGCACATTTGTTGAAACACCCTCTGTGGTCAAGGAGGAAATAATATTGTATATAGCAAATTATATGCCTTGCTACTTAAGGTACTAGTACTCTGTTTAATATTCTGATACTCAGTTTAGTGTTCTGGTATTTTATTTTGTGTATTTGTCTTCCCTCTATTGGTTACGGAATTTGATTTGTTTTGTTGGGGGCAAGATGAGATGAGCTTTATTTTAATGAGACTTAGTAGAAGGACTAATATTTCCTTTAAAATTATGAAATACAACCTACACTTCTAGACTACTTCCCCTCTATGATGATTCATACGACTTTAAGATTTCAATGTCTATGTATCAGTTTCTTCTTGAAATAGTGTACAGTTGATTTATTTTGATATCTATTATATACACACTTACACGTATATGTGTGTACATCTATGACTATATTACAACTAAAACTGAAATTAACGTGCCCAGATTTTTATTTTAAAATATAGAATGGGAATGGGCTGTGAACATAAACACTTAGAAAGACATAAAAAATATATGACTTTAAGAGCATAGGTAAAGGAATTTTCCTTGGAATATTGCATCCAGTTTGACTGCCTTATACTCCATTCATATTTCTGACATCTACAACGTCACATAGAATTCATTCATGTGTGATAAAACCCACAATATTAATTATGCATATTGTGAAAAAGTATATTCTTACTGAATTTTTTTGATAATTTCATTTGATGTTCTGAATTTCTTATTTTAAGAAAAGGTTCAAAGAGATTTCTCCATTTGCTTTCTCTTTTTTTTTCTGTCACTTATGTCTCTTACACTTCTCCTCTTAGCTCCTCATGCCTGTTAGACATTGCTCCTTGTTATGGATTGTTTTTGGTTTTTTAATAGCCAGGGCCAAGTTTGTTTTAATCAGTTAACCTCCTGTGATTAATTCAAGAAGTCTGTGTACATTTTTATTTCTGCTACCAGCTAGTGAGCTCTCAGCTCATTATTTCTTCACAAGGTTGTGAACCTCTGTTTCATAACAAAGAGGTCCATCCACTTATATGGCTCCAGTCCTCAAGGTCAGCTATTCTTTCTCCAAGACTCTCTCTCCAAGGCAGCTCACCAAGTGCACAGTGATGGCAAATTTCATGAGTGTATATTGACTAGTCTGTCTATATCATTAAATGAAAGTGTAAATGAAACTGATCCCAAATTGTATTCTAGGGAAATTCACTGGGTATGTGCCTTACAGTCTCAAAATGCCTTTTTCAGTATAACTCACTTTGGGCTCTTCCTTCAGCCAACTGCTCATTTACCTCATGCATCTGACAGCCATAATTCCCAGATTTCACCATTATTTTCCACTTGCCATGATAGGAGACATTTGTAGATGTCCAGGGAGATTATTTTTTCTAGTTTCCCAAATGGACAGAAATTACATGTTTAAGGAAGTAAGTACCTCATGTCAGAATTTTCTTTCTCTAGTAGAGTCGTCTTTTATTAAATCTCATCTGTCATTTAGCTCCCAGTTTGCTGAAGTTTTACCTTTTCTTCAGAGCAAAAAACCAGATTTTTACCTGAGAAGATCACTTAGCCTTTACTATTCCCCAATCATGTAGTACCTCACCTAACTTGGATTAATTTTAAAATATTTCTATTCAGCCTCAAATTTAAAATGCCAGGAATTTTCCATCTTCTACAACAGAAAACAGAGACCCCTACAACATAGGTGCATCGAGGTTTACCATTTTCTCTGTTGTAAATATTATAATTTGTATATGTAGCAAATATAAGTATAAATAAATATATATGAATTTATTTTCTCTGCATGCTATCTTTTCTTAAAAGTTTATTTTCATTGTGCTGAGATCAAGAAAAGCATTTATGGTTTTTTGACAAGTTACTTCTTATGAGAATAGCATGAAGTGGATTGAGAAGCAGCACTTTAGAACCTGTACTTCAGAACTTGGTGCTGACACTAAACTGGCCTGACATTGCTATTAAAATAGATCTTTTGTGAGGCAAACTCGGAAAACTTACAGAGGTAGAAAAAAAATCTTCTCCTATTCTCTTCTATCTTTCATGGAGGATTTTTCAAAGTTTTCCTGAAGCTTTTGTTCAAAACACAAAGGTGGAGATTTGCTGGCTAGAATATCTCCAGGAGGTATCTATTTATTGCAGAGGGGTTTTTTTAGGCCTATATCGCTTTGAGTGGATTTTGGCTGAAGGCAAAGCCTACGGATCACACCTTTTGTAAAATATTTAAAGCTTTGCTGAGACTTCTAGTGCCTTTTAAGTATTTTTTTCCAATTTATATTAGTTTCTTACCAGGTGTTTTGCCTGCCTGCCAACCAGTAATAGAATGTGGGAACAATGCTCTCAGTGATGGCCAGATTATATTTTTTTTAATCTCATAGCATAGCACCACAGTTTTTAATAGAGTGGTGAAGCTATCTGAAAACTGTGTGTAGTGTAAGATGAAACAGAGTAACTTTTTCAAATGTTCACGGCTCAGAAAGAAAAAAAGTCAAAAATAGCTGGAAACGAGGATAATGAATTCAGCTACTAAAAGGGCAATTTTTTTTCCTCCATTTCAAGATTTGCTCTCTTCGTCTACAATGTGAGAAGGAAAAACTCAGTACATTCTCCCTTGAATCTTTTAATTTTATAAAAAGGTTTTGGTTTTTTTTTGTTTTTTTTTTTGAATGGCACCAATTAGCATCAATAAAAACTTTACTAAAAAGACTGTTCTAAAAGATGACTCTGTAGGATCAGCCAGGTTTAGAATAGCCTAGATGGAACAAAAGTCAAAGTCATGGCATGGTATGGCGTCCTCAAGTAGTACTCAAGCACACCCTGCTGAAGCTTGTGTTGCATAGTGCTGTAGTTAATGCTGTACATGCTCAGATGTCAGGTATTATGGGGAGCAGCTTTGTGTAGCTTGATGCTGTCTTGTGACATGCTGGCTACCCATTAAGGTTTTAGCAAAAAAGATGCAGCCAGCAGTAGGTCTTTGGGAATGCAAATGTGACATTAGTGGCCTTGATAGCATCTCATATTGGAGTCTAGTGGTCAGTCTTGCCATGCTAAAATGCTGGTGTAGCTCCATGTCCCTGAAAAAGATTGTTTCTGTGACTTCCCTTAGAATAAGGATGATGGTGATTTATGTATTTATTTAAAACTGGATGTGAAGTGTCTAAGCCCAGGTCTCTAAAACTTCACTAAATACTAGCTAGTATCTTGCTAGTCTTCCCCTGACTGGTCTCTCCTGTGATGTTCTGCTTCTAAGCATGTTTCAGCATTTCTGCACATCAAGGTTGGGAAAAAAAAAAGGTGTGTCAGACAAGCTAATAGATGATAGTCCATGCTGGATGTGCCTTTCATATTTCACAGAGAAAAGCACCTTTCATAAGTCCCGCCATGATCAATAACATTTCACTGAAGAACTTTTATTACCACGGAACATCAGCTCTCAGCTTCTTAAAAAATCCACCAGAATGGAGAGCATGAGGAGCAAGATGATCACTGGTCACTGTGGCAGTCTCACAACTGTTCACAGTAACATGCTATCTCTGCATATCAGTGATTTCACAGTCAGCATGGGGAAAACCACATGATGGTGGGTAAACGCATGACCAGTTTTGAGGCTGGACCTTAAACCTTCTGCCTAATACAAAGTGCCCTATTGTGACAATGTCAGTGTAGCACGATGCTCTGCCTGGAATGGGGTAAAACAACTCAAAAAATGTCTTATTGCAAAGCTATCATTGATTAACTGAGAGGGGGTGGGATGCTGCTTTTGGTGCTGAGTTATGCTAAAACCAGTCTGACTCATCAACCCCAAAGTTAAACATCTTGATAGTGAGGTGAAGATGGGGCAGATATTGTAAGCATCCTTATCTAAAAATGCTAATCTGGCACAGCTGGTGTGGAGATGCACGACTGTCAGTCAACCACTTTATACTCCAGAAGTCCAGTTCCACTTTCAAATGGCGGGTTCTTCTAACATAGCCCTTCTTGAAGTATGTGTGCAAATTCCTCCTTTGGATGAGGAAGCCCCTCTTGGTTTCTCCTCAAGGCTGAGAGAAAGACATCTGCCCACAGTCACTGGTATGGGCATAAATCTCTATTTAAAATTTGGGGGTTTGGGTGTTTTGCTAGCTTTAATATGATTGTTTTAATATAATTGCTTTGACATAATACACTATATTACACTATACTAGTAGTTTTTGCTTCTATACTCTGCAGTAAATAATTCTGATTATGGTCTTTTTGTCTAATCATTTATGACACTAAATCATTAATTTTTGTAGAAATATGTCCAGTCTGAGATCCTTAATCCTGAAGGACAAAATTGTACTAATATTCCTCACACCCTATAACTCCTTAGACTTAAGCTGTTGACAAAGTCTAGGGCTAAGACTGGATCCAGCTACACCCAGGCTCCTCTCTGAGGAGGAGTTTAGAAAACAAAGAGGGTCCTTTCTGCACCTTATGACTGAGTGGGAGGACTTCTCTAATAAACTTTGTCTGAAGCTCCCCCTCCACCTGCGACAGTCAGAGGGGATGTAAGAATTGCAGTATTGCATAAAATAAACCAATGTCTCGCCTAGTGACTGTTCATTAAAATGTGGTTTTGTTTTGAAGTTATTAAGGAGAATAAAACTAAAAAAAACAAAACCTGTTTGATTTTGTATACAATGAACTGTATAGGTCTACTATATCTGTGCTTCTGCTTGCAAGATCAGAGCAGCTATTGACTTTATAATTGAATTCACTTAGAGACAATCAAGCAGACTCCTGACAGCAAGAGCTAGTAACTTTTACCCACTTGGAGGATACAAAGTTGTAGCTGCCAGGGAGCAGGAATGCATTTTAAGCTTGATAGTCAACAAGTTTGCGACATGGAATTTGTCACTCAGATTCCAGTTTGGGTCAAAACTAGGAAAAAATGATATTTCTGTGTTGTAAGGTCCCTTTTTAACTTTTTTTAAGCTCTGTCAGAATTTCTGGTATTGAAGTGATAGCATAATGAAGTAGAAGCATGGATTCATAAGGAAAAAAAGTAAAAGGGGTTTCCAAAGGTCATCTGCACCACATCTATATCTTAAAAAGGATGTCTTCTTTACACCCTCTCTTCAGGTGTTTAGCAACCTTACTGCTGAGCCTTGTTTTCTCCAGGCTGAAGGGTCCCAGATGTTCCAGTTTCTCCTCACCGGTGAGATGCTCCAGTCTCCTGAACAACTTCGTTTCTCTTTTCTGGAATTTATCTAACACATCCATGTCTCTCTTGCACTGCAGAGCCCAGAACTGGACACGGTACTCCAGGTGTGGTCTCAGCAGTGCTAAGCAGAGGGACTGGATCACCTCTGTTGATCTGCTGGCTCTATGTTGTCTAATGCAGCCCAGGATACCAGTAACATTTGCTGCCAGGGCACATCACTGACTCATGTTCAACCAGGAACTCCAGGGCATTTTCTGCCCAGTTGCTTTCCAGGTGGATGTCCCTCAGCATATACTGGTGTGTGGGGCTGTTCCTCCCCAGGTGCTGGACTTCTCACTTCACTTTGCTAAGGTTCATGCGTCTCCTGTCATCCCATCCCTCCAGCCTGTCAGCCTCTCTGCATGGCAGCACAACTCTCTGAGGTATCACTGCTTCTCCCAGTCTTATGGCACCTGCTGACTAGCTGAGTGTACATGCTGTCCCATCATTTAGTCCATTCATTAAGATACTAGGCAGGACTGGACCCAGTATGGACCCCCAGAGGCCACTAAACACCAAGAAAGGCTACTGCAGTCATTAGTACACCACTGGCCCCCACTGATGTAAGGACACTCATAGATTCACCACATCTAAGGAGTACTATTTTCTCTTTCTGTTGTGTCTATTTCTAAAAGCAAACATCCCCTGAGACTTAGAAAAGAAACTGTAAAACAAACTAGGTAGTCTTGTAGTCAATTTGGGAAAAAGGAGCAGTAAACCAAAATACTTTCCAATTTCTGAATACAAAGCACTTTTTTTCTCTCTGTGGACACTTAATGTGATGAACAGCGCTGCATCTAGAACTTGTTTCCAAACATTGCCAAATTCAAACAAGTAAATTTTTTTTCACTTTTGCATACAAGGAAATGTATAATTCTTGCTACTCTTCCAGCAATGTTTCCCAAATTGGCCTGGTTCTTTCTTGTCTATCCTAGCAAAAAGTCTTTCCTATCTTTTTGCTTTGGTATGCACTGTTGAGGTACTCAGTTAGTGTTTTCCTCAGTGTCATGCAGTAAGTTATTTTGAAAATGGTTCCACTGAGAACTGCAGCCAAAATAGTACCATACTAACTGTCATCATGAATGATAGCTTCTATTAAGTAAACAGAGAATTGCTAATGCTAAATTTTGGGAGTGGAATTGGTCTGTCTATCAGGAAAAGAGTATTTTCAAAACAAGATATAATAAATAATTCATTTTTCCATAATTTTAATTTGAGTACTTTCTGCAATAGCTCTTTACTTACTGTCACTTGACCATTTTACTTTCTGTGAGCACTACTGATATTAATTATTCTTCCTCTTAATTTTTTTTTTCAGAGAAATGCCAGTTAAATAATTAGTTAATAACCCTGCTCTGCATTCTTGTTGAGACATAGAGTTGACCATGACATTGTTTGATCAAAACTAAACTTCCAGGTAACACATAGCTCAACATAAGCTCATCATAACCTATGATGCCAATGTCTTTACTTAGCCAGAAAAGTTTCAATAATTGCTTTTCTAAGGAGGCTTATTCTGTGTTTTTAAGGAATTAATATTATAAAGGCAGTACACATTTGATCAAAAAGGGAAGCTCTTCCACAGATAAATTCCTCTAAATTTTGTCTTGATTGTCACCAATAAATGAGTGTATGACATAATAATTATTTTGTTCACTCTTCTTACCTAACTACTACCTAGTTAATATTGCTTCGTCACCATTGAATCTAACACCTTCTTTCAATCTAGAAAATCCACCAACTTTAAAAAGAATGTGAATGTGTAATTTAACCTAATAGCCTCCAAGTAATGCACTCTAATTACAATCACCTTCTTGAACCTATGGACAACTTTGAATCTTAGTTTGAATAACTTAAACCCTTTGTAATGTGATTTTGTGGTGATGATAACACTAATGCCACGGGCTATAAATTCTAATTGAAATCAACTCTGGATTCAATTAGGGGGAAAAACTCATCAATTCCCATTGGTCTCATTGAATATCATTGCAGAGAATTCTTTCCTTGGAGTCAAGGCCTCTTCGAACTGTTCTGTCTTTTCTTTGTTTCCATGTTTCTTTACACCATCTCAGTTGTGCTGGTTTAATTTTTATAGAACTGCATGGTCAAACAGATCAAGGAATCGATCCAGAATTTTTCATGTTTGTATCAACATAACTGAAAACATATTTGAAATGCAGGTGTACTTTGAACCATCTTTGTCACTCAGCAAAATGTTTGGATTACCATCAGATTTATTGCCAGGATAAGTCAGAGGCAGGTTTGCTATTAAGGGGAGGAGATGTTACAATTTCTCAAATGATGAAGTTCAGGTAACTATTTCTGAAATTTCATTCTTATATTTCTACATTCTGATACTAGTTTTACCTGCACAAACCTGTAACAGCTCCATCCAAGAAATGAAAAACTGCTTGACTTTCTTATCCATCTCTCGTTGTTTCAGTCATGTCTAGACATGAGCAGAAGCTGTTACTGGATTTAGAAGCCTTCCTCTTCCATTTGTGCCACTCTTTGTCTAAGCAATAAATAAATATATCTCTTTGGATTCTAGAAAATGATCTGATTTTCTACAGGGTTGTTAGCCAAGTAAAACAACAGACTAGCTGATATACTATTCATGTAAAAGAAAAAAGGAACATAACTCACAGTAGTCAAATGTTTTATAAAAAAACCAGTGCTCTAAATTCTTCATTCTTGCTTTGAAATTTGTAAGTTTTGTTTAGGACTATTAATCAGGTTGACTTTTTGAAGGTTTTTTGCTTTATTGCTTTATGATTAGACAAAAAAATGAGCATTCTCATTATAGAATATTTGTATTCAAAGGTAGTAAAATCTATGCTCAAATTTGATGTAGTCATATGCAAAGCAATGTATTTATACACAAAGCCTGAGAGATGTTATCCTGGAAAATTCTTTGTAAAGGGCATAGAGAGTAGCAACTTAACATGAACTTCTGCTAAACTGATGTGGCAAAAATTTTTGGTATGACACTTTGGTGTATTAGGAGAATGACCAGATTAAAGGAGGTTATGTTATCTTTCTTTCTCTGGACATATCTGAAGATATAGAAATAAAAGTCCTACAGCTGAGATTAGCTTTGTAAATTTTTTAGTCTGTAGTTAAATTCTGAAGACATGTGGGAACACACAAGTCAGTAGAGGGTAAGAAAAGGAGACATTTTTGTAAAATTCTTCAGGTTTTGGGGATGATGTATGTCTCATACATGTAAAACAATTATTATTTGTTGTGTTTAACCCTAGCAGGCAGTTCAGTCCCACACAGCGGCTTGGTCATTCCCATGCAGCAGGATGGCAGAGAGAACTGGAAGGGTAAAACTGAGAAAACTAGTGGGTAAAGAAAAATCTGAGCATGCAAGCAAAGCATGCACAGGAAAGCAGGATTTCATCAAGAATAATGGTTACTTGGAAATGAAAACACCACCTCTCTAAATGTCACCTGTTTGTCCCTCTTCCCACCCAGTTTTTATCACTCAGTACAACATCTTATGACATGCAATGCCTCTTTCATTAATTTGGACAAATTTTCCTGGCTGTGTCTCCTGCCAACTCCTTGCCCACCCCAGCCTAGACACTGGAGGGGCAACATGAGAAACAGAAAAGGCCTTGATGCTACGTAAGCAGTGCTCAACAGTGCATTATCAACAGTTTTGATCACATATACCAAATATAGCACCATGCAAAGTGCCATGAAGAAAGTTAACTCCATGCTAGTCAAAATCAGTACACTGTTTTAAAAAATAGAAAAGCTGGGTCACCACTGTTGTAGCAAATGGACACATTTCTCACAACTTTTTGCAAAGACTACATGTCCTAATAAAAATTATGAAGAAATTTGGTATCACATTTTCTTCTGCCAACATTTGTACTGTTGCTTCTAGCAAGAGCCCTCCCTAAAAATTTCAGTCTCATACCAGGGCCCATACAGTAGTTAGTGTGAAGTGAAACCCTGTTTCAAGAGGCTTCTTGTTTAAGAGCTATTCTTCCATTTTAGAAATATATAATAATGACTGAGTGAAATGCGTTTGTAGGAATCATATGCTTAAAGCTATACTAAGCTATAAAAATACACACCTACTTGAGTACATGATAGGCAATGGGTGGTGATAGTAGGGTTTAGACAGACAGAATCAGAAGGTTTAGACAGACAGAACTTAAAGTTCTTTTACCACACTTGTTTTTGCTTGTGTGAGAAATAAGCCACTAATCAAAGGTTTAATAAGCCTGCTGCTCAGTTGCCACTTGTCTACTAGAAGTACACATTCATTACTGTTATTAAGTTGCTGTTTGAGTTGATTCTTCAAGTGAAGAAAAGTTGGTTGCATGTATATTACATCAGAATGGGATGGAAAGCTTCCCTGATCCGAATTGCATAGGCTGATTTCTCCTATTGAACTGTATCTATGTGTCCCATGAACAGAAAGGGCTATTTGGAGACCTGAAACTTAAGAAATGAGGCAGGCAGAAGAGGCAGGATGTGTGTATGTATATTCATAATGTATTCTTTCAGGTTGTGGTGGGATGACTCCATACAGCTGCTACCTCCACAAACAGTAGCTCACTCATTCCCTCACACTGAGAATGAAGAGATAATCAAAAACACAGAACTGAGAAAACTTGTGGGCTTAGATAAACAGTTTAATAACTGAAACAAAGCTGCACACACAAAGAAAGGAAATTAGGAGTTAATTCACTATTCCTGTTGAAAGGTAGATGTCCAGCTGCTTCCTGAGAAGCCAGGCCTCAGCACACATAAAGGCTGTTTGGGAAGATTTACACCATAGCACTGAGGACCAGCTCTTCCTCCTCCTTTCATTGAGTTTTCATTGCTGAGCAGACCCTGTAAGGTATGGAATATCACTTTGCTCAGTTTATGTCAGCTGTCCTGGCTGTGCCCCCTCTCAGACTCTTGTGGACCCCCGACCCACACCTCCAGAATGGCAGAAGAAAAGGCCTTGATGCTTTGCAAACATGGCTTAACAACAGCTAAAAGATTGGCATGTTATCATCACTGTTCCAGTCACAAATACAAACCACTGCACCATATGGGACGATGTGATGAGAGTTAACTTCATCCCAGCCAGACCCAGCACACAGCTGCAGAGCTTTGTACCTTTGCTCCATCTTTGGAAACAGGAGAGAAGTAGAGCGAGACAGAGTGCTATGCTGCTGCACAGCAGCTGTGAGCTTAGCAGCTCCCAGTACCACGGAAGGCAAACACAAGGCAGAAGTTAATGACTGGAGTCAGGCTCTTTAGTAGTCAAGTAATGTACATTTGCTTCAGACTAATGAAACTCAAGAGGAGTATCTGTGCTTCTAGTTAGCAACCATCTTGAAATAGAGGACTTCAGTGATCAAGTAGGCATTCTGTCACTGAACAAAAACATTCAACATTCAATGTCCCCAGTCTATTCTGAGATGAATTTGGGCTGCAGGTGAGGCAAGGCAAACTCCTCATCCCTTGCTATGAAGGTTTTTGCAGACTCTGCTTGCTGACCCAGCTGTGGGACCAGAGACTTTTGCTTGTCACAGGACCAGGACATGGCTGAGAGATGTCCTTGCTGCTGTATCAGAACCTGATACTCATAAACCAGTGTGCTTCATGATCTTTTGAAGACCTGAATACTTGAAAGTGCTGGGATTAACAGCCATTGAAGGTGACAATAACAAGAGTAGCAAAATGCCTATTTTGTTGCCTCCTTTGAGCTGTCCCCATATTAATAATAATTTATGTAACTCAGTTCTTCTGTGGTCGTTTTTGACAGCCAATATCATTACTTCTATTCATGAATTAGGAAATAATCCTCCACTGTGTCTACACTGCAGGCATTCAAAGGGTAACCATGGAAGTAGAATTTAATTCAACATGTTATCTCAGGTTTTGTCTTTTATCACCCCAGAAACCTGCTCGAAGAGATTTCACAGAGATTGAATTGTATATTTTGTGAAATTCTAAGCTTTGAAACTGATGGTCTTACATGCTATTAAAAAAAATTAATACTGTAATTATTATGCTTAACTTGATACGTGAAACTATATGCCATTCCTTTTTCTTTCTTCTCAAATGGCTAAAGCCTTCAAAACCATATCCATCAAGAAGTTAATACAGAGAAGTATGAGAGGAAGAGAGATGGGAGACACAGATTCCCAAGAATTCTAAGATGCTTGGGGGAATGCACCCTTCCCCTCTTTTTTATTTCCTCTTTCCAATGATTTCCCTCCTCCTACCCACTAGTGACTTGAAATTCTGGCCAAGGCAGCAGTGCTGAAGTTCCATTAGTGAAGCTAGAGTTACAGGTTTTTTCTTCATCATTGGAAATAAGGATGTACATACAACTCCACAAGTAAACCTTTCCCTATGCAATTTCCTATCACTTTAATTTTCCTTGTACTCAAGAGAGCTGGAAATCTGACAAGTATTCAAAACTGTAATCTTATAAATGTCATTCTACGATAAGTGTATTATAAGTCATTTTTCATGATTTCCTTTACTGAAGCCTAAAAATTTATAACATTGGGTGTTTTACTGGTCAAATTAACTGAGGGTACACCCTGAGCTGCTCCAAGCCACTACAGCAGCACTTAAGTCAGTAGCTGACAGTGACAATTCTGCACTAGTCACACACTCATGAAAAGGGTTAATCTTATGTTATGTCTTGCCCAAGTTAGTATCTGACCTACATGAATTAAGCAGATTAATTTGTTGTGTGTGTGGATTAGCAAGTAGTTGAAGTCAAAAATGTGAGCTAGTATGTGAAAAGTGTTCCTTTTTCCTTGTAATTAGACTTTGAAGGCTTCAGCTTCAGAAGAGCTTCCCTAAAACTTCAGGCTATGACAAGGGAAATAAAATAAATAAAGCAGCTGAGTGTCAACCACTTTTTTAGGCAAAAAGCTGGAAGCAAAAACTTTTGATGTGCCAGAACTTTAACACAAACATGAATCATGTTTAAGGCCAGTCATTCACACTGAACTAGTTCAAAATGCACTTCTTTCCAGGAATGGCTTTAATCCAGGCTGCCATGTGAAAGAAAAATTTTGTTCTGCTTCAGCAGTGTAAAGGCACTGGGGCTTCTGAGCACTATCGTCTCAAAATGTAATTTCCCTTCAAATGCTTGTGCTGGTTATTATCTTTCTGGTTACAGCTGAAATAAAACATTTATGTTCCAGAATGAATGGTAGTGCTAGAACTTCTAATTAATTTTGAATGCTCTTTGGAAGATTAATATGAAGATATGCTTTGGTATGTGGCTGTGACTGTGGTATCTCAGTATATAATGTTTCCATTCACAACCAAGAAATTAATCTTTCCCAGTATATCCTTCAGTTCCTCTTTAATTTTTTGCAGTGGAGTATGACAACATTTTTTACTCTGATATTTCCTGTATGGAAGGGTTTCAATAAGACATAGACCTCTGAGACATTCTTGGAGAATTACATCTTGCATAATTATATCTTGCATACTGGAAGAATTTAAGGGAACAGAAATACTGTTAAACACTGTGAATGAGTGAAGACATGATGGCTGGGTTAAACACCACTGAAGTTCTAAGACCATTTAGAAAAACACATAGAAGTTCCCTATGAAGTACTGTGGTACCAGCAGATGAAACTGCCACTGTTGAGTATTTAGGATTTTAGTTTGAGAGAAAGAAGCAGGCAAAAATAAACTAGCCGTATTCTGAAAAGCCTTGGGTGGAAAGGACACAGAATCAGCTGAGGTCCCATTGAGCATGCTGGAGATTAATGCATTCATATTAAAGATGAGCTAGCATGAGTATGAACTGGGAATTTTTGTGGTTTGGAGTAATGATCACTGGTAATTTTGCCACAGTGGTGTTAGCGGAGCTGGGTTTAAACTTACTTCCTAAGTTACATGACTGCTTGACATTGACATTCTGTCTATATCAAGAACAAAAGACCCTTGTCTGAGGTTTGGTTCACTTTTAAGTGACAGGGAAGCCAGTTAGGAAGACATTGAGTGAAATGTAGCCCAGTAAAACTGGAAAATCAAGAAGTAGAAGTAAAAAAAAAAAATTTTAAATTAAAAAATGTTTATACAGAAATTTTTTTTTTTTATTAAGACCATAAAAGTTTTTAATACTTAAAAGTGATGAAAATAATTGGGAATAACTTAAGACCAATACAGATGAAATTAAAGTAAGCCAATATAAAACTTGCTTGCTGTTCATTTTAAGTTCTGCTAATTTCAAAGCAAATTCTGTACTGGCTTCCTTCCAAAGTTCAATGAACAACAAGACATTCTAAAATCATTACTATCAAAAATAGCAGTAAAAAGACAGAGCTATCAAAACCTTTGCTTGGATTTGGACTTTAAATTTAAATCTTTGCTCAATGTAAGACTGGAATTACAAAGTACCAGAAATATTTTAGGAAAGGACAAAATAATTTTCTCCTAAGTGCATTGTAACCAGACATTTTGATCTTTCAGTTTGGAGTTTAGTTTGTTTTGGTTGGGTTTTCGGGGGTTTTTTTCTCATTGAAATAAAATTTCAGGCAAAAAATATTCCTTTTGTGGTGTTTTTCATTTGATGATTTGTGCATTCTGCTATACAGGATTTAATCTATACCACTCTGAACTTGTCCCCTTTTAGCTGAAAGTGACTGTTTCCACAAAATGAATAATTTTTCTTTTACTTTTTTCTGCCTCCTTTCTTTTTGTGATGAGTTGGCCGTGGCCAGCAGCTTAAGCACACACAGAAACTCATTGCTCCCTCCCCAGCCCAGCCAAGTAAAACAGGGAAGAGAATAGAAACACTGAAACTAATAAACTCATGGATCAAGATACAGACAGTTTAATAGATGAAGGAGAGAAAAAAAAAAGCTACACAATGCAATCGAATAATTTGCCATCTCCCATGAGCATACTGATGCCCAGACAATCTCCACATAATGGCCACCTTGGAAGCCAAGGAGCTCCACACCTTTCTTCCTCTAGCCCAGTTTCAGTGCTAACTGTGATGTTAGTATGCAATGGAATTTCCCTTTGAAAAAACTGGGACAGCTGTCCCAGTCAATATCATCTCCTTTCTGATACCCAGCTTACTCTCTGTGGAGGGATGGGGGTGCGCAATGGGAAAGGAGAAAACTCTGATGCTGTGCAAACACTGTTTAACTGTAGTCAAAATACTGGTGTATTATCAATACTGATTCAAGCACAAATCCAACCCACAGCACCACAGGAGTTGCTATGAAGACAGTTAACTCAGTACCAGCCAGATTCTGTACAGGTCTTAGAAGAGCTTGCCCACTTTCCAGCCCACTGAGTTACTGCATGTTAACTACCTAGCCTGTCTTTTCAGTTTCCAACAAATAAAACATACACTATTGTTTGTTATGATCCTCGGCTTTTTAAAATTTTTGTTCCAGCATTGAGAGGTAAGGATATGTTCGCAGTTTATAGTTATTTGTGACCTTTCAAGATAAGACTAAAGACATTTAATAAGTTAGATTTGTTTCAAATAAAGTTTGTTCCTTCCAGAGCCTATGCTTGGTTGGAGGAACATGAGATAACCATAATATTGGAAATGCACAAGTACTTCAATAAAATGAAAAGTAACTTTTATGTTTACTTTTTTTTCTGTCTTAAAGAAGCAGTAATGGAAATGGAAGCCATTATTGTTCATGTAGCAACCATTACCTACTTAAAGAGCTTTGGTACTTCCCAGCATGGACAGGGTTGCTGAAAAGAGAAGCCAGGAAGTTCACAGCTATTAGAGCTGGGACCAGAAAATGTGGTGGAGTTGGAACTTCCATGCTGTGCAAATTAGTGCTGAAATTACATTGGCCTCTTATAGCTACTGTTAATCCAGTGTTCTTTGCTGTTTTTGTATCAGATGAAATTAATGGTAATTCAGCAAACCAGCAATAATAGTCCTGTATTTTTTGTGCACTACAGCTGAGCTTCATTAAAAGCTTTAATCTAAAGCTCCACCATGGGAAGTCTCACAGAGCTAAAATGGGAGGTCTCCTAAGAGCTTTTCATTTCAAACTCAGGTCATATCTCATAAGCCTTCTCTAGTNGTGTTTTGGGGTTTTTTGTTTGTGTCTTCTTTCCATCAAATGATACCTTAAAAAAACTTTGCAATTGCTTTTGAAAAAATAAGGCTTAGTTCACAAAGCTCAGTTTTAATGTGCTGTGAAGAGTGACAGAAAGAATAACCTTAGAAGGGGAAGACAGGGGCTGACCAAAGTAGGGGCTGAATGTCATTTCGCATTCATTGCTGTAGAGATGAATGCAGTTTGTAGGAGTAGCTGGAAAGGTCACTAGCTGATAAAGCTATTTAATTTCATTCTATGTTTCTGAGTTCTTAGGGATGGGGAAACAGAAAGTCCCTTTATCAGCATGGGAATGCTCGTGAATTTATGGGTTGATCAGACCTTCATTTTGAGGACAATTTCCTGTAAAATGTAAAAGTTGGTAGGCTAATAGGCAATCTCACAATTCTGTAGGTCTGACACAGTGGGAATACTTAAATAAGTAGTTGATTTGCATTTTGATTAGACACTTTGGTTACAACTTGCTTAATTTTTCCGGAGGGTCTGGTGTTGTACAAATAAGAGGTCACCAAACCTTCACACCCACCACCCCCTCCCACGTCTCTGTTTCATGTAGAGAAGACATAATAGAGAATCCAAGAAGATTCTGTGTTACCTTGCAGCTGAAGCAGCATCCCAGGTTTCAGTTGCACAGAATTTCTTACCTTGTACTCATTTTGCATGCACATATTATTGATCTGCTCATTAGCATGTTCTTAAATCCTTTTTTATGTGTCTATTCATTCCAGGGCCTGAAATCTCAAGGCAAGGCTTTGCAGCAGGAATGAACTTAATTCAAGCATTTTGTTCACAGTAGATCAATTACAATATTCATTCTCTATAAAAGTTTGCATTCAAAGAACATTAAAGTTATAAATTAAATGAACAAGCTCATAATCAGACTTCCCATAACATGTTTAGCTGGGATGCAGCTCTACAGTGTAACCAAGAATGCCACTGGTGTATTAAGAGCAGGGTAAAAAACACAACACTCTGAAAATGGTTCAAGGGATAACAGTAGAAACAGTACAGGAATTTATCTAAAGGGAAAAATGAAGTGGAAAATGCATGACTGTGTGTCACTACCCACAAGAAAGTGTCCTAGCTGATAGGATTTGGAGCTGTGGTTTGAGTATGCGCACTTTTATTCCTGATACAGCTCTGCTGGGTGAGCTACCAGCTTGCTGTGCCTCCATTTCCCTGTCCATTGAATAAGGTTATGGTATTTTTCCAAGAACATTGTAAATCTCTAGCAGATAGTTATTTCTCACACATCAAAACTCACTTTTCCACCAAATCCCAAGGAATCTTCCCAAAGGATAGGAAGAAAAGAACAAAAAAGAAAAAATAACTTTAGTAGAATTTCTAAGCAGACAATATATTCCTTTTTTTGTAGACAGATTAGGGCTTTTTGTTTTTGGATTTCTTTTGGGTTTGTGCCAACTCTGCTGTTTTGTACTATTAAGTGAATGCAAAGTTCTTGTGTATTTTAATATCTTTCTTGAAGCCAGAAGAAATCAGAGCTTACATTTTGCATAAAATGATCATTTCTTTATAAAATCAGTTACAAAAATACAATTTCTTTGAGAAAGTCAGAACAACATCCAGTTGGATGTTGAGCCAAACATACATGCAAATGGCGTGTGTGTATTTTTATAAGGAGGACATTGTCTCGGCCTTCACTTCATGTGGTTAATTCACAACATTGTATGTACTAGATGTTATAAAGTAAATTTGAAATTCATGCCTGATCAGGTATGATGTAGAATTAAGAAGCAAACACTAGATTTTTTTTCTGTCAATCAAAGCTCAAGCAGATAGAAATAGAGGCTTTCTCCAAGACTGCAGATTTCTTCCTTAGTACCTCTGAAGCAAAGCATGCACCAGCAGAAGCAAAAAAGGCAGAAAATCAATGGTCCCTCTGTGTCCCCACGGAGCTAAATTTTAAACTTGAATAAATTGCATCTATCAAAGTACAGGCAACAGCTTTGCATATGCTCTTTTATTTCAATGTAGCTTATGGATGTGAGTCTCAGTGTTTATCACCCATTTTACTGTGCCATCCCATTTTCTATGTGAGTGGTTTCATAATGCCTGCATGTGAGCACACAGTTTGAAGTATCTGCCTAAGCTAAATAGCCTTACTAAAAGCGAAAGGAAATTGGATTGATTTGGGATTGTCTCCATTCTCTCTCTTGTGTGCTCTTCATTACAATTTGCTTCCTGTTTTCATCTCTTGTAGGAAATGTTTTAACCAATGTAATCAAAATCTATGACCACATAGTCTAAGATTGCTCATAACCATTACAAGTGCCTAGAATTAATTTTTTAATAGATTTTTCAGGATTTCCAGGAGTTAATGCATGCATATGTACAATGTAATTGCTATATATGGAACTATATGCAAAGCTTCTTATTTTCTCTAATAAGAAATTTTCTATATGGAAAGTAGAAAATACTGCTGGTTTAAACTGTTTTATACATTGCCTTCAAGCAAATGCAAGCTCTAAGATTTCTTGAAATCCTTGAATACTGAGATGTAAATTGAAATAAGTTTCTTAATTAGTGAACAATTTGTATTCATTACAACTTGAACTTAGGTCCCTCATATTGAATACCTTCTGCATCTGTTGGTCATGAGTGAAAGTGAGCTAGTTGGGTACATCACGATTGGAGGCAGCCTGGGCTGCAATGGTCATGCACTGGTGAAGCTCATAGTCTTGAGGGATATGGATCAGGTAAGGAATAAAGTTAAGCCCCTGAACTCTAAGAAGTTTAGGAACTCTAGGTGGAAGACTTCCAGCTCTTCAGGGAGATAGTGGGATTCCCTTGGCAGCTGTCCTCAGGGATAAGGGACTGGAACAGAACTGGCAGATCTTAAAGGAAAGTCTTCCACAGGGCACAAGAGCTAGCAATCCCCAGGAGCAAGAAATCCGGCAAGGAAGACAAGAACCCAGCATGGCTGAATAGAGATCTGCTGGTCAAACTAAAGGGAGAGAAGCAAAGGCATAGACAGTTGAAGCTAGGACAGGTGATGAAGGTGGAGATGGAGTTTGGTTGTGTAGGGAAGGGGTGAGAAAGGCTAAGGTGAAGCTGGAACTGAGCCTGGAAAGGGACACAAAGAATAACAGGAAGGGCTTCTACAAGTGTGTTAACCAGAAAAGGAAGGTGAAAGAAGGTGTACACCCTCTGATAAACAACGCTGGAAAACTGGTAACAATGGATGAGGAGAAGGTTGGGGTACTCAACACCTTTTTTTCCTCAGTCTTCAATGGCAGCATCTCTTCCCACAGCGCTCGAGTGGATGGACAGCAGGATGGGGAGCGAGGAAACAAAGTCCCTTGTACTGCATGTAAAGATGAGGTTCATGACCAACAGAGGAGTCTGAATGTCTGCGGAACCTGATGGGATGTATCCCAGACTCCTGTGGGAACTGGCTAATGCAGTTTCCAAGCCGCTCTCCATGATATTTAAAAATTCATGGCAGTCAGGTGAAGTCCCGTGTCACCGGAAAAGGGGAAACATTGTACCCATCTTTAAAAAGGGTAAAAAGGATGACTGTGGGAACTACTGACCTGCCAGCCTCAACTTCTGTGCCTGGGAAGATCCTGGAACAGATCCTCCTAGAAGCCATGCTAAGGCATGTGGAGACCAGAGAGCTGATTTGGGACAGCCAGCACAGCTTTACCAAGGGCAGGTCCCGCCTGTCCAACCTAGTGGACTTCTATGATGGAGTGAATACATAAGTGGACAAGGGAAGGGTTCAGGTGTCATTAATCTGGGCTTCTGTAAAGCCCTTGACCCTGCCACAACATCCTTCTCACTAAATTGGAGACAAAGTGATTTGATGAGTGGACTGTTACATGGATAAGAAAGTGGTTGGATGGTCACATCCAGAGGGTAGTGGTCAATGGCTCAGAGTCCCAATGGACATCACTGAAAAGTGGTGTCCCTGTAGGATCCATATTGAGACCAGTGTTATTTAACATCATCTTTAATGATATAGACAAAGGGACAAAGTGCATCCTCAGCAAGTGCACCAAGCTGAGTGGTGCAGTTGACACACTTGAAGGAGAGGATGCCATCCAGAGGAACCTGGACAAGCTCGAGAAGTGGGCCCATTGGAATTTCACAAGACCAAGTGCAAGCCGCTGCCTCTGGGTCAGGGCAACCTCCGCTATCTGTACAGGCTAGGGGATGAATAGATCGAGAGCAGACCTGCTGAGAAGGACCTGGGTGTGCTGGTGGAGGAGTGAGGTGATTCTGCCCCTCTACTCTGGTCTGGTGAGACCCCACCTCCAGTGTTGCATCCAACCTTGGGGTCCCCAGCACAGGAAGGACATCAACCTCTTGGAGAGCATCCAGAAGAGGACCACAGAGTGGATTAGAGGGATGGAGCACCTCTCTTGTCAGGAAAAGCTGACAGAATTGGGTTTGTTTGGCCAGGAAAAGAGAAGCCTTATGGGCGACCTAATTGCAGCCTTTCAGTACCTGAAGGAAACCTACAAGAAAGATACAGAGGGACTTTTTACAAGAGCACGTGGTGACAGAACAAGGGGCAATGGCTCCAAACTGACAGAGAGTAGGTTTAGATTAGATATTAGGAAAATATTCTTTACTGTGAGGGTGATGAGGCACCAGAAGATGTTGCCCAGAGAAGTTATGGAAGTGTTGAAGTCTAGGCTCAGTGGGGCTCTGAGCAAACTGGTCTAGTGAAAGGTCTCCCTGCCCATCACAGGGGGGCTGGGACTGAATGATTTTAAGGTCCCTTCCAGCCCAAACAATTGCCTGATTCTATGACTCTATACATTCTTCAAAATGTAAGTATGAGACACAAAGAGGTGTATTTGGAAATCGGTTAAAATGCATGTAACAACTGGTTTGTTGTATCAATACTGTATTGATGCAGTTGAACAGATGCAAGAAGTGTAAAAATTGAATTGAGCAAGACATGATAGGAGCTCTTCATACTGATATTTTCTCTTAAATTATTTGTGGTATCATGGAAGGTTAAATGCTGATGTATTTTTATATATACTACTACTTTAAAACTTCATAGACAATGACAACTTCTATTATAAGGAACATTTAGTAACAATTTTATTTCAGCAAGTTTAAACACCATTAAAGACATCATATGCAGCACTACAAGGAGGAAAGAAATACATACTCATTGCTCTTTCTTATTTTTTCTGAGGTACAGTGGAAACTGCTCATTCAGCAGCGCTATAGCACAGTTGACTAAATGAACAAAAAGCCATCACCAAAGCTGTCATTTCAATTTCTTACTCATTTTCTGTCTTTCTCTTTTTCACAGTTTCTGTTGAAAAGGCTGATACGCCATCTCCTAGACAACGGCAACCTGTGAGTAAAAATTCTCAATGTCAAAAATGTCTAGGGAAATGGAAAAAGATGATGACTAGTGAGAAAACATCAGGCATTCCTTATCAGGACCTATGGATACTGGCTTTAACAGCTACGTTAAGAAAATGATGACACATGCTGTAGCACTACTTTTGCCATTTCTCCTGGGGCTGGAATGGTAAGATCTAGTATCTGTGAAGGATTTTAAGCTCATCTTGTATGACTGCATGAGTAACCATTCAAATAAAAAATGTGCTGTTCTCAAAGAAAATTCAGAAACCCCTTTTCAAAACAATCACAGATTTTTGTTTCTCAAGTCTGGCAATTTGTGTAGAAAAACCTTCCCTGTCACTACAGTTTATTATACAAAATAAGAGGTGGCAGAAAAGGTAATTGTTTAAAACTGGTATATTTAGTTTGCTGCATGCCAGGAGAGACCTGGCAAAACCCCACTTGTTCTGAATAACCAATTTCTTTAAAGAAATAGCTCCGTCTTCATGCTTCCCTTTGGACAAAATCAAATTTTACACCACCTGGTGGACAGCATTTAATATCAAGAGCCATGAAATATTAGGATTAGGGCAGTATCTAGTAGTGAAGTCCCACCGTCCATTACTCCAAGACATCACTGGTGATGGAATTCATGAAATTTGAGAAGATTTCAAGAATTCTGAATTCAAGCTGCATCCAGAATTGTAACTTTCAGACTTGAAGATGATACCAAAATGGGCCAGATAGAAATTCTCTTGCACAGTTTTGAGTATTAAAAGCAGGCATTCTTTACTGCAGTGAACTGGTCATTCAGAGGATCATTTCTCTAATCAAGTGTGCCAAGCGTTGGGTGAACAGAGTTTTCATCATACACATTAATTACACATTCATTAGCTCTCCCCATGCCCTTGATGTATATGTATTACTTTATTTTACAGAGTCCCACCCCTTATTGGAAGTCCCAGTATGGTTCTTTGGGGACCTTCTTCAGTAGTCTTGAAAGTCCAGTGTCCTTTCTAGGTAGCTGTTCCTCAACCCCCGCTTTTGAGTAAGGATGATATAATTGTTTTGCATAACTTCTACTTGGTCAGCCTCACAGAGCTGAGCTGGCATCCTGCTTGTCTTGCATAACTTCTGTTTGCTTAAGTTACATTCTTTATCTACTTCAAGGCTATGTTGTTGTGTTCTATTGTTCTTAGGGCAAAATGCTGTTTTGTTCTACTGTCCTTTTCAAAGCATTAAGATCTAATTGCAAGATTGTGGGCAGTGGCTGAACAAATGAAATACGTGAGATAGAGTTGGACATAATGAAATATAACAGCCTTACTCTTTACTTGGATGTCTTACTATCTACAGGTTTTCTAGTTTTGGTTGGGATAGAGTTCTGTTCTTAGTAGGTGGTCGTACAGTGCTGTATTTTGGACGTAGTATTTGAATAATGTTGATAACACACTGATGTTTTAGTTGTTGCTTGGTAGTCCTTACCCTAAGTCAAGGACTTTTCAGTTTCTTGTGTTCTGCCAGTGAGGAGCTGCACAAGGAGCTGCAAGGAGTATGGCCAGGACAGCTGACCCAAACTGACCAAAAGGATATTCCATACCATAGAATATCATGTTCAATCTGTAAATTTGGGTTGGTTTTTGTTTAGTTTTTGTTTCAATTATTAAATTGTTCTAATCTTAACACAGGACTTTTATCTTTTCTCCTCTATTCTCCTCCCCTTCAACATGGGGAGGAAGTGAGGATTGTGTGATCAGCTGTGTGGTACTTAGTTGTTGGCTGGGGTTAAACCACAACCTCAGGTCTGACAGAGGCAGAGGGGAATTTGATAGAAGACAATGCAGCAGCCCCGTCTTTATTTCTGAACAACTCTGTCTTTTCATAACAGATAGTATAAAACAACACTATGGGGTTGGGTGTAGGATGATGCACAATCCGACTAATCATGATCTGCCTGATAACAAGCACTGCCATCCCTGTTGCTTCAAGTGACTTGCTGTACAGGTTTCCTAGGAGTTCTGAAAGTTGCTTTATTTGAAAGATTTCATATTTGTTATGTACAACTCTTATATTTCCTAAAGTTCTTTTCTTCTGCCTTTGAATATGTAAAAGTCCTGTTATCTTTACCAATGTTAGTAAGGAGAGCAAAATTTGACTGAGAGCTCCTTAGTTATAACACTCCATATTCATGCAAATATTTATTCAGTTTCCGTACATGCAGAACTTCGAACATCTGCTGAGGCCATTGAAATTCTTTTCTTCCATGAATTATTTCTCTAAGGAGCTGCAAGCCAAATGTGCTTATTCAGATATGATTAAAACTTGCTAGCAATGCAACTTTAGCTTTTGGCATGTTAAAGGAAACTAACTTGTTTATTATGTATTATAACATGTATTTTTAAACCCAATTTTTTTACATTAACAAAAGAATAGTAATGCCTTCAAATTATTTGTAGGATAAAAATCATGTTAGTGAGTGTGATGGGAAATACAGGGACAGGGAGAGAAGGAATAGCTTTTCTTGATTTTTGTATGACTTGTCCATGTCTCCGATGCAACATCTGATTCCCTTAGAGACTCAGTTTCACTAAAATTTTGATATATCCAGTCACAGTGTTTTTAACAACTACTGAATATCATAATAAACTGAGAATTGTAGATAGAAACTGTGTAGGTTATGAAGAAAAGTAATGTCTTGTAACTTAGAAAGAACTCAACCTGTCAAAGGAATTTTGAAACAACAGATATATTCTGAGAGTAAATACTTAATATCAGTGTAGTACTATCCCAGGCAGGAGCTCATTTGGGGATGCTTTCTTGCAGTCCGTGTGAAATTCTGCCCTCCCTCCCCAGCAGAACAAATTTCTCCTTACAGAATTGGCTGCAACCAAACTCTTCTTAGACCTACCACACAGAGCACAGCTTTCATGATAAAGTTACACTGTGCTGGGCAGCTTCTTTCTTTGTCCAGGGTAGGAAAGAGGCAGAGCTGTAGCTTCTAAGAGGAGACAGCATGCTTCACATCCACTCTCAAGCTACAAAGGTTTCACTATTATATATGATTAAAGAGGTCTGTCTTTTCAAATAACACTGGGTATGATGATTTATGAAATAACTTTAAAACTGTGGTTGAAGAGATTAATTACATGTTTAATTAGGTTTATACTGATGTTTTCACAATGAGTAGTTAGTATACTGAGGTTATTCACATACCTTCTTGCATACATATTCTTATGCTAGCTTAATGTTTGAGAGATGTTGTCTGTACTTGTGGTTTTTACTGAACATGTAAGTTCATGCAAGCCTAAAAATAGTTTCTGTAGGCCAATACTTCATTTGCATGCTTAGAATTTGAGGAAATTGTGGCTTTCAAAGTGAAGACACTCAACAGAAGAACTAAAAATTTATTCAAGTGACATGATCTAAAATTATGCTTCTGAAAATCATGCTCCAAGGTTTTGGATGAAAGAACCAGTTGGAAATATGGGCATCCAAAGATACGTATTTGCATTGTGATCAACCTAATTTTTGAAGGCCCAGTGCTTATCTCCAGTGCATGTAATAAAAGCTGTAAGTAAACTATACTGAGATTCCTATATGAAAGGATTTTTTTTTAAGAACTGAACCACAGAACACCGATTTTTTTATTCCCATTTGTTTAGGCAGATTTGAATCAGTTCCCAAATGCAAAAGAGAAGATGTAAGTCAAGCCTTTTAATATTTGCCTGTTGCTAACCTGGAATTCAACATATGTGACAGTTCTACTATTGAGAAAACATCCATTTTGGTCCTCTCCTTGCCAGTACATTTTTTCTGAGCCTTCAATTCCCTGGAAACATACCCTGCACATCAGCTATGGGAAAAAAGATTGAATAAGAGAAATAATATTAATTTTCCCTGCCTCCTAATTTACATGAGAGAATGCAGTCTTCATGTTTTCCTTGGTACACTGTCACAGCAATTTTTCGAGGCACCTGCTCAGTTAAATGATTCTGTCTTCATGCATTCAATTACATTCATTCTTTTTCTACTCATAAAGAACCTAAAATAAATGGCAGGTGGTAGATGTAGACTCAAATTAGGTGAATCTCTTCAATATGTAGATTTTAAGATGTTTTGGTTTTGTCCTTCATTTACAGAGAAAAGGTGCAAGAATAAATATAGCTAATGTTGGCTACAGGAATGTGGAGTAATCATGAGTAGATTAATACACATTGAAGACATGCCTGGAGGCTGAGTTTTAACGTGAACAGTCGATTTAAGCCTTTTTCCTTGTTTTCATGTGTGTACAATTTTAAGAATAAAATTACACATCTGACTGAAGTATCTGTAGAATTATAAAAGTACCCAAATAAAAAAGCTGAGTCTATACAAATATGTACAAAACAGCTTCCACAGCAACATTCTCCTCAGGAGAAGAAACTACCATATTAGCATAAACATAAGGAAAACCATGAAATTGAAGGTTCATATGAATTTTAGAGAACACTAGATAATTTCAGTAAATAATATTATTCCCTGACTTTGAAATTTCTTTAGAATTTCACTGGCTTCTTTTCTGGATGTTTACAAAAGTATAGATATTACTGTTGTTATTTTTTTTTTACAGAAAGACTATTGATAGAAAGTGAAGTGCTTAAATGTAATTAAATTTAAATGCTTGTCAATCTTAGTTAAGTTTCTATCAGTTCATTCAGTGACATTACATACAGCCATATGATTACAGAGTTTTCCCCAGCTTCATCATACAGCAACTGTGGAGGGGTTGTCATCCACCACTTAAGGATTTCCTTGAAGATTTGCTTTATCCTGGACAACATTAGTTAATCTCAATGTAGGTGGTAAAGCTCCCTATAGGCAGAAAAGGTGCAACCTTTTCTAACAAAAACGATAAGGCACAACTGATTAGTTAAAATAGAGACATGACAGGCAACAGAAGTTATTAATAAAAGAGCAAAAATCTTATTAATATTTTTCAGAAAAAAACTTATTTGAAGTTTATAATTCCAGACCTATCAGTTAATTTGGGCTGTTTTCAAGAGGTATAGTGCAGTGGGTTGATCTTGGCTGGCTGCCAGATATCTACACAATTTCTCTCTCACTCCCCCTCCACAAGAGGACCGGGAGAAAATAAGACAAACAAAAGCTTGCCAGTCAAGATAAGGACAAGGAAATCAAGTATCAAATACCATCATGGGCAAACCAGACTCAACTTGGGGAAAATTAAATTATTGCCTATTAAAACAGAGTTGAATTAAAAGACTCATAGAATCATTGAAAGTTTTGGGCTGGAAGGGATCTTCAAAAATCACCCTGTCCAATTCCCCTGCCATAGGACAGCCTTCATTAGACCAGGTTGCTCAAAGTCCCATTCAACCCAACCTTGAAAACTTCTAGGTATGGGACATCCACAACTTCTCTGGGCAACCTGTGCCAGAGACCCACCACCATCATCATAAAAAAAATTTCCTTATATCCAATCTTAATCTACTCTCTTGCAGTTTAAAATAATTTTTCCTCTTCTTGTCACTATAGACCCTGGTGAAAAGCCTCTTGCTGACTTTCCTGCAATACCCCTTTAGGGCCCCTTATAAGAAAGGCTGCAATGAGGTCTTCCAAAAACTCTCATCTCCAAGCTGAACAACCCCAACTCTTTCAGATTTTCTTCACAGAAGAGGTGTTCCAACTCTCTAATTATTTTTGTGGCCCATCTCTGGTCCTGCTCTAATAGGTCTGTGTCTTTCATGTGCTAAGGATGCCAGAGCTGGATGCAGTACTCCAAGGAGGGTCTCATCAGAGAAGAATAGAGAGGGAGAACCACCTTCCTGAACCCACTGGGCAAGCTTCTTTCCATGCAACCCAGGCGACCACTGACTTCCTGGGTTGCAAGTGCAGATTGCTAGCACATGTCCAGTTTTACCTGCACCAGTATTTTGAAGTTTCCTTCTGCAGGGCTGTTCTCAATCCATTCATTCCCCTGTCTGTATTGATACTGAGTTTTTGCTTGACCCACATGCAGTGCATTACACTTGTTAAATTTCATGGTGTTCAGATGGGCTCATCCCACCGGATGAAACCTATCCCCTTAAGGAAATCAGCTTCAACACTTAGCTTAGTTGCTCTCTGCCACTCCTGCCTACTCACACTTTTCACCTGCTTGCTCCACTGTGATAGACTACAGTCCATCAGGACAAACATAGCCCAGTGTGGACTCTTCCTGGGGTGCAGGTCTGTTAATGACTATCTGAACAAGTGAATCATTTAGGTCTGGAGGAGAGACTACTTACCCTAGAAATGCTAACCCCTTGAGCTAAAATCAACAATCCCTTTTTCCTCGCTCAAACACTTATAAGTGCAACATCTCGTCTAGTATGCGGAAGCAGAAGTCTGTACTTTAACACTCGGTGGAGGAAAGAGGTGTATGTGTACTACCTAAAACAAGCGCCTTCTTTGGGGAGCAAGTATCTTCCAGCACTTTACAGAGTGAGTTTTGTATCTCCAAGAAGTTATTTAGAGTGCTGGAAAGAGTCAACAGCTAGTTTTGCAACTGTGGTGCCTGAAACCATATTCTGTAGACATCTGCTTCTCTCTTCTGAGTATGCTGTGATCCTACATTTCTAGTTTTAGGCCTTGATTTAAATGCCTAAAGACAGTAGTGAGAAATCATCTCCTCCTCTTGGAATGGTGAAGACAGAAATTTTATATTATGTACAAATAACTTAATGATTCTTTTATTTTTTCTCACAATATATACTGATACATGTTCAACAAAATTTCTTAATTTGAGAGTTTGAAAGGTGCTTGAATTTTTTTCCCTTCAATTTATTATCCCAGGAGAAATTGCTTTCTCTTAAAAATAAGTATTACATTTTACGTGTAATTCTGAGAAATAAAAATCATACTGTGGTAGTGAGAATAAAATTAGAAATAAATTAGAATAAATTAGAAAAGGCATCTTAATACATAATAACATTATTCAAATAATGCATACAATGAATATAACAGGATGTTGACTGCAATTAACTATCACAACAAGTTGTGGGATTTAGATGCTTCAGAAAAAGCACAATATTTCAGAGCTAATGTAAACATGTCACTAGATGCTATCAGCCTACTACTGCTTTTATTTTCAATTTTAATACACAAAATAATTGAAATAATTCAAAAGCATGAATGAAAGTACAAAGCATATATATATAGAATCACAGAATCATAGAATGCTTTGGGTTGGAAGGGACCTTGAAGATCATCTAGTTCCAACACCCCTGCCATAGGCAAGGACTCTAATTGAGAAGAGTCTAAAAATGTGGTTTGTCCCTAATGGTCAAACTGGGTTTTTTTGTTGATACGGGTGAAGCTACCTGAATAAAAGAGGAAATGTGTACTGAGAAACTGCCAGTGCATGTTTCTGTGGCAAGTTTGACTGACTATTTCCATATATTTACTTGAATTTTGACTCTGAGGTAAGTAAACACAGCCAAATTGTCATTGATTCTGCCTCCTTATATCCAGAATAGCTAAAGACATTTGATTTCATGTAAGATTTTTACTCCTCAGAATCAATATTTACTCACATGCACAAGTCAGTCTTTACAGCACAAATGAGGGCTTTGGAACTGAGCAATCTGCAGAATATTGTTCACAGAAAATGACAAGGTAACACATCTTTTATGGTTTTATTTTGTACATATTTATGTCAATGAAAGTATATTATAGAGGCATTCACAGAAAATGTGTCCGGATCAAAGCATGTTACTTTACAGATATTTTGAAAGCATTTACAGGAAAAAACAAAACACAATCGTTATTTCTAACTCCAATGAAGTTCAGTGTATCTTAGCAAGTGTGCCTTACTAGGTAAGAAGGATAAAATTCTAAAATTGTCATTCTGACATGCCATTTATAAAGTTTTTAAAACAGAGATTACCTTCATCATTTTGTAACATATTTAGGTGTGAATAGCAGACCCAAGATATTCCTACCATGTGCATCTCTTCCATCAAACACTTCTTCCCTTAAAGACACGAAATTGGACACTACAGTCTGAAATAGAAAATAAATTGAAAGCTAAAGACATTGAACAGAACCAAAAAGGAAAGGAAAGAGCTACTGGCAATTTTGTCCTACATAAACTCTTAGCCATCATCAAGATGAAATATGTGTAAAACTTTGTTCATCAGCAAACTGGTGATGTCAAGTGCACAGCACAATTTTTGTGATTACAAGTCACTTTGTGTTTCCATGGTCAGCTAGAAAAGAGAAAAATGACTGTTTTGTGCAATTTTGATTTCTTTGACTTAACACAAGATGTGATGTTCTTTATATAAGGAGTTACCTTCTTGTGCTTTAGCCCTTAGAAAAATCATGAAAAAAACACAGTAACTGTAGTAACTGCTCTGAACATGACACCTGTACATTTCTCTGCGTGATTCTGGTGTTACTAATTCTTTTCTTGCTTGTCCACTTCTGGTGATTTTAGTGCCAGGCTCAAAATACCTGTTTCTGTAAAACTCTGTTACTTTGTAAATTGTCTAGCCCACACATAAGAAGCAAATTTGTCATCTGGAGAACTACGAAGTTTCAAGTCCCACAGTTCCAAAGGAGAACTTAATAAAAATTTTGTCTCCTCTCCCTACTTTTGTATGAAAACTATGTAATGAAAGTGCTCAATAGCATGTGAAGTAAAACATGCAGTTTTAAAAACAAATGGGATTTTGTTTGCAATGTGTTTCACAATCAGCAGATATAGTATATATATCCTGAGATATTTGAAGGAAACAATGAAAATCGCTTTGAAAAAACTCAGGGTGTCTTATTATAGGGTATATTTTATGGTAAAATCTGTGATAAGAACAAACTCTTCAACACATGTGATCCATTTCTTACGGTAATGCTTGTGGCAAAGAAAGAAAAGGAGGCGACAGATTCCTTGTTTGCTATCACTCCAACTAGCATCCAGCAGCAAAGTAGCCCAGCGTGATTCTCCTCAAATAACATGAAGACAGACATAATTTCCCTACTTATTTTCTATTTAGAACCACAGACAAAAGAAGCCTTCCAGTGTAAAGCTTCATTAAAAAAACAAAACAAAACAAAACAAAACAAAACCAAGACCAAAACAAAGAGCAACTGGTTGCAATTGTTGTCAAAAACCCCAATTTGTTATTTCAAGTAAGAACAACAAATAGGGCTTTCCAACCCTTAGGTACTACAGGGATTCTTCTCCCTATGACAGCTGACAGATATTTCTATGAAATGTTGAGTGCTTTTTTAAAATCTATGTATAGAATTCTATTGAGCCTTATAGAAAAGGAATATTTTTATTGTTATTCACTATAGAAATTATGTTTGCCCTCTTATTTCTTTCAAGTATACAACAAAGACTTTGAAAAGTAAAATGGCGTTCTCCACTGAAGGATCAGTTTTGCAAAATTTGCATCAAATATATTGGCATCATATGCGAGAGAAAGTTGACAGCACGTGTTTTGCCAAAACAACATCACTGCACCAAACCACTTCCTGATGACTATTAATCCATTACAGGAGTTCTGATTCCTATTCCTTCTTCTGTAATCACTGGTGCTTTTTAAATTACATGAGTGTGTCTTTCTGGAGAATGAATGCATAAATTAATATTTCACATTTGCATTTAGCTCCTGAAACTAAGATTTGTGAATGCTTGCCCCATTGGAATTCTTGTGGTGTCAGTTGTGACATTTTGGTTCTGTTTTTCTCAGCACACTTCTATGTTAATGATGTAGCACTGTCTCATGTGGGAGAGAGCTGCCATGGTATCAGTCATGATAAGTAAAGAGCACAGTTAGTTTAGCCTCCCAGTTCCTGGGTGTTGTATTTTCTCACAGAAGGAGGTAAAGGATGGGTAACCTTTCTAAAAGCTAACAGTGGCTGCCTTTCAACTGCCAATTTTTATTCCTGACTGACAGGCCTTGAATGCAACTCAAATATAGCAAGAGTCAAAAAAAGCGCTTTAAATAACATTTTAAAAAGAACTACGCTAGTAATTAAAAATATGGTCTGCAAAAGACTTTTTTCTTTTCCTTCATGGCAACTGAAACAAGATCCCAAAGAAACTGCAATGTCAGCCCAAACCCTGAAAAACCTTCACTAGAAGCTTTGCAAAAGGAATTTGAGTTGAGATTGGCTGCATGCTGAATGAGGAGAAACAAAAAAAACCTAACCAAACAAAAACCAAACCAAGAAATAAAAAAAACCTCAGAAAGTTAAAATACTATATATTTATCCTTTTAAATGGATATCTGGCCTCTGACTGAAAAGACTCCCCAGGATCTTGGTGTTTTTATTTGTTTGCCCTTTTTATTCCCCCGATCTGATTTGTTCATTGCTGGATTTTAGTGTATATTCTGCTCAGGAGAGAAATTGGCACATTTATGAAGTATTTGAATAGATATTGCCATACAGATGTCAAAGACTAGAATATCAAAAGTATTCTTCTTCACACAACAAACACGTCACTGAGTTTGTTTTTCTCTATAAAGATGAGGCTTACTGTGCAAATCCTTGACAAACTGCTTTAATCTTTGCCTGTGATGGTTAGTTGTGGTCATTTGGGGGCTACAGTACAGCCCTTGTGTCTCCAGCATCTCTAATGCTTGCCGTTCAAACTAGTTTTTAAATGCTTGATTCCACTCTGGAATTGTCACTGCTGAGGTGGGTGCCTTAAGCTATTTTTCCAGGGTTTTGAGAAAGTCTGGTGCTAGAGAATAGACTTCACCAACTGGCAGCACAGAAAACATGTTAATAATTTAACACAAAAAATATTCTGGCTTTGTAAAACTCCTGTTTGCAATTGCTAAACTTCAAAATTCTTGCTTTGTAGTAGAAAGTGCTTTTTTTTAAGTCTCATCCTTAAGGTAGCTGAAATGGAAAACAATGCTTACTAAAGAAGAATATTATGATTTACTGAGAAAAAACAATTTAATTTGCTTTGTGTATGTAAGAAAGGATTTCTGCAACATGAGCATTTTGGACATTCTGACTTTATTTATTCCCTAGTTTGTGAAAAAGCATTTTTTGTAAATGTTTAAATTTTCTGCAGGTTATGGGAACTATTTTATTCGTGAATCTAATATCATCACAGAAGAAGCATGGTCAAGAAAAGCTCTACTAGGTCTTCCTAGTAGAAGAGACAAAGTTTTGGATACAAAGTATCAAAACTGATAAAGAAGAATGTGGTAGTGGTTATTTGTCCTACATGCCCTCTTTGTTTTCATTAGATGGTCATGCTATTTCAGTGTACTGCTTTGTTGCAGTCTGGTATTTCAGTTCTCTACGCATTTTTTTTCTTTCCAATGCACTGATGGCACAGTGCACATGGTCGGTTCCATGAGCATAGCCACAAAAGTAAAATACAGTTAGGTCACGCATAAAAAGAGATGATCTTCTTTCCTGTCTGCTCCATATCAACAGCTCTAGTGGTACCACAGTAACGAATGCTTGCCTGGGGAGAGCAGAAGCCATCCCATCAGACAGCAGCACAAACAGGGCTGCTCCATGAGGGGACCAAGCAAGTCACCCTAGTGCAGGTTGGGGGCTCATTGAGAGGGCTCCCGCCAGCTCTGAGCTGAGCCAAAGTGGAGGTAGTAACTGGATCTGTCGGCAGCCCAGGGATCATTCATCCAGAATGAAGTAACAAGTCACATTTAGGGTCAATCCGGGAAGTCCAACAAGGAACAGCAAAAGCCAGAGCTAGAGAAAGTCTGCCTGTAACATAGGTCCAAAATGACAGAGATAAGGCTACATAGAGTGCAGATCTAGTCACTAAGTCTAGGAGTGTCCTGGGTAACCCCAAATGTTACTGTATTCCACATCTATCTGTGCCCAAAATTGTTACTGCCTCTTTAAGCCCCAGCTGTGTGGCTGAGGGGGCATGCCCAGGCTTTTTAGAAAGTCACGTCACCCAAGCAGAGCTCTCTTGGCTCTGGCTCTTTGCTTTTGGTTCGTGCAGGGAGAATGGATGGAGGCAGTGCAGGCAGAGGCTCCCCTCTGGTTTGGAGGGAGTTGCTTCAAAAGGGTTTACAGGTGGGAACAGTAGCAACCCAAGAAGCTGCATTTCTCAATCAGAGACTATTTCAGAGGGAATTTTGCAACACCCCTTGGCAGTACGAAGCCAGAGCTGGTTGGGGTCAGACCATGGTGCGTCGGTGCTCAAGAGTCCATTTCTCTTCCTCCCCTCCACTGAGGTAAGACCCAAGACAGCAGCACTGACACCAGTGGCTTGGAGACTGCAGTGCTGACACAGTGGATCCAGCCACCAGAGTGTGCCATCCGCCTCTGGTGATGGACCTGCTGCCGCCAGAGCGACAAGGACAGGGAGGAGGGCTGATAAGGACAGGGAGGAGGGCTGCCGCCATCTTTCCTCTGTGTCTCCCCACACATGGTGAGCTGCGGAGGCCGCCATCTTGGGGGAGGGATTCCTCCGCCATTTTGAGCTTCTCTTTGCTCCCGGCAGTCCGTGAGATTTCAGCAGTGTTGCAACTAGTGATTATTTACTGTTATTTTTTGCCTGTTGCTGTTTCGATTTTTTAGTAAACTGTTATTTTTTTCACTTACATCTAGTTTTATTTGTCTCTCCATATTGGTGGAAATGGATTGGTTAAAACTAAAGGGGAGGTAGCTAATTTTGGATGGTCTGCCTCTTAAACTGCCTTAAAACAAAGTATGGGGGAATGGGACTGAGCTTCAGGTGCCCAGAGTGTAGGTCAGGCAGGGTCTGGGTAAAATTTGCCCTACCATGGAAGGTCTCAGTCTGACTGATTGGAACAATTCTTCATTTACAATTCAAAGGTTGAAAGGGAATTGATCACTGTGTAACACAACAAGGGAAACTCTTAAATTAAGATGGAGAATTTAAGGGTATTGTACTCCACTCCTTTATACAATTAGAAATACCAAGTAGAGGCAGTGTCCAATACCAGGAATGGAGTTATGTAAACAGTAGATAAGGTGCCAGTAGACAGCATTTGGGAAGTTATAGAATACTTAGGGGGATGTGTTAAGCAGTGACATATGATGTGCATGGGGAATGGGAGGACTCTCACTGAAACAAATACATTCTTATATTGAAGCATGGAACGGGATTTAGTGTGGGAAGCAAGACTAGGGAAGAAGATGATGGGATGATGGTGTTTCTAGTCATGGTAATCAGAATCCTGTCTGTAGTGTATGTTTAAATAGAAAGGAAGTAAATAGCCAAAGGAGCAAAAGTGTTACTGGTTTTGCTGCTCCTGGGTTTAGGGTGGGTGAGCCGTTTTTTGGAGGGGAGAAAGTTCTTCTTTGGTTTATCCACACTAGCTTGTTTGAATTTGGTAAGTTTTGTACAGTAGGACAGAAGCCGACACAAACTTCTTAAATCCTTTAGCATATTTTGGTTTTGCATCTCTGAAACTCCTCTTAGTCCCTGCTTACCTGTCTTGTTTCAAGGTACCTGTCTCAAGGTTTGTTTGCACATGAACCTTGCTTTTCAGACACTGCAAATGGTCACAGAAATGTGACAGCTTGGGCTTTGAACTTCAAGCAAAATGTATCTTGGGCATTTAAATACATAATACATGCTTCTCTCTGCCAGAACAGATATATGTTTGTAAAGTCACAGCTGTTTCAAAATCTTCAAAGCATCTTTTGTTTTCATTTTCTCACAGACCTCCAAGTTTAAAAGTTCAATGTAAACTCAGAAAAATCATATACCCTGAATGTGCCATTCTAGTTCAAGATTATCTGTGTTTAATGCCATTAATTTTGGATATGCATGTTCTCAAAAATACATTTGGTTTGTTCCTATAATTATCTGAATATGTAGTGGCAGGCTGCTTGCGGATGGTGGGTGCTGCTACCTTCCAGAAGTGTCTCCGAAACAAAGCCGCTTGGCAGGGCAACACACACACACACAAAGGCACACACCAGATAGCTGCAAAACTGGTCGACGGTAAAGAGGCGAGAATGGTCTTCGAATGGGGTTCCATGGCAGAGGTTTATTCCAGCCACGCATGTGAAGGGGTCCAGGAACGAAGATGACAAAATATGAGAGGGTCTAGGTTTATATACTGATCATCAGGGACATATGACCTGAGGGCACGGGGGCAGTACACAGGCAGAGCCAGGATATGGGAGCCAGNTGGTGGGTGCTGCTACCTTCCAGAAGTGTCTCCGAAACAAAGCCGCTTGGCAGGGCAACACACACACACACAAAGGCACACACCAGATAGCTGCAAAACTGGTCGACGGTAAAGAGGCGAGAATGGTCTTCGAATGGGGTTCCATGGCAGAGGTTTATTCCAGCCACGCATGTGAAGGGGTCCAGGAACGAAGATGACAAAATATGAGAGGGTCTAGGTTTATATACTGATCATCAGGGACATATGACCTGAGGGCACGGGGGCAGTACACAGGCAGAGCCAGGATATGGGAGCCAGTGGGGAAACTCTGAGGGAGTGGCGAGGGAGCAAGGGACAATGGGGGAACAGGGAAGGGAGGACTTCTAGGGTAGGGATATACAAGGTAACAAGGGGANGAGGCGAGAATGGTCTTCGAATGGGGTTCCATGGCAGAGGTTTATTCCAGCCACGCATGTGAAGGGGTCCAGGAACGAAGATGACAAAATATGAGAGGGTCTAGGTTTATATACTGATCATCAGGGACATATGACCTGAGGGCACGGGGGCAGTACACAGGCAGAGCCAGGATATGGGAGCCAGTGGGGAAACTCTGAGGGAGTGGCGAGGGAGCAAGGGACAATGGGGGAACAGGGAAGGGAGGACTTCTAGGGTAGGGATATACAAGGTAACAAGGGGAAGGGAGGCCAACAGGCCAACCGGGGAGGCAGAATTGGGGGACATTAACATAATATAACTAAGGAATCCTGGGAGAGGCCTTCTCTGTCTCCTTAACCTGGGGAGGATCTTCAGCCCTAGGGACTGTCCCACCAATGAACTCTACTGGTCCCTAGTTCCGTAGGCCCACCACCCTCCACGTGAATAAAAATTACCTCCTAGGTTTTTCTTCCTACTGCTAAAAGGGCAGTAGAGTCACTTGTGGTCCCAAGCTCAAAAAAAAGCCCAAACCCATTCATGATAAGCCCTAGCTGCGAAGAAATCAATCAAGTGCTATGTCCTGCTCTGGTTTGTTGTCTTTTTCACACTGAGCAATACCATCCTGTGTGCTCATTATGTAACATTTCCTTTTTTTTTTTGTTTTCCCCAAGTATATGCAAACAAAATGCAGATAGTGCTTGGATTTGGTTGAAGGAGACTGTAGATCAGGAATAAGTGATTAAAAAAGAGAGGCAAGGTGTTTTCACATACATTTATGTACTTTTTTTACTACTACTATCTTTTTCACTCATGATGTCTGCCTTCTTTTATAGTAAGGCATGAAACAAAAGACTCATGTTCAGCTTCCTAACCCAGAAACCTAGATGTAGCTGCTGTATGTATTCTTTCATTTCAGTGAAGTCATAGTCTTGTTCAGAATTTTGAGCCAGAAGAATTAAAGCTACAATTTCAGTACAACAACTTCAAGTCTTACTGGTAAGAATTTTGCTATGGCTGTTAATTTCTTAACATTTTATAATGTTAAGGCAGCTGGCTGCAGACCTCATCAAATCTTGCAAGATCAACTAGCTGTCTGTTACTGTACCTCTCACTGCTTTTCTTCATAAGCTATAAAGAACAAATTCATAGACTGATCAAGTTAATTGGAAGGCAAAATAGCTTATTTGAAAGCCTGGCAAGGTCAGTTCCTGCATCTAGTGTGTGTGTAAATTCCATCAAAGTGGATTTAATGTGAGGACTGTACAGGATCCCTACAGAGACCAGCAGGGAATGCCACAGCTAGATGCATCTTTGTAAATCACTGGGTCTTGCTTCTGGATGTAATACTAGCACTTTAACTCAAGAACATTTGGATGCATAACATAGACTCAGAAAAGAATACTATTAGAAGACCAGATAAATTGATTGCTTAATACTAGAAGAACTAGGACTGTGTAATTTATTCTTTTAGTTCAGAGGCTCTTGTATCTCACAGCATGGCTGATATGTTACAGAAGGTCTCAAAGGAGTCTCTTATTCAGATTTTCTGCTTCCTCCCTTCCAATTTCTTCCATCTTCAGTTCCTTGTTTTAACATCAATACAAAGGCTGACGTAAATAATATTTATCTGAATCTTCGCAATTTGTAAGAGCAAAGTCAGGATAAAACATCTTCATTATGTCTACAGTCAATTTAAAAATTTTTGTGTGTGTGCATGTGTGCATGATCATGGGCATGTGTAGATGGACAAGCAAGAGCTTGCCTCTATCATTTAATGTTTATTCCTATCTAACTATATCTAGTTAGATGAAATTACAATTTTTCTCCAAATCTACTATTTATTTATCTCCTGCTAGTATGAGCATCTGTGTTTGAAAAACATTCCCTGTAATCAGAAATATTTCTCTGGAGTTCTTTGGGGCAATATAGGTTCTGGTTGAATGTCTGTGCTAATTTTCACAAACTATTTGTTGTGGGGTTATAAGCAGCAGGGATCTGCTCTTTGGAGACACATTTGCTTACTTTGCCACAGTGCCAGCAAAACAAACTTTCAAGCTTTAGGCACAAAGACAAAGAGTTTAGGAGGAGAATAGAGAGGCAATGGGTTTCAAATATGCCTATCTATTTCACTTTCCCAAATGGATGTCTTGTTATAAATAACTACATAATATTTCCATCACAGCCATTAATGTGCAGGGTTTACAGCATATATTTAAGTTTAATGGATTTTAGTTTACCCTTGAGAGAAGGGCAAAGTCTCAGTAGGGCAACCTTGCTTCCTTTAGACAAGATATAAGCAACAACTGTGCAACTGCAGAGCAGATCTAAAAATAGCTTTCTGGCAGTACACTACAAAGCAATGAAGTATAAAAGCAAGATACTCAGTCTTGTACTGCAGTTATCTGCTCACTGGAGATTTTTCTCCACTTTAATCCAAAGTATTATGAAAGAAACAATTTAATACATAGGCACATAAATTTTTCTATTTCTATATTTTCTATTTCTATAAGTTAATTGTACTTCATGGAGTTGCAACTGCCCAAACTCATTCAGATTATATGAAGGAAAAGACACGGTGTCACAGTGCAAAAAAAAAAAAAATCCTGTTGCAGTAATATTGATGCTCAGAGCCATTTCAGCAACTATAGCTAAATCTCCTTTTTACAACTCCTTTAAATTAAAAAAAAAAAAAAAAGAAAAAGAGGCATTTTATTGCAAGCAAAGACAGTGATTAAGAGACAAAGATAAAGACAAAACTGGGTCTATTTCTGAAAAAGGTCTTCAGCTTTGAGCCAGCCCAGCACTCTTTCCCAATGCTCCTCACCTCATTTTGGGCAAGGAGGTATTTAGTCCTGGTGACACACAGTTCAGCAATCCCAGGAGTCAAACAGGCTATTACACTTTCTAAGCAACCTTTTCACTTAGACAAGAAAAAAAATCATTCTTTGGGCTGTTTGAAAATAAACAAACATCCTAATAAAATGTGATTGTTGTATATCATGTTGATGTACTGGTTCAACAGACAAAATAATTAGCTAACTTCCTAATTATGTACAGATATTGGTTTGATATTTTTAGTTTCTTAGATTTATTAATTTTTAAATTGGATGTATATAATGTTATCTTTTTCCATCTTTGTCATCCTTAAATTAGTAGCAAAATTTAATTTTCTTTGCTCTAATGGTCTGTCCGTTATTTTGCCTTAGTTTTCTGGTCTGTTCTAGAAGCTTGGTGGCTCACTTTAAGGGCATGAATAAGATGTTAAGGGGGAGTAGGGGAGGGAGCACACTGATAATATGTGGTGAGATCCCCAGCAGAAACTTTACTAGCTTGAGTGGTCATCCTTTCACAGAGTAACAGTCTTTTTGAAGTGGAGTTTTTACAATGCCTGAAACAGGGATGCTGCCTCTTCTGTCACCTTTTGAAACAACTGATAAAAAAAAGCAACATTGATATAATAAAGCCGCACAAAGTTTCTTGGGTCAGATTTCTGCTTTAATTTTAAGGATATTTCTGAATTTCCTGATGAAGAGCAAGAAATCAGGAGCTTAATTCTTAAAAACAGTTCTTTAAAAAGTTCAAATACACTCTTTTTGTAAAAGCATCTGTCAAGACGATGGGAATTTGGCTGTTCCCATGAACAAACTTAACCTTTGTTTTTTGTGAAATTGCTTTTTCCTCCTTTTGCCCCTGGTTTTTAACTTGGATCTAATACAAAAATATCACTGTGGTTTGTCTGAACTGTTATTTAACTAACATACATATTTTTGAAAAGATCATCATCATTAAGTGCTCCAGCAAGGTAAAATAAAGCAGGAAGCAAAGCTTTAGTTTATCGTTACGAAGTGCTTTTTAATCCTCAGTGTTCTGGTTACAGAACTTCAGGACAAAAACTACTTCTGCATGAAAGATGCTGAATAAGTGTTTGGTAAGCCTAACTGGTCTTATCGTTGTTGTTTTTCATTGCTGTTCATTGAATGTAGATGCTTCTTCAGTCTAGGTAGCAGGTAGCTCATTTGCATTGCATTTTGAACCATCACAAGAAGCAGCATTATTTTTGCCTCTATTGTTTCTGTTTATCACACAGAGTGGCAGGTCTTTGTTTTATGGCCTGGCTATTAGAAGTCGAAAATTCTCTGAACCTGAGAGTGGTAAATTCATAAGGACATTAGGAGTCATAGCTGGATTCAGTAAAAGAGGGAGATATCTGAAGTGGGACTTACGCCAAATTTTTACATGCATTTTGTGTATTAGATAAACATGCCTGTATGTTGATTTCTTTAATAGAATAATAGATTTATCTTTCTACAAATTCTGAAAGCTGTTAGAGTCTTTATAAAACATACTGTGTGTTTGAATAGCAGAAGCAAACATCATGCAGATTTAACACTCTTCAGTGCTAAAATTAAGGAATTATTTCAACACAATGCAAAGTTTTTTCTCGCTTGCTACCTGTTCAGTTTGACAGGAGATAGATGAATGACAGATATCAAGTCTCTTACTGCAGACAAAGTATTGAAAAAGAAACTCCTCAAATGTGCCCTTTTTACTTCTGAAAAGCTGTACCATTTCCACATATATTTCTGAGTAGAAACATGCCTTTGAAAATAGATATGGCATATCTTATACAGCATTGGATCTGTAACAGGTGACTTATAGCCATCCAACTGTTGATTGTCAAACCTCTACTTTATAGCTATGTTAATATAGTTGTATTGACTACACACAAACACTTAAAGCTTATTTGTTGATTCATGCCCTCACCCTCTAATACCCAAGCTCCTTCCAGAACTTCCGTCTCAGATTTTTTATTTCTTCTCCATTAAACTAATGAAAATTTTAACTGCTTTTAAACCTACCACACCACCTAAAACATTATTGGTTTGTGACACAGAAGTTTACATTAGGCTACATTTCTCTAAGCCTTGTATCCCAGCTACGCTCAGAACTCTGATCCAGAGTACCAAACCCTCAGAGCACCCAGGCTTCTGCATTTCCTCTTCTGCTCAAAAGAACATAAATCCACAGTTTCCGCCTTGAATGGTTGACCAGCTGCATCTTGGATCATTAGCTGTCATAGAAGACAGTGGCTTCCACCTTGTTGAAACCTCAGAATACCAGTCAGGTTTTTTAATACATTCGGAAATCTAGACTGCTGTTGTTCTGCTGGCACCTCAGGTGATTAAGGTAAAGCCAGCCTAGGTGTGTCTGTCATGAAGAGAAACAGAAAGCAATTGATGGGTTTTAAAAGTGAATAAACTACTGATACGTACTGTAAACAAACACAAATTAAATTTAGGCTGCCTACTTCAGTGGTGTTAGCAGTCATGTTTGTGTAGCTACACTGAAAATGTGGCCTAAATCCTTTTTCTGATTTGGCCTTCGGTTGTTTACCTCTCCATTGTTTTGATTAGAACTGAGCCCCCGTTTACTCTTAAAACATGATGCCTTTGAAAACCTTCCTCTCCAGATGAGAAGACTGGCTTATGTTTCAACAAACTTAATTGGTTTTATATCACCTTTTTTCCCTTCAGTCAAGATTAATGCTGTTTTGCCACTGCATCTTTAGTTATGGCATATACAACACAATATGCACCAGTTCAATTTCTCCTGGTTATTTTTTTGTGTAATTTATGCTGCTTTTGTATAACTCAGGCCTACAACAAAGCTACAACTGTGTAATAAACATGTGGTGACATCTCAGTGCTTGCCTTTTTCACTTTACTAGAGCAAGAAATTGTTCCAGTGTTGCCTGTCTCTGTATTGGAAGAAAAGGTGAACAGAATGTGGACACACTACGAACAGAGAATAATCAGCTATTGTTAAGAGTATTTCCTGTGTAAATATGCATATTGCTGAATTAACCATGTATCAAAGTGTCCTGAATATTACAAAGGCTACCTGATTGGGAATATGTAGTTTAAAAGAAATGGTAGTTAGGTCTAACCAAGTTACTTAATTGTACAGAAACTGCACTCCTAAAAATGCTCTGCAAAACATACTGAAAAATAAAACTTCCATCTGTAACATTTAATGCATAACTGGTAATTAGTTTTGGCAAGTGTTAAAATGTCCATTGAAAGCAGAAGAAAAAAATCTTGAACCGCTACACATATGAAAAAAAATAAATTGCAGTTCTGGACATCTTAAATGAACAATGCCATTAGTTTTCCTGCCTAAGCCTCATTGATTTTTTCTCCAAAATTTCTGTGATTATGGATTCTACATTCATAAGATTCCCTTTGGGGTATTTTAGAGTGACAGCAACATAAGGGAATGTCCTAATTTCAGCCAAGGACAGGGTTAAATTTTTGCAGTAGCCAGGACGGCACGGAGCTGAGAGCAGTGTCCAAGACATTGTGTTCTTTGATACCATCTTACATCATGGCTGGGGCAGGGGAAAGGGACTCTCTCGCTTGCCAGAAGTCAGGGCAGGGGGGTGTGTTCTTTTTGGGTAGAGCAACCCTAGCAAACAGAGCAGTGGAGTAACACTGATCTCAGCCAGACGGAGTGGTTTGGGTGGTGTGGCTGCGCTTGAGTTGGGCTCCACTCTCTCTCTTTTGTACACTTTTGTTATTAATGTGATTGCTGTTACTGTTCATTTTCTTATCTCATTGCTGTTTCCAGTAAATTGTTCTTCTCTGAACCCATAATCTCTGCTCTCTGCCAGAAGTGAGCAAGTGAGGTCTGGTTTGCAAGAGTCTGGCGGGAGGCAGGAGGGTATTAAATTAGGGAGTGCCGTTCCTAAACCACAACAGGGAAGGAGTGCTGTACAACAGGGAGTCACCTGGTATAAATGACACTTTAGTAATGACTCTATTTTGTAGGTTGGTTCTCCTTCTCCTTTCTTTCCAGACTACCTAGTTCTAATACTTAAAATATTCCTCTAGCATCTAAAATATTCACTGCTTGGAAAAGTAATATTAAATGAGTTTGATTTTTTTGTTTCCAGTTTTGAGGACTGACAGCTCCCTAGTGAAATCCAAGGGGAAAAACAGTGTCCATAATCTTTGAGAATCAAGGTTTTTTACCAACTTTCATTGACATTTATAGTACCTGGAAATCTTAACCATCAACAGCTCTTTCCATGACCAGCAGGTCATTGAGAACTTCCCCTACAAAGAACCTTCAGTTTATGGAAGGTTTATTGTCTTAAACAATCTTTCCTCTTTCTAACTCCTTAAAGATAGGTTTTATCTGCCAATTCCGTGCTAGAGTCTCCATATGCAAGTGGCTTTTCTCATATTGCTTAAGGTGAACAAGAGAACCAGAATTTGTTTATAGCATTGTTCTCTTTGTAGAAGGTTATATAATGAATGTTGAAATTAAAATACTAAAATTCTCTCAAATATTTTCAAAATAGGTAGAATATAGGAAGGTTATAGAGTACTTAACAATTTTAAACTTCCTTCCGAATCACAAGGACTATCTTTACTTTGAGCTAGACTCTTGTGCAACATAAAAAGGGCACCACTCAACTCGTTGAGGAAAATTCTTTGTGCCTACGTTTGTATCAGAGGGAACACCAAGTCCTGTGTTTGGGAGTCAATACTTATCCACTGGAGAGAAGAAACAGTAGTAGTAAGTAGTACAATTTAGGTCAGAGATTAAATTTTACCCTTATTTCCGAAAAACAAATTCTACCATATTTTGTTTAAAAGCCTAATTGTTGCTCTTACCCATACATGTCAAACCAGGTGCCAGTATATAATCTGTAATAACAGATAGCATTGTAATGTACTTGTGAATTATGCAGTAATCCACAAAATGCTCAGTGTAAATCCCTGCTCCATGGAAGCCTGGTTTTACTACTAGCTTAAACTTCTGGTTTTCCCCCTTTACACCAGACAGCTGGCACCAATAGTCCTGAGATGTACTGATGAAGACTTTGTGCTGTAAAAACATTAACGATAGAGCAAAGGTATTGAAGCATAATCTGGGAGCAGGAAGGAATAGACTTAAGCAAACAGGCTGTCTGCAGAGATTAGTGAAGGGAAAAAAATTACAGTCAACCTGTTCAAGTCAGTTAGCACTTTCACTAAAAGGCAGATCCCCACTCCTTCTTTATTAATTTTGAAAACTAAAATAAGACTGCCCTGAGGGTGCCGGCTGAGGTGATCAGAATGGTGCTGCTGAAACTGACCCACTGCTGCTTCAGAAATAATCTAATAAAGTTAATGCTGGAGGTGCTATTTACAAGTGCTTGTAAAGGTAACTGTCATGGTCAGGAAAGCAGAAACTCCAGTGACTGTACCAAAAACTGAGAATATGAAAACATGAAGCTAGTAGTGGATAGAGGAGAAAATAGCAGTTTAATTAACAACATAATTGCATTTGAAAATCAGTTCAGCCCTTCATTAAAAGGTCATTTGAAACTTGTAGTGAAAGAAATGTGCCTTCAAATATTCTAGCATGTACCAAAGCTGTACACAGACTAGACACAAGGTGACTAGAAAGGGATTAGCATGAAAGTACATAAAATCATGACATTTTGAGGCAGCTTTTCAGCTAGTCTGTAACTACTTGAAGTGTATCTCCCTTCTGTGGAACTGCACTCATTTACATGAGTTGAGAAGGTGACCTAATATTTATCACTGCAACTGGAAATGGATGTAGGTGTTTTTGAGGAAAGGGTAGAGACATTTCTTTAGAAAACTGGTGACACTGCGACTGGGGTTCTGGGTCCAGTTATGAGTTTGCCTCTATAAGACATGGACATAATGAAGCTAGTCCATTAAAGGGCCACAAGGATGATCAAGGAATTAGAGTAGCTGATCTATGAGGAAAAACAAGGAGAGATGAGGCTGTTTAGTGTGGAGAACATAAGAGTAAAGGGGATATTAGAAATGTGCTTAAATACCTGATGGGAGAGATTAAAGAAGATGGGAGCTTGAGTCTTGCCCGTGGTATCCAGATTCCTCGGATTGACTCCGGAGACCCCATACTTGGCGACATTCAAAACCCTGGATGACATCCAGAGCCACCTATTGTCCTTGACTCTGTCTTTTGTAGGGGCATTGGTCTTGAACTCCAGAGTTTGCTTCCTGCCTCAACCATTGTAAAATTCTTTCACCTGAGAAAACTGATATAAGGAGCATGGGTGAAGGGACTATTTTTTTATTATTGTTATTACCATGAAGATTTATAGTGTAGTATTGGTAAAGAAATTGAAATCTAGTTCTCTTGAAGTGAATTATGCAAGTGAAATATGCAAGTGTCAGAATGAAATATTTGGATTTTTTCTTTGTTTGCTTCTGATCTGTTTTTGGAGGGTAGCTTTTTTAGGCTTGCAGATAGTTTAGAAGTGTTGGCATGGGGAAGAAATAAAAAGTAATTTCAATTGCAGACTCAAAGTTCCTGAGTCTGGGCTCTTATCTTTTGGCTATTTCAGTCTACATTGAGCTTTTACAGTACTGCCCAAAACCAAAAAAAGACAGGTTTTTTTTTCAAGTAGCTGCTAGATCAAGTGACTTCATGTTATAAATACTGAGTATTCTAAATGGCTTGGAGAAGATAGTGCATGAAAAAGAGGACATACACTGAGCAGGAGACAAGATACATTGTTGTCTGTTCTAGTCACACAAAAAAATCACAAGTCAATGGAAGATGAAGATGTTCCTATGCCTTCATAGCACTTGTACAGAGGTCTAAACCATTCAGGTTTGACCCTGTACTTCCTGGAAAGTAAAGTTGCTGTTAACTTTTGAGGCATGTAGATTTGTTTAGAATTTTGTTAGCCTGTGACTTGGAAAGAGTCTCTGTTTTAACCTTTAAAGTCTAACATCTCATCAAAAACAATGCTTTATGTTCTGCAGCACTAACTGTAAGAGGAGATATCCCTAAGCAGAAATAAAAGGAAATGAGATTCTCCTGTTTGGGGAGGTAAGCAGTCCACCTAAACATTTTCTTCTTAATATGTAGGTGCACACATTTTTGTAATGCATTTGTTTCCATAAAGCTTCTCCAAGGTTGTGTGGGAAAGTCTTCAAGCCTTGTTCCCATGCAACAAGAAAGCAAATGATTTGCTCAGCACCCTAGGGTTAAGTCATGATATGGTGACTGGATCTCTTTAGTAACTGGGGTCCCAACTCAAGAGAGAAATCCACCTCTAGCAAAAGCTATGAAAACTGCTCCTGTCTGTTTACCTTGGCTGACTACCAGACATCTACCTAGCTGTTCTCTCACTGCCCACCTCAACAGGACAGGAAGAGAAAGTCAGATAAAAAAGAATGTCAAGACAAGGACATCACTTACCAATTACTATCACAGGCAAAACAGATGTGATTTGGGGAAAATAATTCACTGACAATTAAAATACACTTGGATGGAAATGAACAAAGGCAAAAAATGAAGACATCATGTCACACACCCCTTATTGCCAGGTTCAGTTTCACTTCTTCATTTCTGACTCCTGACTTGCTCCAACCCCCAAAGGCCAGAAAGAGTGGGTTTTGGTGAGGCTGTAGTCAGCTCCTCTCTCCTAATTCTTCCTCTTCACATTTCTCTCCTGCTCCAGTGTGGATCCTCTCCATGGACCACAGTTCTTCAGGGTAAACCTGCTCCAGCATGGGCTCTCCATAGTTCACTGTTCCTTCAGGAAATAGTCCACTTGCTCCTGTATGGGGTCCTACATGGACTACTATGTGGAGCTCTGCTCTATCATGCTTTCCTCCACGGGCTGCAGTGAGCTCCCTGACTACCTATTTCTTGGAAATAGTGAATATTTCTTTCCTATTGAAAGTATTGAATTTGGAACTATAAAAATGCTCACTGAATAGACAGCAGTAAATGATACAGGTGAACTAAACCCTTAATCACTGTGTTGAGAAGTAGGGAAACTTCTTTCCTAGAGAAAAGATTTTATTTCCACTGTAAAAAAAAAAAATCTGTTGGGGTAGATATATGTGACAGACTACCACTACATGTCAGTGTCAAATCAACACTACATTTCCAATGTCCATATGCAGTAAGTCAGTAATCTTCCTAACAAAATTTCATGCCTTTTTACATATCCCTTTCAAGGCTGAACTAGGCTGGAAATAACTTTATTCTTTTTTTAAAATTGTTATTGCCCATTTTTTAAATCCATGTATGTAAACCTCTAGCCTGCAGAAGTTCCAACTCAAAAATAAACAGCATGAAAGCCTTGCTGAATGTTGTGCTTGTTTTATTGTTAAAGTTGAACCGCATTATATGGTTCACTATGTATAGTACAAGAATTATTTTTAATTCTATGTAATGTATAGACTGGCAAGTGATAAATACCTCATAAGAACTGTCTTTTTGGAGCACTTACGATAGCCAAAAAACATCAATTAGTTTATTAGTGTCTGCTCTGCAGATCAAAAGTACATAATTTCTTTACAGTTTTGGCCTCAAATCTCATTAAAGGCCGGAACATGGAAGTCAGTGCACAGCTTACATTGTTTTACATTGAAAAAATAAGTGTGTTTCTGTAGTTTAAATAACCAAATGATGATGACTATCTTTTCACATTCATTTATCACAAGAAAATGGTGCTCCTTCTCAGAAAAAAAATTAAAAAGCGGGGAGAAAAAGGAAAAAAATAAAGGGGAAAAAATATACAAAACACACTGATAAAGAAAAGTACAGACAGGGCAATGATTCTGTATTCCTAAAGAAAATAATAACTTTTCTGATGGAGAATACTTATATCAGTTATTTCCTTCTCAGAGGATTCCTTTAAAGCCTGATTCGTAGACTGTTGCACCTCTACTCTTCCTCTGAAAAATAAAAAATCCAATATCTTCTGTATTCTGAGCTACATATGTGAAGAAGGTTCACGAAGGTCACAGAAACAGAGGTTATATTTACTGATATAAAAAAATTTAGAAAGTTGAACATTTATACAAAGGCTACGCAATGCAACTGCAAGTACACTAAATTTCATGCTACCTATGCAAAAACATGCTTCTTTGTTATGGGAAGACTCAAAACACGCATCTTTATAGATGTATAGAAGCATTGTTAATAATACCAGACCAGCTGGCAATTTTTTTCTGAGATAATATAACTAAGCCTTTTTAGTAGATAAACTAAGTTATTTTATGGATCACCACAACATAGCCTGTAGCTTCCTGTAATCTAGATAAAACACAATATAAAAATGCCTTTTCTGTGTCAGAAAATATTGTTTTGATAGTCAAAAATGATTGCCACAACTTTAAACTCAATGCTAACTTAACCATGAAAAAATTTGATGTTCTGGGTTTCTGCCTTGCTAAAATTTTTGTTGCTCTTTTCTTTTTGTGTTCTATTACAGAAGTTAAATATCATGATAACACTGTCTTATGGGTTACAAAAATGTGTATGTGTTCAACTGTGATGTATATAACAAAAACCTTTCTACCTCATCTATAAAAATACCAGATAGGAATACATTTAGGTCAACTAAAAATGTTGCCTTTAAACATTTTGTGTTACTATAAGGTAATAAAAAACAGGAAAAGAAAACAAAAGTAGTGTTGAGCTCCTCATGTTTTCCTGTATATGTTGATGTTGTCAGACGATAGCAGAAATTGTTGCCACAAGGAAGTGAAAAATTGAGACAGCACTAGGGTTGGAGTGTGAAAGGATGAAATGGAAGAGCCAGTGTAAAACCATTTATGAGAAAGATTTTCAAAGACCTTGTGATTCATCAGTGGTCACTGCCAGAAATTCGATGTGTTCCTCACAGAGCACTTAAACATTATGTTTTATCCTCCTCCCTTACAGACTACATCAGATCCCATTGGTGTTGGACAGTTTCATCCATACCACTCACAGACTGTATGCACATGTACTTCCTTAATACATATTTACTAATGGGGCTTGATGCTTTCCTTGGCCTATTGGTTATGTCTATCTTGAAGTGACTGTATTTTCTGGTTCAGCAAATGTAGACTGAAAATCTTACTCTCATACTTCTTACTGAAGTTAAGTACAAGATCAGCCTCCAGTGGGACTTAGCATTTCTGATCAATGGAAGTGGTAGATGAAAATGTTAAAAGTACCATGAAGTCAAGATGATGTCTTGCTGCTACTATTGCCAGTATTTTCCAAAGGCAATCTGTTCCTCTTAAACTCTGGGAAATACTAGAATTCTTTCTAAATATTTTACGTACATCGTTAAAATTCTGCAATAAAAGACAAAATTTAGCTCTGGATGAAACTGTAGCTGTATTGAAGCAATAACAGTATGATTGTAGACCTCAGTGGGGAGGACTATGACCTCATATGTTTAGTCACTGTACTTTGCTTTTCATGTAAGAACACAATACAAGATTTAGCACAGTGATAAAAAGTCACATATGATCAAATAATGAAATCATAAAATGGTTAAGGTTGGAAGAGATTTCTGGAAGTCATCCAGTACAACTCACCTGCTTAAGCAGGACTAACATGGACTAGACTGCCCAGAACCATGCCCAGAGTTGTCCAGAGCTCTAGAATGTGTTAATAGGTGCTAATGTGTAAGATCTAACTGTTCTGTGGTGAGGCCAGGAAGATACAATGACTTGAACCTTTGCTAGTTGTACCACCTATCTGTTAAAAGCATTTCTTTTTTTTCTCCTCTCCTCTACTTCCTAGGCATAAACCTGAAGACTGAAGAGAAGTTCAGGAGACTATCACTGAATGGCTTGCCACCTTATATAATTTTTTCTTAGACTTTTTAAAGCACCTCTATTTTAATTACTGGATAAACAGACTACGTATATGTATGATTTGTGTATATATTTAGTCAACACAGTGTTGATTTCACTTGAACTGTGCTATTTGATGATTATAAATACTACTCTACCTTGCATTTTCTGCTTCATGAATATGATGAGTCATGACATAGCACTTAACTAAATGGATGACTCTATTATTATGAAGTCTTATGGCTGAATTATGCTTTCAGCCAATAGCCATGGGGTTGCTGGCCTTTTGTTATTCTTTATGTTTGCTGAGACTTTCTAAATTGCTTCTCAGATAATGCCTCTGAAATGCATTTCCCTGTTATTTATAAAGAATTTTCTATGTGAAAATCATAGAATAATAGAATAGTTTGGGTTAGAAGAGACCATAAAGATCATCTAGTTCCAACCCCCCTGCCATGGGTAGAGCCATCTTCCACTAGAATAGGTTGCTCAGAGCCCCATCCAACCTAGCTTCAAACACTTCCAGGGATGGGATATCCACAGCTGTGGGCAATGTGTTCCAGTGCTTCATCATCCTCATTGTGAAGGCCACTATATGGTCGAGAAGGCCAATACATGGTGAAGAAGGTCATCATAACTTCATAAATTATTTACACTGGCTCTTCCATTTCATCCTTTCACACTCCAACCCTAGTGCTGTCTCAATTTTTCACTTCCTTGTGGTAACAGGAGCATTTCTGCTATCGTCTGACAACATCAGCATATACAGGAAAACATGAAGAGCTCAACACTACTTTTGTTTACTTTTCCTGTTTTTTTTCTACCTTATAGTAACACAAAAGCTTGTGATAACAAAATCAATAGATGGAAAGAGACCTGGAATGAACAGGGATGAGACAGTGGACAGTTCTGCTTCCTCCTGTGTATATTTGGAGGTAGTGCAGACAGTTTATAGCAATAGCTGTTGAATTTAAATTTTGTTCTTTGGATTGTGTCTCATAGTGGCATTTTAAGACCCACATTCAAAATTAATCCTGACAAGTAATTGCACTGTGAGGGGATATATCCAGAGCACCCACTTTTGAACAACTAATTTAGCTGTCTCATTTCCATTTTTTCTGCCTAACTTCTTCAGGTTAGAATCCCTTTGGTAAGGGGCCTGAACTGGACTGTACCCTAAAGAACCCTCCTTCTCTCCATAGTCCATGAAAAAGATTGAGATGCTCTAATGAGGCCCTGAAGGCTCTCTGGGCAATTTGCTCAAAGCTGCACCTGCACCCCCTGGGATCTGCACTTTCCTGAACCTACATGGGGACTCTAATTGAATAAAGACCTCATTCCCTTGTAAAACACCTATGCATTGGAGGTTCTACCCCAAATGTGGAAACTAATTCTTTCAAGGAAGAAATTACTCTGGTTTTGGATCCAACTGAACAGAAGAGGACAAGGTGCCAAGCTGTCAAGACCAAACCACATCTTCATCTGTAGATTTGGAAGTTGGAGAATAGGTCCTGCCATAAATTCTGGTGTTCTTCTCTGTACTAGTTTGAAAACAAACCAGCGGGAGATCGCAAGTCAGAATTATAATTTAATAGGAAAATTAAAATAAATGCAATAGTACAAGAACACTGACAGAGTCAGGACACAACCTGGCACCCTGTTAGTCAGGGTGGTGGCAGCAGTCCAGATGAAATGGTGCTGTTGAAGCACCGATCCTGTAGAAAAGGGTCTGGTCTTCACCTGAAGGTCCAGTGGTAGCTCTTGTCCTCTGGGAATCCAGTAGGTAAGGCTCCTTGAGCTGCTCCAAATCCCAGATTATATCCAGAGATATAATATATGCTTGGCTCCTCCCCCTGGGCAGAGCATCTCACAATGGGCTGCTGTAATTCTATGAGTCATGCAGTGGGTCCTTGATTGCCCATTAAACAGAGCCCCCAGAGGGAGTTATCAAGGATGAGTCATGGCAGGAGATAACGAACACTGCCCCACCTGCTTTAACAGCTTGTGAAGATGATAATAGAATACATACTGTTGGTTACATCTTGCATTGCAACCTAGGACATTGTCTTATATTGGACTTTTGCTTTGAAAGCACAGTGTATGCTAAGTAAAAACCTGGAACATTATTTGATCATTGGGAAGAAGCCAGTTGTACGGAATATCATTTCAGGTATGTGGGGAGGAGCAGAGACCTTGTGAGGAAAACAGGACAGTATTAAAGATTGATTGATTGATTTCCTAGCACCAGGGTACAAGTGTGAATGGGATAAGTGAACACATGAGAGCAAAAAGGCCCCTAATTGTGGCATTTCTGAAGTTTCTAATGTTTGATTTTTATGACTCTGATGTTCTGGGTTTTTTAACAAGCAGATAAGAGTTGGGGTAGAGGAGAAGAGGGACTATTAACACTATTTAGAAGTTTGCAATTTTTTTTTTGTTTTAATGGAAAAATGCAATGTGTCATAAAATCAAATTTTGGATTTTCTCCCAAATTTTATCTTTCCATTCTATCTGATGTGCAAAATCTATGGCCATGCAAGTTATGGTGGAGCGTACTAAACCCATTCACAATACTACCATCTTGTTCAACAGCTCAGGTGAGAGAGGGTTCGTGAAAACAGGAACATACCAGTGTCTTACACCTCCTTACTTCTGCAAAAGAGAGAACACTCCCTAGGCTATTTCAGAGCAAAGTAAAACACATTAATTCTAAATGTTTATATTTTAAACTAATTTTTTTAAACTAATTTGGCATACTTTGAACAAACTTAGCAGTAGAAGCCTTTGCAGAGTCAGCTACAGTGGTGTGGGAATAAGCACTGTATCGAATTTCCAGGTGAAACCAGATCATTAAAAGGTTTGCCATTTCTATGTATCTACAAGATATAAGACTGCATGTTTAGTCATGTAGGTGAGTCTCCACCCTCTTCAATGTGCTATTTAATTCTTGTCAGACATCAGCTTTTCCAAATTCAAATGATTGATGTATGAATGCAAAGTGTTTGAAAATGGTAGTACAGAGCCTATTTGTGTGTGTCTGTGTTCCTGTAAGTATATACAGAAGAAGCAACAAGTAATTAAAGAAAAAAAACAAGAAAAGGAAAAAAGTAATTATTGTGGGGAGCACAGGAGACACCGTAGTTCCCAAGGCAACTAATCTTTTCTCTTTATGTAGGCAAAGAGCAATCTCACATCTTCACAAACATATTCCTATTTCTTTGAAGAACAATCTCTGTCATTGAATAACAACTTAGCCCAAGATATAATTTTTCTATTTTAAGTGGGAGAGATTTATGTTTCCCGTGACAAAGGATTATGCACTTTATGAATAGTAGCTCTCTTTCATCCATTTTATTTCTCTTCTTGAAATTTTACTCATTTGAGTGGTATATCTGTCGTGGTTTAACCCCAGCCAGCAAGCCCCACACAGCCACTCCCTCACTTCCCCATCAATTGGATCAGGAAGAGAATTGGAAGGGTAAAAGCTGGAAAACTCATGGGTTGAGATGAAGACAGTTTAATAAGGAATGCAAAAGCCACATATGCAAGCAAAGCTAGGAATTAATTCACTGCTTCCCATGGACAGGCAGGTGTTCAGCCATCCCCAGGAGAGCAAGGCCCCACCTCATGTAACCATTATGTGGGAATACAAATGCCATCACTTTAAACATCCCTTCCTCCTTCTCCCTCCCACTTATATACTGAACATGGTGTCATGTGGTCTGGAATAACCCTCTGGTCAGTTGGGGTCACCTGTCCTGGCTGTGTCTCCTCCCAACGTCCCAAGGAACCCCATGTTCCTTGCCAGTGAGGCAGTACAAAAAGCAGACAAGGCCTTGGCTCTGTGTAAGCCCTACTTAGCAATAACAGAAACGTCTATATTATCAACCCTGTGCTCAGCACCCCCATACCAGCTCCTATGAAGAAAACTAACTCTACCTCAGCCAAAACTAGCATAACCTCCCAGAAGGCAAGAGGCATTAAAAAAAATTAATATCAGAATGCAAAATCAGATCTACTCACTCAGGTATTTTAGTCTAGACGTTTTTTTACATAAACCTGTTAAGTGATACTACAAAATCCCACGTGTAGAACAGTGCTAATGTTAATAAATTACATTACCCAAATACAGTAGAGCCTTATTCATTCTGTCACCTTAAGCTAGCAAACATTGTGATTGCTATCATGAATAGATGATTCTATACACATTCAAAACCTCAGTCTCTTTTCTTGAGCTATTTTTGTTTCATGCATATGCGTGTGCGCATGCATGCCCATGTTTAACTCACAATGAAGGAGAAATTGCTATTCATTTCTGACTTCAAAACCACATTCCACCTGCATAAAAAAAACCCCCTGCTTTCCTTACTGCTGTGTGTATAATGTGAATATGTGAACAAAAGAACCAAAATCCAGTGATCTTTTTAACATTTCCTTAGTTATTCCTAAGTTATTGGTTTTGGAAACTTAACTCAGAAACGTATAGGACACATGTAGCTGATGGTAAGGACAAGTTGGAGCATTCAACTCATGAAAATGTGAAAAACATAACTAGAATGAAAACAAACTTAAGGCAATGTGAAGAACCTGTCTTAGAAAGTTATTTGAGTTTTTTCGAGGTTCTTGCACATGTTTTTCCAGTCTTTTGGAGGACAGATGGACTTCAACATGAACTTATTTAACTGGGATTTTGGCCATCACTCATCCGCTCTTTGCAAGGACCCTTAATTAACTCTGTGAACTCTTGCTAGATTTTGGCCCAAGACATTTACATTTTAATGGAGAAGACTAACCCAGATAGAAGTGAGCGAACTGCCCACAACGTTAAACTGTGGATAGGCTATAAAGTGTAGATGGAACCCCAAATGTCTTGACCTTATATTCCTGGTCCCTGATCACTAAACAACAGAATTTTCATCAATTTATACTATACTATGGATTTAAAGGACATGTACTTATTTTAAGGCTTTATTAATAAGAGGAGGCAAGTAAGGGCATCCTCACTGTTGTTCATTACACTCAATGCTTCTACTAGTTGCTGATTTTCCTGGAGAATATTAAATCTGACTGCAGTAAATATAGGTCCACCAAATCAGCAATATGCTAGTGACAATCCACTAACAATATTTATAACTCCATATTTGTGGTTGTCTTAGTCCAAAGCAGTGAGTAAAACATGGAGTGAAGTAACAAGACTTTCTTTGCTAAGAACCCCTGACTTAGAAAATTGTCCAATAATTCATTTTTGACCTTAAAGTCTATTACTAGCAGTCGGTAATGTTGCTTTGGTGCACCATTCCCATCAGATTTAGAAACACTTTTAAGCATCATCAGGTGACTTCCATTTCTATATGAACCTTTTATACACTGCTGAATGGAAAAATTAAAGTAATGGGCTAGAAATTTATAGCTGCTCTTGCAGTACCAGCACAGATTAATAACATGGGGAATGCATTATCCCTTTAATAAAACAAAGACTTAGGACACTAGGATCAGGGTTGAGAAACCAGGAGCCATCTTATCCCATTAATTGTCTTCATTTCATTTGGTAATATGAAAACATTAATAGAAATAAAGGGAGCAGTATGTGTAGGAAGAGCAACGTTACTGCTTACTGCTTAGGGCACATTTATGCTGTTAAATTTCATACTTGTACTTGACAATAACCTTTCATATATTTAGCTATTTCATCTAGAAATCTAGAATTAACCAGATCACACAGCAGATTGAAGAGTTGGATTTTTTTAGGACCTATGCCATGGATCCTTCAAATAAACTTCTGTAGCTTAGAATCAGGCTGTGAATGCAGAGATGTATTCAAAGTAAACTTGGCTGTTTTGTAAGGGTCAAAACATTACTGTTATTTTTCCTCTACTATAATTTTGCCTGTTATAGCCTATGTCTTCTACAAGCAATGCTGACTGTTGAGGAAGTATTCAAATGCATGAGCAGTTATCAGGTTTTTATTGTGCTAAATGTCTTTGATATACAGATTAATAAATCATGTTCTCCTCTGTTTACAATAAAGCACTTAACTTCCAACTAATATTAAATTAAGTTTAAATTCCACTTGCACCAGAAGAGCGTGTCAGAGGCAGGAAAGACAAAGATATATCTAGACGTTTCCAAGATAAGACCAAAACTCAGGACATGAATATATTCTTTTCTAGTTCTAGCACTGGAAATTTGTACCAAGAAAATGCTGTTAACACAGACCTGCCCCTTACTCAGGCATCTATCTTGGAGCACCCTAAATTCTTGCACTGATTTTGAGACAATTTGGTATGGAGTGTTCTCTTGGGTTGGCAGAAAATGTAGAAATGAGGCATTTTAAAAAAAGAGAAGAAGGAAACAATCCACTTCAGCTGATAAAGATATGTACTATTAGAGTACAAACATATTTCTCTAAACTGTCTAGGAGGTCTGGATGAGAGTAGGGGTTCCTAAAATATTTCACAGACACATTTCAACTATAATTTTTTTTCTTTATTTCCAAGTTCAGTTACAGAAGTCAAACTGACTCCTGCGAATCTAAGCAGTTAAAAATCATAGTGCCATGTAATGTTGTAAGAAGGCTAGGGAGGAAGCACAGGTTTTCACTGATATGCTAAAATATACTTAAAATACTAAACATCCCATACTTCCACAATTTTTATTTAAATAAGAAAAACAGATGTAGGCAAAAAAACCCCAAACTATTTTAAAATCTGCTTTTCTTTTCAAAATAAGACAATGTACAGAGAATAACATATTTGGAAAATTCATGTTCTTAAAACTAAAGTGAGCAAAACCTTTATAAGACTCCCAACCTGACACTGTCTTATGGAAAATACTCTGTAATCTGGAAAGCAGACAACATTTTTAAAAAAAGGATTTTGGAAATAAAGTATTTTTCAAAATCAGTTCTGAAGTGCATTAATGCAGATCATTTTTTGTGTGGTGTTTATGCCTGAATTTGGTTAACTTGGATTTTTCTGTGTTGTTTTCATTCTGTTCCTTGTTTTCTAATACTGGTAAGGCCTAACTTTGCCTACAGAGATTTTGCTATAAAACCATAGAATTATTTTCTCTTTTCACCTCAAAAAATAAAATCACTGCTTTTTCCTTCAAACCTCTACAAAAACTCAAGTCCTGGTTACAAATTAGTATGACAATTAAATCTATATTTCTCCTGGGGGCTTTTCTAACTGGAGTTTTGCCCAGAGTTTCTTGGCTGCCAGGTAAGCCACAGTAGAAACTGTGGCTGGAAATGCTAGGACATCACTAAGTAACAGTAGAACCAGGATAAAAATAAACTCAAAAACTGGTATCTTGGAAGGGACTTCTAAAGAATTTACAGACTAGCATTTATAAGCTTATTAATTGGTATTTAATTACCTTGTGGTAGAAAGTGCTTATACTGGTTCTTGTTTCAGCTTCAGCTGTTAAGTGCTGAAATCAGGTAGTACATAAGGTGTCCCAGGCCCCAGAAGGATGATGCTGTCCACATGTGTCTGGAGCCTCTTGGCAAGGATCCTGCTGTACTTCCAGGACAACCAGGTGGTTTCATAATTGATCTGATATTGATAGTTCCTTGCGCATTTGCAGGTCACTTGTTTTCATGTGCAGACTAAACCAGCGTAGGCCAGGATTTCTCATAAAAAATAAATCCATACATCCTTTAAAAGCAGTGCAGTTGTAACCCTGTTTAGTATTTTACCACTAGTCCTCAGTAGAGAAACAACTTGCCATTACTACTCTTTGGGTCCCCTTAATAGTAATTCATTGTACAACTATAAAAGCTTTTTTTATAAATGTCACTTAAATGGGACAGCAACCCTGAGGGACTGACTGCTGGAAACTATGGTGAGTTTGAGTAATTTCAGCATTAAGAAACAGCCAATCCATTGTCATGGGGAGACAGCCTTTTAATGCTGCTCCTGCTTTCTAAAAGCTATGACCTGACTCAAAGCCTGATTGCAAAGGCTTCAGGATTTTGGCAGGTATGCTGTTTTGTTGTCGCTCTCCTGGCATTACTTCATCAGTGACTTTACCCGCCAGTGAGAGATGGGCTTGAAGTCAATTACATTCCCACTCTTTCCAAGAGGACAATTCAGAAAAATGGAGCCTGAAACCATTTGCTGATGTTCCTGATGTGTAATTTGTAAAAGCCCTTTAGTTTTTTATATGTCCTTTTTCATTTGTTTTGTTCACTGTAATGATTTCATGAGAACAGCAGTATTTAGGGATTTCTTGGCCTAGCCTTCCATACTTGGGAGGTTTGGATGGCTCAGAAAAACATGAATTTCTGAGGCCAAATCCTCCTGCACTCATATGCTTAAAAATTAATGTCTGAAACACAATATTTCACTGACAGGAGACATTGTCTTTAAATGACACCAAGATTAGTGGTGATGCCACATACAAGGAGAGTGGGAGGGAAAGCAAGTGAGTAGGGTCCATGAGCTATGTGGGTCTGTAGGGAGAGGTTGTACCTAAGTAAATATGTCATTGATGTTTAATAAATGTATCTTATCGACCTCATTACTGTTAATTTCTTAAAATGAAACTAATCATAGTTCTGTATTCATAGGTCATCTTTTCCTGGCAAAATGTCTCCTTTTTCCCTAATTACTCTATTTATGCAGTAGATGACTGACACATTCTGTGTGGAGTAAAATAGAGCATTCAATAAAAACTCCTTCTCCTCCTCACTGTTAAGAATAGAAAATTCCATTAAACTTGTTTTGATTTGAACATGAATTCTTTGTCAGCTCTAAAGACTTCAGTGTTCTTTAATATTTCCTTGGGAAAATGGCTACTGAATTTAGCTGTGAAATTTATAACCTTCTTATTGCACAAAGAGAGAATGGCAGCTCAGTAGCAACAGCCTTTTCTGACACTGTGCAGGTCAGTAGATTATATTTGACAATGCATGTCTATAGAGACTGTACAGTTTCTCAGTGTTTTTGTGGTTTTAAGCAGAAAGACTTAAGATGTATCCACATAAAGGTGGAGATGGTTACACAGCCATGTGTAGGTAGCAAACAGACTCACAGTAGGTTGGAAGGCACCATGGAAAATATCTAATCCAATCTCCAGCTCCAAGCAAGGCCAATGCTGACTTGAGACCAAGTTGCTCCAGGCTTTATTCACTTGAGTTTTGAAAACAGTTAAGGTTGGAGACTGTAAAATCTCTCCAGGTATACTGTTCCACTTATTGATTTTCCTCATAAGGGAAAAGTTTCATCAAATGGAACTCTCTTGTTTCAGTTTATATCTGTTGTATCTCACCTGCTACCAGCAGCAGTTGTTCCATAGCCATCAAGACTGTCTTGTCTCTGTGTACACTTCACAGCTCACCTCAGTTTGGAATACTCTACAAACTTGATGAGAGGACACTCCATTTCCTCCACGTAATTGATAAATGTATTAAACTAGTAAAGATCCCTGTGGTACTTTGCTTTTAACCAGCGTCCAGTACCCTTTTAAACCATTTTTTACCCATCTAGTAGTAGTCAACCTGTCATGGTCTTAAAGATGTTCTGAGAGATCACCTAGAAAGCCTTGCTCTTGTCAAGATAATTGACATCCACTTCTCCTTCCTCATGTATAAATTTAGTCCTTTCATCTAGAAGGAAATCAGGTTGATTTTGTAACATTAATTCCTGGTAAATGCATGCTGGTTACCATTTAATTACCTTTTCACTCCTTCAGTTTCCCAAAATGTACATCAAGAGTACTCATTCCATGATTTTATGAACATGAATGTTAGGCAAAACCTTGAGTCATGCTTCATACTTTTTCTGAGGATGAGTGCCATATCTGTTTTTCTTCAGCCATTGTGCGCCTTTCCTGATTAATGACCTTTCAAAGATGATAGTGTCATAGTGACATCTTGTAGCTTCCTTAGCACCCCAGATACATCTCATTCATTAGGTGCTATGGACTAGCACAGGATGAGATTTATCAAGCCATCCCTGAATCAATCCTTTTCCACTCCTGGTAGATTGTCTCATCCTTGAGCATTATCTCCAGGCAGAAAGACCTCAGAGACTTTGTTGGTAAAAGCTAAGACAAAGCAGTCTTTGGGTATCTCAGCTTTTCTTGCTATTTGTGCTATTTTTGCTTTTGTGCTGTCTCAGCTGTGCTATTTGTTATACAAATAAACATTGGAATTCCCAGGAATAAAGGGTGAAAATGTTGCTAAAAGTCTAAGACCCTATGGTAAAATGTATTCATTTTACCAGAGAACAACAAAAATTCTGCCTAAAACTTCATGTTTCTGGAAATAAGAAACTACAGTGGTTAACATTTTTAAAGTTTAAAATATGCAAGCCAGAAGAATTTACTGTCCCCCCTGTTTTTTTAAAGGTTGAAAGGCCTTTCTGCTGTTAAGTTTCCAAGTCAGCTTTTTCCAAAGAGAGGTGTTCTCAAACTGTATAGAGTTCAGTCAAAGGCAGAACATGATATTGACTTCGTTGTCTTCACATACCTGTCTTCTGACCTATTACCTGCATTATTTATCCACATGTGTGAACATTTTGACAGAAAAACGTACACACATGCATATATATATACATACAAATTTCTATGTATTTGTATATAAAATTGGCCCTTTAGTACATGCTCAGAAGCACAAGGGAGGTATGATTTGAGTATACTTTGAGTCAAGAATGAGTCCTGGAGGTGTTGAGTACAGCACAATTAACATTTTTTCCTAGAATGATTTGGATTGGAATGGACCCTAAAGTTCATCTAGTTGCAAACCCCATTGCCATGGGCAGGTACACCTTCCACTAGACCAGGGTGCTCAGAGCCCCATCCAACCTGGCTCTGAACACTTTCAGGGATGGGGCATCCACAATTCTCTGGGCCACATGTTCCAGTGTCTCACCACTCTCATAGTAAAGACTTAATCTGTCAATGACTATTTTGACATTGTATCTCTGCAAGCACGAAGGGAATGCATGAAGTCAAATGCAAGTTAATCTAGTAAGAATAGTAATGACAGGCCCTGTCTGTGGGGCTTAGCATGCTTAAATATTCTCTTGAGATCACTCATTAACCCTGCAATATAAATATAGTGAAATATCTATGCTCTTATATAGCTTTGAGGGTCTAAAAGAGATTAGAACAAAGGTGCAATAGAGAGGAAAATCAATTTTAAAATGTGCCACCCAAGTTAATGTCCACAAAAATTTTTTATTACTTGTTTGGGAGAGAGATATTTAAGACACTGCACATTCTTTCTCACATAAATATTCATTTGTTCACTTCTATTTGCTGACCGTTTTCTCTAGACCTCCATAGTGTCTTAATGAAACTTTTGTGAAACACTGCAAAACCTTTTAGAAGGAATATATTTCCTTTTCCAGTTACATCTGAAATGGTGGTTTGAAAATATGGACTAGCTAAATCACACAGTCTGCTGTCTTACTGAGTCTGCCAAATATTACCATAGTTTTGGGGAGGAGGTCTGACATAGTTGCAGTAAAGTACCCCCATTGCTGGTATACTACCCCAGTGTAAGAGGTTTTTGGCAATAAAATGATGCATTGAGAATGCATCCATATAAAAGACAAGATGATGATATGTGTAGGGGATGAGCAATATAAATGTTGAGATTAAACTGATTTGACACTTTGAAGTCAAGCTCCAAGGTATGTCAGGAGCTGAGCAGTACTCCCAGGAACCATCAGTCTGTATAAGGATTCATATCAATATTTAGATCTCAATGAGATTTCCTTAATCTGGATCTCATTTTTTTGTGCATTTCCTTTCCATATGACAACAGATCTTTTTCAAAATTCAAGAATAGCTTATCTGTTAGGTTTTGTGCATCTGCATGCAAAAGAAAGTTTCTAATATTGGATCAGAAAATTTTTCTTCTTATTGCGATAGAAAACATAGTAACGACTTCCATTGTTGTTGTATGATAAGGAAAATGTGGGTTGCAGAAAATCTGGAATGCTGCTGTGTCTTGGCTCATACATATTCTGCCACCATCTGCATGCACAGTGCTGTGCCCTTGTGAGTAAAGAGGAAGAAACAACTTGGGAATTGGATAGCTCGCTGTTCCAGGAACTATCAGAGACAGGATACTGTCTTGCTGAACTGAATAGAACAAAACAGCTTTCTGTTGAAGAGCACTGTAAAGATAACCGTAAGTGTCAAGCCATTCAGCTGTTAGAAAAGAACATCCAAGCTCAAGTAAAGAATGTTTCCTTTTGAAGTTTTTGGAGTGTATGTGAGAGTGCTTTAAACTAAAAACTCTCTTTTTGTGGAACAATGGGAGTATTAAGATCCAAGTAGGAAAAATATATACCCATTTTTATATCAGTATATGTGCATTTTAAGGTTTTCATTTTCCTACTATACCTCTTTTATTTAGCCTATTAGTATGAAAGAAAAACAGATACCAAAGCAAACCAGAATTTTCTTCTGCTTAACCTATAACTTCCTGTGCTTTTGCACTTGTTTCTTCATATCCCATTACTCCAATCATAAGAAACTTGCTTTTGCTATTGAAATCAAACAAGAAAACCGTGGAGAGTTAACTGCTGGTTTCTTCTACAGGGGAAGTCTAGTAAGATCCTAATGTAAGGCTCTCAGCATAAGGGTGATCTGTGCTGTTTAGAAATGAATATGATGACCTGTCCTAAAGTAGCCCTACTGGTATATATTAACAGTATCTTCACAATGCTCTTTATTTACAATACTCCTCAGTGTACATAGGGATTAATTATATCTTCAGGGCTACCTTCAGCAACAAGTGATTTCCTCTGGGATAGGAAAAAAAGGAATGTGAAAGCAGATATTTCATCTAGAAGATCTTATCAGAGCAAGGCCGAGTGCATCCTTTTGGTGCACCAGAAGAGCAAAAGTGCAAACTACTTGAGTAATAATGAAACCAAAAAAATCCCCATATTTAGTATATACTGAATTTGATATAAGGCTTCTGCTAACTTTCGTGTGCATTGGACTTGCGTTGTCAGACTTTCTTCCACATCTGAGTCTGTGTACCTATACTGTGAAATATGCTTTACTACTTCACATTTGCAGTTGACATTGGAGGCACTATACCTGGGCTTATTTCTTGGACAAAATGCAAAATGCTCTTCTAAGTTCCCTTCCTTCATGAGAAGCAGTCAACTTCTACTATTGGGTACAGTCTCTTAAGACTTTGTTGAAATAATAGGAAAGGCAGGCAAGAAAGAAGCAAGAAATGGAAGTTGTTCTGCTGGCAGACATGGGGTTTTTCATCATCAATGCTGTAGTTAAGCTCTAAACACCCTGACAGATCTGACAAGCTAGAAACCATATGCAAGGAGTTGCAGATTTGTTCTTTTTACCATTTCTTACCTTATACACAAATTCTAAGCCCAAAAAACTAACAACACTAAATTAGAAAACATTTGAAAGGCCTATTATTCTTCAGTTTCAGTTGATCCAAAAAATTTCACTCTCACAGTTTCCCAGATTCAGAATGAGGCTGGTGTTTCAGTGAATGTTTAGATTAAGCTCCCTGTTCTTCTTCTTTAGAAACCTTTTTCCAGAGAGGGTTTTCAGTCTACCCAGAGGTGGAGTTAAGAGTTAAGAACACAACATCTCTTTTTTTCCTGTGTCCTGAGAGATAGCTTCTCCCTGACTTCTTTGAGTACCTAGCATGAAGAAAATGCCTAGGGGTACTTGTTTTTTCTAGGCCAACTGTTTGTTGCAGAATTTTTGAAATTAAGGTTGTGATAAATAAAATGAGAAACACATTGCACCTACAGCAACTGTACTCTCACTGCCTGTTCCCAGTAACTTAATGTGAAACGTGTGGAAAAGTCACTCATTATGTGAAGATGAGAGTGATCTGCTCTGCAAGAATAACAAACTGCATATACCAATTAAGAACCCAGGCCATCTGGCCCTTCAGCAAGATACCTGCTGTATCTTCACTTGGTGTGATAAATTAAAAAGCTGTTTCTATGTGCATACTCAGGCCAAACATATTTTCTTCAAAATATCTGCTGTCTTAGCCACTCATTAGGTCAAACAGAAGTTTTAAATTTTGTTTTGGTTACTGTTCCACACTCTCAGCTGACATCACTTCATGCACGTGTAGATAATGATGTGAAATTTAGTGCTTTCTTTTCGCAGTAGAAACTGTATCTACCCTTCTGTAGTGAGGAGACACAGTCATCGAGTTTCACTGTTACATGGAGGGAATTTTTTAGAACTGGCACTCTAATGATTAAACTACATTATCCCTGAATCGTATTTCACAGCTCCAGTTTCCTTCAGTGGTTGAAACTTTTGGTTATATACCAAAGCTATACCAACCTCACTCCAGCATGTAGCCTCCAAACCTAAGCTAGGCATCTGCACACTTTCTGTGAGGGACTTGCCTGAAATAACCAGTGAAAGATTATAAGGAAAAGTGTGACTTGAGTAGCCAAGTGCAACCTGGGGTGGGATGCTTCCTTTCTCTCAGTATTGACAGCCAGGGTATTATACCTTGGGTTATAGATCCCCTGCTGATAGAACAGTGTACACAGGGCTCTCCTGCTGAAGCTCTTTGATTCTGTGCAGATAGTTATATATCCAGCAGAGAGAGGAAGAAACTCTTATTTGAATGTTAAGTGCTGGTATGAATGAGTCAAATTTGTGTATTGATGAATCTTCAATTGTTTCTGAAAAGAATAATGGATGCATTGGTTTTGAAATGTATATTAGATAGCCTGATGATTTCCAAAACTCCTTGGATTAAGAGCCTTTTTCCCAAAGGAATTTTGTACCTTATCTTGGGGGTATGTCTTCAGCAAGTTCTGTAAGAGATGACACAAGAAGCTTTTCCTACCTCTGTGTGAATGTGGGAGAGACTGAGAGCAATGGAGCACCAATGGTGGGGAAGTAGTTCTAGCTTTTACAGTTCTTCACCCAGGAGCTGTAACTACTAAGCTGAACCTGTGTATCAACAGCCAAAAAAACCAGCAGTCAGCAGACTTAGTTCACAGAATTCAGGATCCAGTAAATCTAAAACCCCAGCCCAGAACAGGCAATAATGCTGCAAAGCCCAATTTACTACCCTCATTTCCATCAGCAATGGAGTACTGGCTCCTCTAGAGAGATGACCCCAAAACTCATTCCCTGAGGCCCATGGGGCATTTTGTGATTCTTGGCTATGCAAAATATTAGCCTGCAGGTCAGGAGATTAGGAAAGGTGGTTACCCTGTGAGAGTCTGCACACCAGCTCATAATGTGCAGATGTCCTTGATCTTTCTGACTTAATTGATGAATTCTGAATTCTGCTTGAGCTGGAGGAGTAGGGCAGCTTAATGTGTTTGGAGGATGATATTCTTGCACTTTGAGAGCAGTGTGAATGCCTTGAGACATTACATTGTGCCTCAGGAAATATATCTAAATGTTTCTGGGACATTGCCTGAAATAGTCATGTTAATGTTTAAATTTTGAATATTAGTATTATCACCTTTTTTTTTTTTACCCATTTCAAAGAAATTTTGTAAATCAGGCTGGAGGTCTGATGTAAAGACTCAGGCTGATTGCTGTTTTGACTTACTTCAAGTGAGCCTTTACATTTTTAATACATCTCTCAAACCTCTTCTATTGTATGTCCTCTCAGGCATACCATCTTTCCATGGAAAGAAATATTTCAGAACTTGTAAATGGAGAAGAAATTGTAAACTATGATTCCACTGGTTTCTAAAAAAATATTTGGATATCACCTAATATATAGCCTTTCCCTGCTAGAAAAGGTTTGGATTCAAAGCTTTTCTTTCTGCGCCATTATCTCAAAAAGCAGTTAAGAACATCTACTAGAACACTTTCCAGATAAAGATGAGATTTGAGACTCAAAGATTTTCATCTAGAAAAATCACACATTCATGAGACAATGTTATAATTTTTTTATCTCCTTCTAGGTAAGGGTATCTGTTGAGGGGAAAAGAAGACAAAATAGAAAGCCATAATGCTTCAATGAAACTGACAAAAGAGGCTATGGTCATCAGCCAAATAGTTTACCAGAGCATGTCAATGCAGACCTTAAAGATTTCACCTCTTAAATCTGGCTAGATTTTGTATTTCTCATACAAATATCACTTTTCTTCCCTTGCAGTCTTCTAATACCGGTCGACCTCTGACTATGTCTCTGAAAGTAGTATGCATGTAAATAGGAACTGCACGAGTAGTTCAGAGAGCGTAATTTTTTGCCTTAGTCACTGTTTTCTAGAGGGTGGTCGTAACAGCAACTCAAACTGATTTAGTGATATTTAACAAATGGCTCAGATTCTGTGTATGGCATGTGCCTAATTGCCTTACCATGCCTTTGCATATCTTCAAAAAATACTTCAACACGCAGGAAACAACCTCAGAGAATGAGATTAATTCCCAGTCTCACTCTCTAACTCTTGAAATGCTGCAGTTCTTGAATGACATAAAAATATTTGGGGTGGGTATCTCCATGAAAGGTTGGAGTCAGGTGGAAACTCTGGACATGATTGCACATAGTTTTCAACTGAAATACCCATCTGTGCACTTGGTTTCCTTCAAAAATTTTTTTTCTTTTCTAAATCTCCCTCTCCCAATCTCCCACCATCATGAGATGAGAAGATGGAAATATATTATCTGCCAATGAACCATCTGCTTATTTTTCTTTCAAGAGCCTCTTCTGCACTGACTGGTCTGTTCGCCTAAATTGGTCCATAATGTTTACACCAAGTAGTTTATCTGAAACTATTGCCTATAATAAAAGACAGTTTCTCTTACACTATAGTTACCTTTTACAGTATTTCTGTTTAACTTTATGTAAAATGCTCCTACATTGCTTGAACATGCCCCAGACCATGTGGGATGCTAGAAATATCAAAATCTCCATTTCGAATCATACTCACTGATTTAAGGATAGTAGGATTGTTGTTTGTATGTTTTCAACACTTGTGAGAAACATGTAAGTCTTGTTTGCCTGTTGTTATTGTACAACCTCAGTGGTGCTGCATACAAAAAAGGAATATGTTTGACACAGGTATATAGGAATATGTGTTGCCATCAAATCTCAAATTTTTTTCTGAACTATTTCAGTAGAAAAAATCCTGGATAAATAACATGGAATATTTGTCTTGAAACCAAAAACTTGCAACTTAAGAAGCATGGGTCTGAAAAGAATGTATTGAGAGTTGCGCTCTTAGAAAAACCTTGAAACAAACACAGTGAGAAGATGTTGGCATCTGGGAGATAAATAAACTTTTATACTGGAATACAGTAAATATAAATTATTTAATTTGTATTAAAGGTAACAGGAGAACTTTTAAAAAGATGGTAAATTATTTCTTATGGATGTCTTTATTACAAATATGAAACCTGAACTTGTCCCTGATGAAGCCAATGGCAAAGCTCCCACTGGGACCTGTGAGATTAGCTTTGAGACTGGAGAGGTTAAAAGAGTATGAGAGTCCTTCACACTGCAAAATGTACTGTTTATATTGTAAGTCAGATAGAAACCGTCTCAAGAGTTAAAAAAATATATATACATATATTTGCTTTATGCTGTACATCCTAAGATAATGGAAAGTGAAAATAAAGTTTTAATTTTTTGCAGATAAATTATAGTCAAGCATGGATCTGTAGAAAATGTATAGAGTTCCAGAGAATTAAGAGGTGGGTTTTGGCTTATGAAATATGAACTAAAATCTACCCTGTTGCCTGCTTAGGAAAACAAGATATGAGTGTAGATGTGAGAAAGAATAAAAGGAGGCAGCAGAAAGATTAAGATGACAGCCTCTGACAGCGCAAGGTTAAAATGACAAGGATATTTATGCTAATGGGTCTGTCATACTCCTTTTCTTTTAGAATCTGTATTTACTCTTATAGCAACAAAAAATGTTGAGAGGGAAGGAAAGAGGAGCTTGGTGTCATTCACCAAAACAAAAAACCATGTGTGAGCATTTCTGTCACTCAAATAGCTTTACACTCTAGAAGAGATTGCTTTGTGCTGGATCCCATATTTCCCAACCTTCAACCAGCTCTGGGCATAGCGGTAGCTTCTCAGTGCACAGCACCAGTGACAAAGGAGCAGCTGTCTTCCATGGGGTATTATGAAAGGCAATACTTTTCTTGTAATATTGACAGCATTGCTTGAAAAGGAGGGGTTTGATATTGCCATCTTATGAGATAAGACCCTGTCATGGCTTTCCTAGAGATCCCTTGTACTGCGATGAACAATTTGGACAACACATACACAAAACATCAACATTCTGGGTGGCATCACTGTTCATCTGATGTTATGTAGGTAAGCACATGCATTGTTAAGTTCCTTTGCTGTAACCTATTTTTCAGTTAGAACACCATCTGAATTATCAGAAATGGAGGTTAAAGAAAGAGATGGGGAGTGTTTTCTCATTTGTGTGCTGAGCCCCTACTTTATCAGTTTAAATAAATAAATAAATAAATGCATAAATCTTGTTTTGATCTTTGAAAGCAGGTGGCTTATTTACATTCAACAATCTGAATTACTCTGAGGAGGTTTTAAAATGTTGACAGAGCTACTGATAAAATAGGCAGCCTTCACTGAGAAAAGGTAATTGTAGCAGGAATAAGCAGGCCTATTCAGGCTGCTGCTTTTGTAATTCAAGCTTTCTGCCTTGGCTCAATGATTTCATCAAAAATAAGTCATCAGGGGAGAGTCCTATGTTGTGCTTTGTTTGTTTAGGAACCAGGTGCAGCACATGTTTGTAATTTTGAAGTGCTGATACTCTGCAATTTCTGCAGTGTAGGTGAAATCTGCTGCAAAACAGACCTTACTGTTCAACTCATTTTTCTTTCTGCATTTTGGTAAGGAGCCTTTCTGCTCAGCTGGAGTCCTCTGAAAGACCTGAACTGCCCCAAGACACATGACACACAGCAAATCATTAGATCAACATTCCAATTTGGCTGGTTGTAGATATTAATGGGTTTAGTATCCATTTTCTCTTCCCTTATTCAACATGGATGATGAATCATGTCGAGTCAATGGAATGATTAGCCCATGACATTTTAGTGATAAATAATCAAATAGTTATCAATAATAATCAATAGGGATAAATAATTGAATATCCTCAGTTTCTAATTTTCTGTACTTCATAATTAGTATTGACATTCATCTCTAGCTGACATAAAATTAACATTGGTTCTTGAAGTCAGATAGTTAATTTCTGGCAATTTGTCAATTAGGAGTCCCACCACAATAAAGGATAGCATGTATTTATGGAGTTATTGCCAAGAATAATTCTATCTTTTTTATAGTATACATCTTCATAATTAAAAAGGACACACAGGTGCTCAGGTATTCTAGACTAGAAATTATTAGTTATTCTGGACTATTTATTCTAGACTAGAAATTACTAAACAAGGAAAATGAAGGCTTCACAGCACCAAGTGGAATGGCTGTGTAGGCGTGGAGGCAGGGGGTTGCACGTGGAGACAGTCCTGCAGTAAAGCCAGTGTGCAGTGGTTGGTAGTCAGCACTGGGCTCTCAGCATCCTTTGGGAGCCATGCCTGCCTCTGCACTGCAGCAGTGTGATGTCCTCAGCATGGGATGAATAAATGGGATTAGAATGAGGAAAACAGATCAAAATTTATACCAAGGGCAGACACACACCGCTTGTGACATGTTCCACAGCACATTTTGCTGCACCCACCTTCAGTTTTCCTCTCTCTTTAGTGGAGAAAAGTGTAACTTTTATCTCAAAGGATGCCTTTAGAGAAAAGAAGAAAACTGGAACCTTTACTTCTAAGTGTTGTTATTAGGTACTAAGTCTGACTTCTATAAAACTCAAGTGCACAGTACACTGTAAATTGTAGAAAAGGTAAGAATGCCTGCTTTCACCTTGTGAATACTTATTTATACTGGTGTTTGAGATTCTCTGAATAGAACTAGCTTGTGAGAGAAGCACAACTGGGTGAGATTCTTTTTAGTATTTAGAGTCACTAGGATATCATAGAAATGGTATTGCTAAGGTTTTCTGCACCTTGCACTAGCTGCAGGTTTTGGAAAAAATACTAGAGAAGCAATATTGTAGAGACAATTCTGGGTCCTCAGCATTTTGCTGTTTTAACTGTGGGGCATGTCAGCTTAAGGCTTTAACACTTCTAGGAACGTACTGGAGGGGTTTGCCTAATTCCACAGTAAATCACCTTCTGATTGGAGTACCAGGTATTTTTGACTCTGTTCTTGTGATGATCTCACTCTGTACCAGTCTGACATGCTATTGAAATAAACACTTTTTTTTCACTTTGGCAAAACATCTCCCAGCTGTTTTATTTCTTTTTCTATTTTACTCACAAATGAAGACATACATGCACAATATATGCCCCATATTAAGAATAGTATTACAACACACTAGGGAGCATCTAAAATTAATTAAGAGGTAAACATGTATTTTAAATGCTCTAAGAAGGATCATTTAAAGTAATGAAAAAAAGTGTAAGTATATCTTCTATAGTAAGTACTTCTATAACTATTTCTAAAAAGATAGTATATTCATAAGCACATAAATCATAGAGACTTAAGCACAAATTCCATGTGGCTACCATGGGGTGTACAATTAGATCTGCAAAAAATTTTCCCGATGGGGAGCTAAAGGACAAATTGTCTGAAGCTTGTATTTTTATGCCCATTATTCCTGCTCAGCATCTGTTGGGAAGGTTGTCTGTTGCAGGTGCTCAGAGAAGCTGTATTCTAAATATTCACCTAGACATTGTAGGCATCTAGATTTTTTAAATCCAAGATTCTAGAAAGCTTCCTGAAATATTTAGCTTGGCCAAAATACCTGCTGATCTACTACAAACCCATCACCCTAGCAGTTAACATCTAAGACTCAGTTAAGATATCTAATTATTGAAATCTTTGAATAGTTTTATCGCAGGCATGTCCATGAATTAAAAAAAAAAATCCTTTTTATACCTCTTTATAAGTGGAGGAGCTGAAGTACAGAGACAAAAGGCTTAGTCTTTGAGACTGCTGAGATGTTGAATGTGTGTGAGAAGAGATGAGATTAAGGTCTTCCTAGCTTCAGGGAAGCATTGATTTCCTTGCCTATTCTTTAAGAAGATCTTAAGAGTACTGCAATTATTTTCATCAAAACTTCTGCAATACATAATGAGGAAAGTACCATGAATCCTCTTATTGAGGTTTTTCATGTATGTCTATTTGTGTAAAATATTCCTTATTTCCTTAGCATTTCAACCTATTGTATGTATATGTGCACACTACACAGTTTTGCAGCCTGTAACTGATATGTACATGAACTGCTTTAAGTAGAGCACATCATAGTACCACAGGCTTTTGAGATTTCCATTATGAATGATGAGTATGACCATGCAAAATGCTTTGAATGCTGTGTATTGAGGTAAACATCATGTCAATAATGACTCATAGTCAGAATCTTGCCTGCAAAGTTTTTAGGCCTTGAGAAAGATATGGGTTTTTAATCTAAATTTGAAAATGTTATGTCATGAAAGAGTACATTGCAGGTAAGTATGATGAGAAAGAACCTGACATAGACCTTGAGGTGATACATACTGTGTGATCAGAAGTTACCCTTCCTTGTAAGGTTTTTGTTTTGTTTTTTGTTTTGACAAAAGGAGAATTTGAGATTCATACTTCACATCAATCTGTCTATACCTGCATTATTCACAAACTGTGATTTCCATGCACAGAGGACTATTTCCATTTTCATGATGCAATTCAGATAGAGTCCAAAACTCCTCTCTGTCTCTGTTGAATTTTTGCCTTAACAAGGCAAGGTGTTGGGGAGAAACCTAGGGAAAATGTTTGACTTACAAAATCACAGAATAACATGATATGTCAAGTTGGAAGAGACCCAAGGATCATTGAGCCCAACTCCTGGCCATGCACAAGACCCATGAGGGACTCAAGAGTCACAACATGGACCCAAGAGCATTGTCCAAATGTTTCTTGACCTCTGTCACGCTTGGTGCTGTGACCACTTCCCTGGGGAGTGTGTTCCAGTGCCCAGAAAACCTGTGGGTGAAGAACCTTTTTCTAATATCCAACCTAAACCTCTCCTGACACAACTTCAGACCACTCCCTTGGGTCCAGTCACTGGTTACCAGAGAGAAGAGATCAATGTCTGCCCCTCCTCTTCCCTTCACAAGGAAGTTGTAGACTGTGATGAGTTGTAGCCTCAGTCTCCTCTTCTCCAGGCTGAACAGACCAAGTGACCTCAGCTGCTCCTCATATGGCTTCCCCTCAAGGCCCTTCACCATCTTCACTGCCCTCCTCTGAACACTCTCTAATAGCTTTGTGGCTTTCTTATATTGCTGTGACCAAAGCTGCACACAGGACTTGAGGTGAGGCTGCCGCAGTGCAGAGCAGAGCAGGACAATCCCCTTCCTCGCCCAGCTGGCGATGCTGTGCCTGATGCACGCCAGGACATGGCTGGCTCTCCCGGCTGCCTGTGCACTGCTGACTCATGTTCAACTTTCTGTCAACCACGACCTCCAGGTCCTTTTCTGTGGTGCTGCCCTCCAGCATCTCATTCCCCAGTCTGTCCGTACATCCAGGGTTGTTCCATTCCAGGTGCAGAATCTGGCACTTTCCCTTTTTGAATGTCATATGGTTGGTGATTGCCTAGTTCTCTGATTTGCCAAGGTCTCTCTCCAGGGCCTCCCTGCCTTGGAGGGAGTCAACAGCTCCGCCCAGTGTTGTATCATCTGTGAAATTGCTCCATATCCCTTCCAGTCGTGCATCCAAATCATTTATGAAGATGTTAAAGAGAACGGGGCCTAAGATGGAGCCCTGTGGAAACCCACTAGTGACAGGACACCAGTCTGATGTCACCCCATTCACTGTAACACTTTGTGCCTGGCCCATGAGCCAGTTGCTCACACATCCCATGATGTGTTTATCCAGCTGTGGGCTGGACATTTTTTCCAGCAGGATACTGTGAGACACAGTATGGAAAGCTTTAATGAAATCTGAAAAGATTATGCCAACTGGCTTGCCTGGATCAATTAGTTGGGTCACCTTGTCATAAAAGGAAATCAGGCTTGACAAGCAGGACTTTCCTCTCAGGAAGCCGTGCAGGCTGTGACCAGTGACTGCATTGTCTTTCAGGTTTTTTTTAATACCTCCAAAAATAATCTTCTCCATAACTTTATCAGGCACTGAAGAGAGACTGACAGGCTTGTAGTTCCTGGGATCCTCCTTCTTGCCCTTCTTGAAAATCAGGACAATATTCACCCGCTTCCAGTCAGCTGGGACCTTTCCAGATTCCCAAGATCACTCAAAAATCTTTGAGAGAGGTTTTGCGATGACATCTAGCTAGCTCTTTGGAAACTCTTGGATGAATGCCATCAGGCCCCATAGATTTGTAGGGATCCAGCTGGAGCAGCAGATCCCACACAGCTTCAGGGTCAACTGGGAGTTGATCATCCTTGTAGTCATGGTCTTCCAGCTCAGGACATTTGTCATGGTTTAGAACAGCTTGGGTTTTAGCTAAGGAGGAATCCACCAGCCATGGAAGTGGTTTTCTTACAAAGGGCTACAGACATCTTCCTATAGACCCGACAGAACCAATCAACGGGCTAATTTGAATATTGACAACTCTGTTAAGCCACNTCCGTGCGGGCCGGCCCCGCGGTGCGGCTCGGCCAGTCCCCCCCTCCACCCAGGCGCGGCATCGCGGGCCCAGGCCGGCCGGGAGAGAGACAGCCACCCCGAAGCCGCGAGGCCCTGCTCCATCCGCAGCCCCGGCCGCTCCTGCCCTGTTGAAGGCCTGCCCCCAGTGCGGCCGCCAAAATGAAGCTTTACACCACCGCGGCGCCAGCCGCCGCCGGCAGAGATCCCGTGACCAACGGCGAGAGGCAAATTCCAGCTGCGAGGCCCGGGCGAGATGAACTCTTTTAGTGCTACAGGATTCCTCAGAACAGATGAAACCTGCAGACATGAATCCTCTCCCAAGTCAGAGGAAAGGGAAAAGTGATATATAGAGAAAACACTATAGAGACACCAAAGTCAGTGGAGAAGGCAGAGCTAAAGTCCAGAGAGAGGAGAAAGAGGAGATGTTTCAAACCTAAAGCTGAAATTCTTTTGTAAAGCTATGGTGATGAACTGTAATACATCAGAATACCCTATAATTTCATGAAAGCATGGGGGGAATGGAGCGTTCAAACTGCAACCCTGAGCAAAGGCAACTATGCTGAAATAAGCAAATGTTGAAGTAGCTGTGATCGAATGGGAAGCTTGAACAGAGAGAGATGAAAGTGATGAAGATTCTTGCCCCCAGAGAAGAAGATCTCTGTTCCCAGAGATGAAGATGATCCCAGAGATAGAAGAAGAAAACCTTTGCTTTTGAACAGCTCATCCTTAATATAGTACCCCATTAGCTAAAGATTGAACCCTTGGAAACAGTTGTGGGAAAAGCTGTAAGTCGAGGGAAGGGACTTTCACATGCGAGCAGAGAACCATCCCAGGCGGCTATCTTGCTGTGATATTGAAGCCACAAGAGAACGGTTTCCTGTGGAAATGTCTCCATAGCATGAGCAAGAGAGACTTCTCTCCCTAAGTGAACTGAAAAAAAGATTATTATAGAGGTGGTAAACTGACTGAAAACCCTGAGTTTTGTCTCTTTACGTTGCCAGTGGGAAAGGAAAGAAGGGGTTGGGGGGAGCAGAAGTGTTCTGAAGGTTTGTTCTGACTCTTACTTTTTTTCTTTTAGTTCTGTTAACAAACTTCTTTATATTCTTTAAAGCTTTGAGCCTGCTTTTCCCCTTCTTCTAATCGTTATCTCACAGAAGTAAATGAATAACTAAATGATGCAAACGAACCCACTACAGCACTGAAACCCCTGTAGTCCATCATCTATGTTAAAGACAGAGGCAGAGAATGTGTTAAGCACGTCTGCTTGTCTCTGTCACTATTTGTGAGGTGACCACACTTTACTTTATGTATGAAATTAAATTTGTTTAAAAACCAAATAGATGCTCAGAAATTATGTTTTTCCCTTCCTAATGAAATATGGTAGTGGGGTCTTCGCCATGACTCTTAGAAACTTCTAGCATAAAGATGAAAGCCTGACCTTGCACTGTTAAATCACTGGCACACAAACATACATCCAGAAAGCATCCTGTTAGTACTATGGCATTTGTTAAAATCAAAGGGTTTGGCTAAAGCACAGGCTAGTACACAAGCTGATGAAGGCAAAAGCTAAACATGTATTTGTTTTTCTAGGATGAGCTGAAGAATATCTCCACTCTTTCTGTCTTCTAAAATGCTCATTAATGCATTAGTCTTTATTATGGTAATTACTGTAGTTAGAGGCAAGTGAGTTAATCAAGTTCTGTCTGGCTTTATCCCAAACCCTCGATCTGGCTCTGCTCCCTGTCCCTGAACAAATATGAATTGAGGACAAGAAGAACCAAGCCAGAAAAGAGCTCAGACATCATACTGATAGTCATAGACAGAGAATGGTCGTGTACCACACTGTGAACAAAGCTGTCCTCAGAGATCTCAGACCTACTCTGACTGTTTTAATCAAACTGGCAGAACTGTCACCCAGCCCCCAGTGATGTGCACTGAAACCATGCCATGCTCTGTATGGTAGCATGGGTGGTGGTGAAGCATTAATTGCTCAGTGCTATTTTACAAAAAAGGGATGTGGGGGTGCTTATTCCCATATAACCAACATCGCTGGTCTTAGGCCCCTGTTCCATGACCTTTGACTGGTTGCAGGTACAACTCAAAGCATTTCATCCAAAATTATTTTGTCCTTTGTCTAAAAAACATCCCATTTTCACCTTCTTACCTTTTAGATTATTTGCTCTTTCAAGAATTACTTAAGCAGCTTTTGTCATTAGAACAAAAGCAACCTGAAACATTAAGTGTTTCTGACTTTGTTAAGGTTTATTTTCTTTCTATTTAGGACTTTTTGAATAATATAAACCCATATTCTCTGCTGTGACTGAGCTGTACTCTGATGCTGGGCCAGACAAGTATCTCTCTGATCGCTTCAATGTGCAGCCAAGCAAACATCAGAGCTGGTGTCAGGAGCAGGAGCATCCTAGAAAAAGAGATGAGGAAAGAGGTGGAGCAGGCAGTTGTGTATGCAGTGGGGCTTTTCAGCAATGTATGGAGACACTTTCAAGTCATAATCAACAGAACATCTTTTTGAGAGAGGAAAATATTGTGATGCTTTCCTAAACTGAGAGCTTCAGGCTCAGAAGTAAGACTAGACTCTTGAGTTTCGCTGAATGCTGTCTTCTGTCTCAGAACACCAGCAGAATAGTTCAGCTTTCCAGTACTTCCATCTTAGTATCCACCTTTATAGCTCCATAAACTCAAGTAATAATTTATTAACTGTTTTTCTCCCATTTATGAACAGAATTCCACTGTGCAAAATAAATGTTCCATTTGTTATTAACTGAACTTACATATTCATGCAACTAAAATCATAATTTTGTTTCCTTAGAGTTAGTTCCCTGTAAGCTGAAGTCCCACATAAAATACTGCTATTGCTTTACTGTCACTGACCCAAAATTCTCTCAAACATTTTTTAAGGTATGAGTTACGTTTAGAAATAATGAAAAATAACTGTCTTTCTCAGTGTCATGCTGGCAGCCTCCTCTCAGCTGGTATTTCAGTTTTTTGGAGGTCACAGTATGGATAAGTTGACATGTTTGTGTATCTTAAAGAACTGTACCTGGTGTAATGGGAAACCTGATTTCCCAGGTGTCTCGATTTTCTTGAAGAGGTTATAGCACAGAGTGCAAGTGGTTGAACTTTCACATGTAGAAATCTCCTGTACTCTTCTGATTTTGGTGTTTGGGTCTTTTTTGTTTTTATTTGTTTGTTTGGTTTTAATTTTTTTTTTAATATTATTTTTTCTTTTTTCTTTTTCTCTTCAGGAAATATATTTCCCTGTAAACACTTAGAACTTTTAGAAGGAATGAAAAGGGAAATTGTTTCATGTATTAGAGGGATATACTTGTTTAAAATATTCTAGTTGCTAAATCAAATCCTTCTCTAGCTTTACTCACACATGCCCATATGGGCAACGGAGACATCTTGTAATCATTTTTATAATGTGTTAATCAACATGAAGTTAGTTACTGTAAAGGTTACATGACTTTTAATGTATTCACTCTTCTCTAGGGTTCATTATAAATCATATTTAGAGGAGAAACAAAATGGCACATGGAAATATCTGGATATATAATTTTTTTTCTATTAAGTTTTCTTGGTTTCTTTAGTGGTTATTTTTGTGTGTTGTTTTTTCCATAAAGTCCACTGCAAAGCATGTGGATCTGAGTATAACATGTAAGTCTAGGATTTTAATGACAGATGAGTTAATCTGCAATTCCATAGGCTGTCTGTTAAATATGATCAACTGACATGTGCTTGAATGTATTTCCTATCAGTCACCATTCCAGCCTCTAGTAAATGGAGATGAGCTAGAATGAATTGCACATACAGACAGACACACATGGTGTGTTGTGTATAGTGAAAGCAGGAAATAATATATTAATATTGTAGTAGGATGTGGATTGTTCTTGGTTTATATTTGCACAATGTGGACTGATGTCTTGTATACATGGTATTGGATTAAAAATCATCACATTTGGAAGAATAAATTAAGATCCACCAGAAAATGTCTACATTACACTTTGCATGGGGGATGCGTGGAGGAAGGGGATATTTTTAGGCTGCAGTCACCCGGTATAAACTGTTATTGTGGCAAATGAGCCCCAGTAGTTTTAAGGGTCTTGCTGCTTGTTCTGATATGTATGCTAAGCCCCTTTACAGTTAGTTGGCTGTGGATTATGTTGCTCACCACGGGTAATGATTACCTGTAGCTATAAAACCTGCAGTATATCAGAAGGCTCTAAGTAACTTTCTGCAATGAACACCTGATGGAGCTGCCTGTGATGGAAAGAAAATTTTAGTCTGATTAATCTTCAAAAAATGCTAAAGCCTTTCAAAGTGATGCATGGAAAATATGTACCCGGGTGACACTCTGTATCTTATTCCTTCCCTCTATTTGTAGCTTCTAATCTTTTAAAAACTGTGTTTTGGTAAAGTCTGCGTACACATCCTGAAGCTTAGAACTGGGGGAATTTTAATAAAACAAAAATAACCTGCATTTTTTTCCGTTCTCAGGAACTCTTACTGAATTATATTTGTATATGAACCTGCTGGAAGTTCTAATTTGTTTATGAGGCCAAGACTTTAAAAAGAACAGATGTTGGTTATTTATGCGCATTTCAGTCCAGCTCTTGTAGGCCCTACAAGCAAACACTTAACATTTAGAAATCAGACAGGCAGGTATAAATACAGCAAACCTCAGCTTTGTGCACCTGGCTATATGGAGATACCGGTTACTAGATACTTGAGGATTCCAAGAATTCTATTTTTCTTTGTTGCCTGTTGTGTGCATTGATGACAATCAAAAATTGTACTTTCTTAGTACCAAAACATTTTAGGGAAAAAAAAATCATTATTTGCATTCTGAGTATAAAACATACAATGGAAGTACAAAAAAAAAAATCCTGACCAAGGTAAGAGTACTGTTATGATGCCTGTCACCAGCATGCCTGCCATCTGTGCAGGACAAAAAGTTCCAGTCAACAAACATGGTCTGAACTGGAAGGATCAGTTCAGCTGTGTCAAGTCTGGTGAAAGAAAGGCAATAGGATTTCAAGATGAAGTCTTAGATCTAAGCCAACCTGTCATTGAGAATAAAGGCTTTCAGAGGACAACAGACAGGTATAGCAGCCAGTAAAGACTGGAGAGAGCAAGGCAAAGCCAGAGACTGTATTTAGCCACTCAATTCTGAATATATAGTTATACTAGTATGTGTAGCTGTTTAGAAAAGGTTATGACAGACTCTCCAGTAAAGTAAAATGCTCTGGGGGGAGAGAGGGAGAAAGCAAGCTGTCTTTCTGCCTGTCAGCCTTCAGTGTACCTTGCATGACTGCCCTCTTATGCTGGAAGAAACAGAAAGAAATCAGACTTCCAAATGTATTTGCAATTGCAATGTTCCTAAAATGGCTCAGCTCTGCTGTGTCCCAGTGAGGAAATACTCAGTGTTATTTTGTGAAGATCACAGATGCAGTTTGACAGACTTGATGATCTAGAGGCACTGATTTTTATTTTCTTTTTGTCAATTTGATTAGTTTCTGATTTTAAATACTGTTTTAGAGATGTCTTTTGGGTTTTTTATTTGGGATCTTACTACCTTTCTAAATCAAACAGAGAGATTGTTTTGCATTATTATTTGCAGAAATAAACTAATTTTTCAAGCGCATGCACTTCAAGTGGTCACATTCAACATCACAGTTGTGCTACTTTCTCTGTAAACTTGCAGGGACTTTTATATGCGACTCTTATTCAAGTTCACATATTTTCACCACAGACTGTATCAGATCACAAAAGAAAGTTATAGTATGTTTAACTATGCAGAACAGGTCTCTTAATTTCTCTTGGGACAATGAAAAGCATACATGAGTAATGCTTGAAAACATACTCATTTTTGCTCCTTCCACAAATGCGAACTTAGACTTTACTGATAGGAAGGGATGGTGCAAATAACCCAGATTTACACTCCAGTTGTCTGGCTGAAATCTCATAAATTCTATTTTGTTGCCCTCCTCAATACTAATTTTAAAATAATCTCCTCTTCACCTGTTCCTAGTGCCATCTTATTAACCCTACTCTGAGTCAGGTTCAGTTCTGTGGGGAAATTTAGCAGCTGGGAAAGGACTGACAAATGCATAAAATTGTAAAGATGATGCCACAAAGTGCATGTGCCAAATTTGACCAATGAACTCAGATGCTGGTAGCTGGTAAATGTCAGCTAACGTTCTGATAGATTGTCTGCAATTAAGTAATAATCACTTAACATATTGGAAGCACTATGAAATGAAACATTTATTGGAACATATAACCATAGATTGCCACGTTATTCACAGTTTTAAAAGAAAAATTTGAAAAGTTAAAAATAGTTTAAATAATACATTGTTGTCTTCTTTGAATTTTAAATTTCATTTTGCCTTTTAATGTTTTGCTTTAGTATTTTTTGGATATTAAGAATGTCAAAAGGGCTTATCTATCAGGTATGAAAATTCATCTTTAGAAAATCACTAACAGTCAATGATAACCACAAGTGTAAAAGAAATGCAAGGGAGTAACCTAAGATAAACTAGATATTGGAGAAGTACCTCAGCAGACGTCTCTAATAGATAGTAATATTATAGTAGTTATGATATGTAACCATACAACACTGAAATTAAAATGTGTTTGATGGTGAAAATCCAGTGTGTTTCCCTCCAGGGGATTATTCCACCCAAAGATGTGTAATGTTAAAAGGTTCTCAGTGCTGTAATTAGTATAGAAAAGGCCTCTTGTTGCTTTAGTTACAAAATCCAAGCCTAGTAATGCCAAGGGTATCCAAAGTACCTCTACGTGAGTGTTTTAGCTTTATTTGGATATTTCCTCTTGAAACAAATATCCTAATCATCCTCACCTATCATGCTTGCTTTCACATCACCAAGCAGTCTCAGGGTACACGCACTGGCTTTCTTTGGGGTTGTGCTGGTTTTGGCTGGGATAGACAGAGAGTTAATTTTTTTCATCGTAGCTGGCATGGGGCTGTATTTTGGATTTGTGCCGAAAACAGCGTTGATAATACAGTTATATTTTCATTATTGCTGAGAAGGGTTTACAAAGAGCAAAGACCTTTTCTGCCTCTCACACCAGCAGGGCAGCTGGGGGTGCACAAGAAGTTGGGAGGGGACACAGCTAGGATCGCTGACCCCAACTGACCACAGAGTTATTCCAAACCACAGGACATCACGCTCAGTATATAAAAGGTGAGGAAGAAGGAGGAAGGGTGGGACCTTTGGAGTGATGGTGTTTGTCTTTCCAAGTAATCACATGATGGGGCCCTGCTTTCCTGGGAATGGCTGAACACCTGCCTGCCCATGGGAAGCAGTGAATTAATTCCTTGTTTTTCTTTGCTTGTTTGTATGGCTTTTGATTTACCCACAGAACTGTCTTTACCTCAACCCATGAGCTTTCTCACTTTTACTCTTTCAATCTTCTCTGCCTCTCCTCCATGGAGGTAGTGCATGAGCAGCTATGTGGGGCTGAGCTGCTGGCTGGGGTTAAACCATGACAGAGGTGAAACCTAACATCTTCCAAGCACCAACATCTGTTCAGTGAGTGCAACCAGAATATATAAGTGCTAAATAACCCTTACCCCCTCCACACACAAAGTTTTTGTCTGCCTTAGCATTGCTCTGAGAAGGCTGGTTGGACCTGGAAAAACATCCAGGGCTACACTGCATCACTGACTAATGTAATACTACAGTGATATAATCATATAAAAATAATTATTATTCCCCCTCCTGGGGAACTGTAATAGTCACCTCCAGGGATTTTGCACTTGTCTTATTTTTCCCCATGCATAATAGTTGCAATTTCTTTTATTCTTCTGTAGTACATTCAGGAAGACAGAAAGTGGTCTCTTTCTCCTCACAGAATTCCTACATATTCAAGCATCTTATATTGCTTTTCTAAAATTTTCATTAGCTTTTATCTGAATATCAAGTGACTGAACTGTCATTTTCCTGTACCTTGTTTAAGCATCAAAGCACTAGAATTTTCAGATGGTGAAAGAAGCCATTGAGAAGTATTCAGTCTAGAGCTGCAAGGGGTTCAGTGTGGGATTGTTCACTGGGAAGTTGTAGTAAGAAGTTTTGAGGGAACCCAAGAAGTATTTTATTAAAATGGACAGTCTAACACTTGAGATTTTAAGCAGAGTTCTTGCAAGGTTTTGTCTGACCTTCACAACAATAATCTCTGCCCCTGCAGATATGTTCTGCTGAAAAAGGCTTTCCTACTTCCAGATCCCCCCCAACTTCCTTCTGTTGCAGTGAGGTCTGAACAGAGTAAATGGTCGATGTTAGGTCAGTTTATTAAAATGACTATGAAATTCTGGCAGCTGAAATGCAGAAATTGGATGCTTGCCCTCTGCTATGGCTTACTGCTAGAAAAAATACATAATACTACTCACTAGGCTCTCAAGATATACTACAAATCTTGAACTGTGAGAAAATAGAATTTCCCAAGCTGCTGTAGGTAACCCAGTGTGGCTACCCTTTAAAAACCAGCTAGCTCTTTAACAGTTAATTTACTGGAACAGGGGAGAAAAATGGTGATACTGGGTAATAAGAGAATATGTAAGCTGGTATGATGTTCATGTCACATTAGAGTGAAGCATTTTAAGACTGTAATGGTGAAGTACTAGTGGCTTATGTGTAACTATTTAAAACCAAACATAATTATTTCAGCTGGTTTTGATACAGGGTTTATAGGAGTTGAAGGAGGAAAAAAATCACGCATTTACAAATACAGCTATTTTTCCAGTGGAATGACCGTTTTTAACTGCAGATCTTTTCAGCTAGGTAATCTGTGAAGCTCCTTTTAAATCAGTAGAACTACGCTGATTTACACATTTTTGGTTGTGTACCTTTGATCTTCCCCATCTTCTTACACAGATATTTTCATCCTTTTTCTGCATTTATCTTGACAGATCTGTGTCTACATTTTTAAAGCAGCATTTCTTTACTTGCCCTTCTTCACAATTCCTTACCTGTAATCTGCTCTCGCGGCTTATGACCACTGTGGTTTTCTGACAAAGTTCATTAAGTGGCATCTCCTTTGTACTTGAAGTTCTCAGGAAGAGCTTTTTTTCTCAGAGGTGTTGTGACACAGCAGCAGAGTTTAATTGTATTACTCTTTGTCTTCAATTGCCCTGGGAGTAACTACTTGATAACAAAGCACTTTAAAAGTTACCCTAAATCAATACCCTTTTTGTGAGCTGCAGCAGCAGCTCACCAGTGGAGACATGCTAGTGATGAAGGCCAAATTATTTCCATTATTAGTAAGTCACTCATTTCCTCAAAGGCTTTGATCTCCGAGCTGTGTTTAGGTGCATGTGTAAACCCCTCCAGCCACCTCTCACTGCAGCACAAGTAGATATTTGGGCGATTAAACTCACATTTCCTATAAGAAGTGTTGTTAACATACCTTGCGAGCAACTTTGACATAGTGTAAAATTTTTGTAGCACATCAAAAAATGTTTGGTTTAGTGCTTTTGAAACATAAACGTGAGTGATTTTTTCTTGTGAACAAAATTCAGCATGACACAGAAGAAGAACAACTGTTCTGTTAAATTTCACTGTTTATAGCAAGCCAAAATGTTGAGAGTCCTTATTGCATGCCAACGTAGTCTTTCAATCGCCCGTGGAGTAGAAGATTGCTGAGTATAAAGAAATAAAAATTTTATTCCAAAGTAGATTGAAATGCATCTGTGTAGTGTAGTCAGTCTGGATTAAAGATCAAACAATGTTTCTAGATATGAGTGAGTGAACAGGAGAATACATAAAACAAACAAACAAAAAAATGAAATGTTGTTTTTACCAAGGTTATCCATCTCCATAGAGCCAACAGCTTGTGACTTGTGCTTGCCATCTAGTCCTATTGTTGGGCTTGACCTATAATGGGATGAGCTTAGCATAAATGTTGGGGGTGGTTTTGATCTTTTTGCAAATCTCCAAGGGCTGTAAGAGCTTGTATACTGAAATCCCTGACCATAGCTAGCAGAGCTTTACTTGTCTTGAATCAACAGGTGTCTGTTTCCCTTCAACAGATGACCATTCCAATAGACAGCTAACTCAGAAGAGAACTGTTTATATATATATACATATATATATTTATAAAAAATAAATTAATTATGTTCTCGTTATTCATTGACTTGAGTAGGATGAGAAATAAAATATTTGCTAGGATAGGGCCACATGACCAAGACAGAAGTACTGGACCAAGGGGATGAATGGGGAAGAGAGAAATGTTTGTTTAATTCAGTCCCTAGACAAGAGTAGTTCTTTGTGCTCCAGTCTCCTCAGAAATCAAAACAGACTCAACTTTTCTGAATAGGCAAGTTATCTCAGAAGTTCTGTTGTTTAAAGTTATTTAATCTGAAATAAGACACTTAGTAAGTTTTATGATGAACTTACTAAGTCTTCAACTCAGTGATTAAGCAGAAAACAATCTGTAGGTTTTGAGCACAGTAAATTGTATTTCTTTCTCTAAAACAGCAGAAAGGTAGAAATAAATATCATACTAATATTCTTATATAAGTACAATTTTTTTCTTTTTCCTCATTGCTTCCATCCAGTAGATATTTGATAACTGCTTTTTAAACTTTATGTAAGGGTTACAAAGGATGTAAGGAATGTAATGCTGTAATAGAATCTCAGATAGAATAAGCCTTTAGGACCTGCTGTTTGCTCAGGTGCAAACCTAAGTGGGATGTTACACCAATTCTTTTCTAATTCTAATTGATATTATTCTATAGTATGCCGTGGTCTAATGCTAAAGTGAATCCAGGAACAACCATGAAGTGTGAAACTGATAAAGTGTGTAATTATCTGAACAATACAAATACTGACACCATGGTTAATTTTATTCAGGTCATGTTTCTGATTATATATATCTTCTTGAAAATTTATTTATTCATTTATTCATTCATTCATTCAACAGAGTAATGCGGATATAAATTCTCTCCATACAAAGGAGAGTCACGCTGAAGATTAGGGAAAGAGTGGATAGAACAGCTAATGCCTGGCTGCTCACATGGAAAGTTCTTAATGAAGACAGAACAAAATTTTCAGGATGTCTTAGCAAAGTTCAGAGTGAAAGCGACCTGAGAGGGAAGGACAGCCCTAAGGATCACTGTAACATTGTCTCACTATCCAAATAGCAACAAAAAAGAAACCTGAGCACAGTGCATGGTGTTTCCAGAACATGCTATACACGCTCAGCTTCTCACAACATGACACATCTGCCTATCTGAGTCTTTGTAGTTGAAATGGTGAGAAATCAAGAGAGAGAGAGAGAGAAAGGTTGTAGCATGTGTTGTTTCATTTGTTAAACTTCATAAGTGATTCAATTGGACAAAATGCTTGTCTTAGGATTTGTGTCTTTCTTTAGCTGGAAGGAGGATTTATAAAAACTTCTTGAAGATTATTTGCAAATAATATTGCCTTGACAACACCATATAAAGGTAAGCACATATATATTGCTTCTCAGTGGACTCTTTGTATTAGAAATCTTGGTGTTTTTTGGTCTTCCTCTTTCTCCCACCAGATGTGAACAGAACAAGCTTATTTAGCAGTCAATAAGGCCATTTGTTTGACTTCTGTACAGTTTCTTTTCAATAAGTGAAATTTTTTTAATAGACAAAGGCATTTTTACTTTCAGTAATTGTGCTCCTCCCAAATCACATAAGGGAAAGGAAGGAAATGGGACAATGTAGAACCTCCTGTTGTAGGAGAAGATCAGGTCTGAGACCATTTAAGGAATCTGAAGATGCACAAGTCCATGGGACCAGATGAGATGCATCCACAGGTTCTGAGGAAATGGGCCAAGGAAGAGGTTAAGCTGCTATCCACTATATTTGAGAAGTCGTGAGATTGATTGCACCCTCAGCAAGCTTGTCAGCAACACCAACCTGTGTGGTGCAGTCAGCTCCCCATCCAGGGCATCTTTGATAGGCTTGAGAGGTGCGTCTGTGTGAACCTTATGAAGTTTAACAAGGTGTCCTGGTTTCAACCAAGGACAGAGATACTTTTTCACAGTAGGTGTGAGGGTGCAGAGCCTGTGGCCATGTGGGCATGTCTGTGTTGTTATTCTATACCGCTTACGTCACTGCCAGGGTGTAATAGACACAATTGG